>OY740770.1:115658241-116122342 GCA_963513935.1 Aphrophora alni
CTTATATTAACATTGCAAAAGTCCATATGTGATTCGGCCTAATCAACCGTTTCACTTAAATTTGGACACGCATGTTAATAATGCATCACATAATTAATAGGTGATGCGCGCTGGATCAAAATCCTTTGCGCTTAAGACCTATTATTCGGACTTAAGTGTCCATGTTGCGTTTACAAGCCTACGGTTAAATAATAGATACCAATTGCTAAAACACAACCCACTCTGGTCGGCAGGTATGTTCCTTCCACTCGAGTAGAGAGGACGTTTTCTTCCCCACTGTTTGTTACCTTCAAACACCTTGCGCCTAAGGACCCCACGGTAGGCAACTTAGGGTACGTACATGTGGTACGCCACAATTTATTTTTAAATAAAAATAGACATTTTATTTTTCTTTAAATTGATAGTTATATCATTTTATTTGAAGTTGTCAACGTATTTAAAGTATGTGGTGAATTATAATAGAAAAGTATTGTTTTAAAAGTAAAACCCAAAGTCACTTTGTAAGTTAGTTAACTAAAGTGATCTAGTAGACAATAATAATTGAAAGTTTGGACTCTGAACGGTGTAAGAAATCTGGATGGCAGGAAAACTTCTTTTTATAAAAAAAGTGAATGTCAGTGTTTTAATGTTTCAACTCTGTAAGTAGTGAAAAGATGACTTAGAAAAGGATCAGTAGTATCCCAATAAAGGACTAAATCTAATATTCACTTCTCTGGTTATGTCATCAGCATCCTTTTAGCGCTAATCATTTAATTTGAACTCTTAAAGTGGCGGCGATAGCGGGCCCGCAGGGCCCGCGGTGCGGGGGGGCCCGCGAGCTGGTGGGGCCCGCGAGTCTTGACCGGGATTTTTCGGGAAATTTTACCGGGAGCCGGACCCGCGACGGGCCCTGCCACACGGGCCCCCCCTATCATAACAATATTTTTATGAGTACTGTATTGTCAAGAAATTACTAAAATAAGGTAAAATGTCTTCAGACAAGATTGTGCATCGTGCATCCAAATAGGCAATAACCTTTATTTTTTAGAGAGCAGTATTTATTATTTAATGTCATGATACGAAGTATGTGTATTGTTTACCGTTGGCCGATAAGTAATACAGCTATCGCTACGCGCACATCGCGGTGACTACCGGCGCCGGCCGGCGAAAAGATAAACATCCGGGAAAAGATTATTGGGAGAGGATGGGCCCGATGAACAAACTTGCGGGGGGGGCCGCAGGTTCTTATCGCCGCCACTGCTCTTAACTTAAGCTTTTTTCAGTCTTATACTGTTGTGCACATACTGGTAGGCCTAACAATGGTTCAAAATATCACAATTGGTGGATTATAACAGTGTGGTTCCAACAATTGCCTGACAAAACTGTTATTATTACAAGAGATAATTTTATGCGTTCATTAAAACTAATTGCGCAAATTATTATACTTAACTAAAAAGCAATCCCAAATGTAGCTCTACTTATAAACCTATGAACTGCAAAATCAAATTTAATTAATTCCATGTAACTTGAGAAAAGAGAAAAACAAACATTGGAGTAGAGCGTGCGGCTGACACGTTTCATTTCCGCCTAAAGAGGATTTGTTTATGAACACACTGAATTATCACTGTTCCTTAGTCATAGCTTATTTATACTTTCAGTCAGTCTCAGTATTCATAGATAGATAACTCGTGAGGGGAGTTGGTTGAGTTGCAAGTGTTATTTTAATTAGCAGAGTTTTAATTACTTTAAATTAAAAATAAGTGTGTTATTTTATTTGGATTTTTTAAATATTTTTAGTGTTTTTTGTAATATTTATTTTATTTTTTGTACTTATGAATGAATTACCAAAAAAAACGCAAGCTGAAAACCTTCGAAAAGCAGAGAACACCCTAACAGACTTAAATCTTTATTCAACAACACTCATAGTTAACATTCTTGAAACTGTTTCCAATTCCACGAGTGTGAATAAGTCAAACGTATACAGAATTATAAAATAATACTGCGAAAAAGGAAAAACTTAGAGTCCATCGAAGAAAATATATACAAAAACTGGATGAGATAAAGTAAATTCTTTTGACAAAATGCTAGGCGAAAAGTTTACTCGATTTTTTCAAATAACGAAATGCTACGTTGTATAAAATATTATATTCTGTAAATGACGATCCGGAATTACCAAATTTTACATTTTGAGAATAATGAATATTTTATATTTTAAACAATTGAAGAGGAAACAAAGTTCTTATATTTTAGAAAGAGAAGATGTAATTAATTTTATGGCGGTAAAACTCATTTAAACAAATTAAACAGTTTAGAGAAAGAAATGCTGGTCGTACAATAGTAAAAGTTCGGCAGATATTGAAGTACAAACCAGTAAATAAGCTTTTATGTCGGGTTTATTAACGGGACTATAAAATCAATTCTGGAAACAAACACAAATAATAATTGTACACATAAGAAATGAGAAAGAGTTTTGTTGATCAGGGTTTATGGATATTTGAATCCAATTCTACTTGTGAATATCACCAAGAAATGGACGAAAGTTAGTTAAGGAAAATAATTTCCTTCATTGAATCAGGATTGCTATCGTCACGGCTAATGCTCCTTAACGTAGGGTTAAAATTTAAACAAATTCAAATAAGTTCTTCCAAAAAACATCAATTATTGACTAACTACGCTGTGCTGGGAATATGGCATCCATGGAACTGCGCCAGGCCCACGAATAGAAATATAATCCAGACGTTTCAAAACAAAGTACTCAGGGGCATAGTGATTGCACCCTGGTACATCAGGAACTCAGAACTACAGAGAGACCTAAAGATCGACAAGGTGGAAGAAAAAATAAAAAAAGCATGCAAGAAGACTCCAGCACCCCCTCCAGGGACACCCGAACAAGATCCTAAGGATGGTGGATGAACACAGTCCGCTTCATCGGCTCAAGAGAACTATGCCAGCTGATTTGATTAAGTAGTTCAGCAATCTTTATATGGGGCTGTTACCCATCAAACTGTGAATTTAATTGATAAGAAGTTGCTAAATGAGCCCAAATGTAAGGTGTTTATATCCAATATGGATATGCGGAGTATCAATTTTCTAACTTAAATAAAAATAAGATAAGGGTGAAGGGACTTAAAACTTACAGTGTATATAGACAGTCTCAAAACTGTGGTGACAAATAAAGAAGTTTTATACGTTTTATTATAGATTTCTATAAGCTGACGTCATGCCTTTTTAAACTTTAGACTATATCTTTCATTTAAACTATGTTAATTTTAAATTTAATTACAAAATATCTATTATTAATATTACATGTGTAATTAATGAAATATTAATCCGAGCTGGAATCATTTAACCTATTTTAGGAACATAATGTTTTAAAATGGACGGTACAAAACATTGCACAAATTTTCTCACTCACCCATCCTCTAACCCAAAACTAAATGTCATTTCAGTAGTTGTCGGTCAAAAAGTGAAATAAACCATGAATATATTTATATATTAAAACAAGGTCTAAATTAGCTTCACTTGTGTCTAAGCTAATTGCATTTCATTAAAATTGAATTTTAATTAAACAGTCCTATGACCGATTTTTTTGTTTACCGATAACGGTATTTATTGGAGAGATGTTAAAATACATCCTATTTGGGTCCTTAGATGCTATACTTAAATAAAGTTGAATCAAAATCGTTGCAGCCAATTTGATTAAATAATCGTTTTGAGTTTTTTGCTTCGTTTCTCTACCTCCAATTTAAAATTATTGAAACAATTAAAGAACAAAATACTCTATATGGGAGAACTCCAATTTATTGTCATCCTCAGTTGTATCGATAGTGAACAGCAGTAAGTATGGAAGAAACAGAATAATCACAAATATTATAAACAAGTTAATTTATATATTGAACACTTTGTTTGCAATTATTCTGTCAATCTATATGTAAGTAAACAAAGATAACACTTTACAATTTTGTTGCAGATTGCAGCACAGAACACATCATAGTATTGTTGAATAAAATGTGTTTGTAATTTGTGACGTAACAGAGCAGCACCTTACAGAATTGCTAAAAACAAATCTGCCCA
Organism: Aphrophora alni; assembly: GCA_963513935.1. Taxonomy (NCBI): domain Eukaryota; kingdom Metazoa; phylum Arthropoda; class Insecta; order Hemiptera; family Aphrophoridae; genus Aphrophora; species Aphrophora alni. The sequence continues at coordinate 115,662,295 of OY740770.1, forward strand.
ACAATTACCAAACAGCAACCGAATAACCAGTTTTAACTGCTTATATATAAGGGCTACATTTCAAATAGTATATTATAACTGTATATAAATACTATATATTTTTTTTGTATGTTTTTATGAACTCGATATTTTTTTAAAACTATTATAAACCTAACCAAAATTCTTATTAATGAAAGAAAATTTTCCAAAACCACAATAAAACACTAACAATATAAAGACTATAGTTATGTTTATTCTACCTTTGTAGATTTGAATAGCAATGCTATCATCTTCAGAGGTACAATACATACTTTCTCAGAGAATGTATTGTATCTCTGCAGATGATAGCAGTGCTATTGAAATGTACATAAGGTAGAATAAACATAACTATACAGTCTTTTTATTGTGGTTTTGAGGAATGTTCGATCGTTGTTTATTCACCACAGTGTTCTAGTGATTCATTAAAAAAAAATTTATTATTACAAAAGATTTTAGCAACCTTCATGTAGACTAGGTAATAAACGTAATACAATTAAAAATTAGTTTTGGAATTTCAAAAAAAACAGCCTTTGGAATTATACAAAAAGTTCTTTCTAGGATATACTGTTTATACCTGTGTTGTCTATAACGTCCTGAACTAATCTATTTTGAGGAGCATTGATAGCCTCATTAGAAGAAGTCCGAACGGATTTTCTAAAAGAAACAGTACACAAACTTTTTCACTCAGCTATCCCTAAAACTAAATTAAACCCCAATCAGTACGTCCTCAGTTAAAAGTAAAAATGAACCATCTTTCAAGAGATATTATATATAAGAGTAGGGGCTTAAACTTCTGCCACAAACAAGTCCTCAGTGTCAGTTCTTTTTGATTTAAACAGAACTTTTAATAACTACCGTCTAGGTTTTTTCGACTTCTACAGTTATTTTCTTTACTTGCGATTTTGAATAAGGGTTTGGGGAGTATAGTGCAAAACAAATGGGTTAATATTGACTCTGAGTAGGGTAAAGCACAATCAAAAAACAAAAATTTCAAACAACCACACATACCTTATATTTTATTTCAAACAAACACAAAAAATAATACCTTATGAAAGATAACACCCTCAGGGGACATTTACAGCAAGTATGCCAAACGTGAGGTAGTCTAGCTGGATATGCAATTTTTTTCTTGGGTTAGGTTAGGTTAGGTTAGGTGGTTAGGTTAGGGTTAACTGTTTTCCTATCATGTGTCTCCTAACCAATTCTTGTTCTTTTCCAACCCTTACACTACTACAGTATTTGGGTCTTTATTTTATGCTCTTTTCTTCTGATTTTATTTTATGGCATATATACAAAGCGAATATGACTGAGTGGGTTTTCAATTTTAAACAACCAGGAAAAATTATAATAGTTTGTAAAAAAATATTCTGTCAGTTTCCATGAACGTTTTCAACCGTAGTAGTTAACCCAATCCAACTCAGAGTGTAGCACTATCTATAAATCCTATAGTAAATATTACTGTTTAGCGTACGATAAGATTATAATTTTGAAACTGATGTGAATACAGTTATCAGCAATTGTATAAAATGAGTTTTCTTAGTATTTATTTGTTTAACCTATGGACTATGTATGAAAGTTTAACCTATGTTATCATTTTGTTTAAATATTGTATATTTATACATGTACAGTAGTAGTCCATGTTGTAAAAGTGATTAATTATTTAAACAAACAATTTTCAATAACTACTACGAGTTGTATATCATCTAACAAAATTTTGGACGTACTATCCAAGCAGACTGTACTTCCTTTGAGCAGACTGTACTCCTTTTAGATGAATGTACCGATTGTTATTTATCTGTTAAATGACTACAGTAATGACTCATCGGTTTGAAGCCAATTTTAATTTAGATTAAAATCAGTCTATTTTAATATATTTTATTATTGAATCTCTTTTTAGTATTGCTCTGTTAAATCTAAGATACAATATCACCATTATTATGTGATCGCGATTTTGAATCTATTTCTGTCAACATGTTTTGTATACTCATCAATATCATTTTCAATTTATTATTATTTATTTCTATTGACGAGAAATAACAAAACAAAACTTTATAGTTACATATTGAGCACAGAAAATAAAAATTAAATTTAAAAATCAGCTTTTTTATCAAATTAAGTCAAAATAATCAATAAATTGCAACACAATGTAACACTTACATTAATATTTTAGACAGTGTGAAAACAGTACAAAATCACTTTTATAATTTAAAAATTATATATGATTTGTTGCTAACATGAGTCAATATAATCATTTATAGAATAAAAACTTCATCCTAGACCTTCCCAATCTACGCCTCTGATCTCTTCAGAGAATATTACACTTCTAAAATTACTGCTTCATTTCTTTAAAAAAATATACAAAAACATAAATTACATGTTCTTCAACATATTACAAAATAACAGTTACAAAAATTACTATTTTTAAACTATAAAATATAAAGTTTTCAATGTCGAAAAAGATACACACATACACATACATAATATAGCTGAAAAGTAAACGTACTACAACATTAAATTAACATAACAAAATTTCCTACACTACATTCATTCCGATAATTTTTTAACAAAAAGAACAATTTATAACTAAAAAACCAAATAAATTGTCTGGTCTGACGCCGCACGCGCAAATATTCACACATCCTCTCTCTCTCTCTCTCTCTCTCTCTCTCTCTCTCTCTCTCTCTCTCTCTCTCTCTCTCTCTCTCTCTCTCTTTGGCAGAAAAGTTTGTTTTCACCTCTGATGTCAGTGCAAGGAGCACTAGAAGAGGTTCCACTTTGCTTATGATACCGCTACATAGAACTGTTATGTTTAATAAATCGTTTACTGTGTCCGCTTGCCGCTTGTGGAATTTACTTCCAGAGTCACTTAAAACTGTTGACAGTCGTGTCCAGTTTTCAAAATTACTTAAGACTTTCTTTTTGAATAGAATGGATTTGGTGTCCTCGTCCCTGGGTGTGGCGGAATAGTGTTTTTTAATTTTTTATTTTATTTTATTTTATTAATTTTTTTTTTGTTGTAATAAGTGTGAATGATTGAAATAAGTATTTGTTACTTTCTTTAGCTTTTATGTAGTAATAATAGTGATTTTTAATTATGTGGTGTCTTTTTTAAATGTTATTATGTATGAATGTGCTTGTGTGTATGTGTGATTGTATTTATCTGTATCTACAAGTGTAAGCTACAGTATTTCATTTTATTTTATTTTTGTTTCTAAATTTTTAATTTTATTACGTTGTTTAAATTTAAATTTGTTTATTTTTAGTTTATTTTAAGTTATAACTTTCATTTTGTCACTTTAAATTTAAGATTGTTACTTTTATTTTTTTTTAAATTATTAATTTCATTTTGTAGCTAATTTTAAGTTTGTTAATTTTTTATATTATCTTAGTTATTTTTAATCGATTTAAATTTTTTTGTTATTATCAAGTTATATTTTATATTTTTATATAATATGTTGTTATGTTGTATGGGGTTAGGTGGTAGAGAGGACTATACAGTCTTAACCTCGCCCCTAAATAAAGGCAAATCAAATCAAATCAAATCAAATCTCTCTCTCTCTCTCTCTCTCTCTCTCTCTCTCTCTCTCTCTCTCTCTCTCTCTCTCTCTCTCTCTCTCTCTCCATTGGCTCATGCATACATATTACTATTATAGTAATATATTCGGTTTTAATATAGTATTATTGTAATTTGTTCGTAAATTCTGGCATTTCCTTCTTTAATATGATTATACTGGTCAAAAGTGATAAGGGCCTGCAACACGTGGTGGATTCCCATTAGTTCGGTAATTTCATCAGTAACTATTCGTTAAATATCAACAAATGTTGGTTATTCGATGTATAAAAACGAAATACAAAAAATATATAGATTTACACAGTCTAAATATTATAAAAATTGTTTTAGTTCTGAAATTCTACAAACAGTAATTTAAATAACTAGCTTAATTTCTACACGTTCACCTCACAACATTTATTCTACCGATTTAATTTTCAATTGGTTCACACCTGATAGTAGAAGGAAATTAGAATATAAAAGTGATGTAACTGGGATGTTAAATTATTTTTGTGTTTTTCTTTTTATACATGCAACTGTGTGGGAAACCGAAAAAAAAAATAGGAAAATCGGACTGGAGCTTCACTAGAAAAGTGGATTTTTGGTACATTTTGAGTGCATCGCTACACTATTTTTTAAATATCTTCGGCTTATAGGTCGTAGAAAAATTTAAAAAAGAAGAAAATACATAAAAATGAAAAAAATTATCGAAATGGTAGGGTACATTAAGAGTACTTCCTAACCTCAAAAAAATCGAATATTTGGAATTAAGATTTTTTTCCCCCACTAATTATAAAATGGAGTAAAAATCATCAGATCTTCACGAAAATTACGCAAACTATCTTTACACTAGAAATCGGTCGTCATATTTTGCAAAATAAAATTTTTATTTTTACAGTCACAGTTGGCCATTTTAGAAAAAGAAAGCAATATAATTTAATAAAAAGTTATCGTAGAGTAAACATTTTTTTTTTAATTTCAGTTTTTTTACGTACTTTCTAATAAACGTATTCAAGAATTTGTTCATTAAGGTAAAGTGCAAATCGATGCTTTTATTAGGAAGTGCATATGGGAATAAACTTATTGTTGTTTTGCTCTATTCACAGAACTTTTCATACTCCCTTCATACAATTCTCTCGATATTTAATGGTAATAATACTCCTGCTATCCTCTCTCCATATATTTTTTTGTTTTTTTGGTCTTTTGGTAGATTGTTCATCTCTTTTTTTAATAGACTTTATTGTTGTTTATTTTGAGGTTAGCGCACTGAAAAGATTGTTTGTGCGCCAGCTGTTTCTTTCATGCGCACAGACGACAATGCAGATTTGGGCCATTTCTGCTACTTCAATGCATGTACTGAAAAACAGCTGCTTTGGTGCAGTGTAATGTAAAGTAGATTACCCAAAACTCCTATAAAATAAATATTATTAATTATAAAGAAATTATAAATATTATGAGTACAATATTCTGTTAATCCTAGGATTGTCTTATTTATATTTGTCGACGCGTTTCTTAGTTCCTCCATCTTCAAGGCCTACTGTATTATTCAACTATAAAAGTACTAAAGTAGATCTTAAAGATGGAGGAACTCCGAAACTTGTCGACAAATAAAAATAAAATGCTAAGGTTGACCGAAGATTGTAATCAAATTCTATAATATAATAAGATTCAGAAAAAAAAATTAACTATACTTATTTATCAATTCAACACTGATATAACGAAGTTCATGTGTTTTGGGTTAGATTACTATCAGATGTAAATATCACCTTCCACGAGTGTTAACATAGTATAGGATGACAATTGAAATACCTACTACAATAGGAAGTCAGTGTCATTGCGTAGACAATAGTAAAATTAAAATATGATTTACATACGGTTCGCTGACAGACTTGATTCATTTTTTCTAACTATGATAAAGATCAACAGTAAATAACTACACTTGTGGAAAATTTAAGAACTAAATGAATGAAAACAACATTTTCCACAAAAATCAGTAGATTCCTGAGTTATCGGTAAAAACAAATCATCGGTTAAAAAAAAAAAAAAAACGATATTTTTCAATTGGCACAACCGATTTTGTTCAAAGTGAAATATGAAGATTGATTAAAATTCTACGAAAAAATGCAAGTCTTAATCTCTTAGTCTTCAGGATTAACAAGGAAAAACAAAAATGCAAGTATCTGTTACCCTTCACCATTAACTGGGGAAAACGAATACCTTAAAAGCCAAATTTAGATCTAAAATTAATAAAGTATGTTCATCGGAACTAATAATGTTGCTAAATTTTGGAAATTTCAAAGGTAATAAAGATCCTTTATAGTAAAGATTAGCACGTGTTCAGGCAAAAATCCCAAATCATCACTAATGATATCACAATTTGTTACTTCTTTTAAAGTACCTAATTTATTCCTGGTTACAGTCGAATTTCAAAATAACATTTTAGAGAGACTAAGTAAGACGTGTGAACCCAATCTTTTCCATTATTTAAAAATACGGGGAATCTAAAGTTTTATAAATTCTCCTTTCACACACATTAGTATTGTATTGGGTACTCCTAAAAATGAGTTTAACATACAATTTGTCTGTTGTGAGGAACATAACTTATTTTTGACTGACCAAACGGACAGAAAGCGCAGGCTTGCAAGATTTACAATCACTTTCATAGTATACCAAACAAGTTCGTCTGTCACAACTAATAAAAAAATATTCTTCCTTGTTGCCTAGATATACAGTACCCCGCGGTTTCATGAACACTGGATATGGTTTCACTTAGTACAATTCTAATATATTAGGTTCAGATTTTAAAGGTAATTAATTGTATTATCAATTTTATACTATATTTAAATGTGTAATCTTGAATTTCAGCCAAACTATAAAAATAATGCGAGTTGTGTGCTTTAACAGTGTAAACAAAATGTGTTTACTGCGGTAACTTTTGTTCAAGGTTTTCATATTTCTAAGACTTTAGTCGTCGAAGTGATCCTGCACTTGTCGCGCTTCCCAACACCCCTGTATTGGTACTTGCCTGGGACAGAGAATGATGTTATTTCCTCTACCTAGGCTGCGCGGCGTCGGTACATTATCCTGCACACTCCTAGTCAAGACTAGAAATGTGCAGTTACCAGGTGTCACTGGATCGTGGAAGAGTACCGTCCGACTTCGACACCCTACTTCTGAAGTTAGTTTTTATAAAGTATTCAGTATGCTAATATGGCTGACACATTTCAAAAATTCTATTTGTGTTTAAAAAACATGGGCATTTACAACTTTCATTAAAGTTAATTGATCATATAAATTATGATATAGGTCTTTAGAAACCTAACCTAACTTCTAATTAACTCTAATTTATCGTTAATTAATTCCAAATTTTGGTTATTTAAGTACTAAACACAGTACCAGCTAAATTTATCAAACCATTTGTTTTCCTTTTTATATTTGTGAGATTCAAGATATTACTTTTTGGAAAAATTACGTTTTGGAACTCAGACAGATAGGAATTTACTACATTCTTCTATTAGATTAAATTCCCTTTTTAACTTAAATGCAAATTAAATGAAAATACAAATCCTGTTCAAAATTAGATGAAAAGTTGGTTACATAAGATTTCTGAAATTCAGAATTTGTCGTAGGTCAAATACACTTTCTCTTAACAGGTCAGCAGCGGTAAAGTCTACGACAATGGTCCATTGATATGTGGTTAAAATTAATAATACGTCCTGAAGTCGTTCCCTAGGTGAAGGCTGTGACATGGTGAGATGTTGTCTATGAACAATAAGAAAATTGATATTAGTAAAAATTTAATAAAGCTATTACTCTCTTGGTAACATTTTAAGCGATTCTATTTTACAACTAATCCCCAGTGAACACTGTAGATATTATGTATCGATTATATATGCACTGTGTTTACTATTATCTCTCGCTTTGTATTTACAATACAAAATTCATGCTTTATTGGTTGACAGTACTGTTTATCAACATAAAATATCATTCACTTGAAATTTAAAAATAACAAAATATCTCAGTTTTATTATTCTCTATCATTATACACACATTTTTATGTTAAGAATCTCATTAACAACGAAAAGAAATTTAAACGTATCAACTGTGAGAACATACTCTCATAACATTCCTTTAAGTAAATAACATATGTATATATAATTATTCAAAGTGAAGTATTCGTTTTGCCAAACTGTAAAATCTAAGTAAAAACGCGGGCCACCGGTGGTCTGTGGGGTGTGAAATACCCCCAGATAAAAAAGGGGTCCAGGGGTATTTCATTTTGAAAAATTAACATTTCAAAACAGCGTTTTATGGCTTTATATATATATATATATATATATATATATATATATACTAATTAAAATTTAATAAATTCTTCTATGTTTTTAGTGGTTATAATTTTAGTAAACTTAAAAATTAAACTTGGAAAAAATTGAAAGTGAAAATTGGAGTTCAGTAATGATTAGGTCTATCTATGTCGTAGGGTTTTTGATTACCATAATTTAAAAATTTATCCGAAAAGGGAACTAAAAAAATTTTTTTAAATGAAATAAAACACACATTTCCAAAGAAAATAAATTGTTTATTTATTTGTAAAACTAAAAAATAAATTCAGACACAATCTTAGGATACACATATTTATGATCAACTTAATTTTAGTTGGTTGTCTTATCCATTTCTTGGTTATTGTTTATTTTGTTCAAGTATATGTGTGAAGTGTGCAATTGTTTTTGTTTACTGACAATTACAGTTGACATTGGATTTAATTTAAATACTCCTATTATCAAAGTTTGTTTCAAATGATCATCTGACAAATTAACTATGTATATCACATCCTTCATTCTTGAAAAGGTTTGTTCGCAAATAAATATTGGTTGACCCAAACACTGAAAACATTCCACTTGCAAAATCTTTAATCCCCTTGAAAACGTCAGTTAATGACCTGCAACTTAATGAAACTGAAAAATTAACTTAAACTCTGGGTCAATATACGACTTTTTTTACTTGCTAATAATTATAAATTCTTAAATCAAAGTTATTATTGAATGTTTAGAAAACATATCTGGTAGAATGGGGAAAAAAAATCAGCATTCTTCAAACACTCGTTGTAATGGTCCTTTAAGTTCTCATTTCAAGTAAGTTCTATCAATTTAAGTTACACTTCTGAAGGCGCTTTTTCAATTTCACTTGTGAATGTCAAACAGTTTTATTTTTTCTGCTACCACTGCATCATCAAAATCTGCAAAGCGGGTTTGAAACTCCTCCCGTAGTTTGACGATGGTTTCTACTGCATATTGAGATGGGAAAGACACACGGGTTTCGTTAGAAAACTTTTTGCAGGTTTCGAAGTGGTTCAAATTGTTCTTCCCCAACCTGACTTACCAAGAGAGACAGTTTTTTCCTAAAAACTATCACATGATGGAACAACTCATTTACAAACGATTTTTCTCCTTCAAGTTTCAAATTCAAAAAGTTTAAGTGAGACTTTTTCAAAGACAAAACATTTTCTGATCGAATATGTCCTGTCATTTGTAATCTTTTAATAAAACAATGTGGGGAACTACTTTTGCTAACCAATAAAAAAATGGAAATTGAAATAAATTGCTCAGCTTTATGGGCGCCAGATGGAATGAACTCATCAATTTTGAAAAGATTAAACTCGAATTAATTTGTTAAAAGAAATTCTCATTGTCGTGTTTTCTTTTAAAAGTGTACTCCCCAAGTGGTTTCGTGGTAAATAAGAAAGTCCTTTTTATTTTCCTGAAACTGAACATTCTTTATTAAACATATTATTGAACAAGTTGACACACACTCTCAACTCTCCTCTTTTTGGACAAAGACATAACTGAAATAATAGTTATAAAAGACTGGCACTATACTCAAACGTTGTATTAATTATAAAAAACTGGCACTACACTAAAATAATGTATTAAAAAATAAAAGAAGCAACGTTTAGTTAGCATCGACAACTTCACTTTCAATGTACGTTGAGTGACACTAGACAAGGGGAAAGTGAGTTACAATCGGGGAACTGGGAATATTCAGGCCTACTGTACCCTGGAGTCATTTTATCACTCCAGTTTAGTAGAACGTGGCCCCAACACGAGCTCTGCCCGATTGGAGCTTACGTCTAGGTGTAGCGTACTGCTTAACTTATGAAACGTTTTCACTCCTAGCTTATTGTTAGAACAGAATCGGTCGTTATACTCAAGGTAGTCAGATAAGGAGCAGGCCGGACCAATCCTCTTCGCGGGCCGGACCTGATGCGTGTAGTGTTAACATGGTGTACAATTTTTAGAACATACATTCACCAAAGTTCATCTTTCTTCTAACAACCTATACAAAGACAATAATTATCTTAACAATATTACTTTCCATTACTATCTTTAAAAACATAGATTCATCAAAGTTTATTTTTCTTCTAACAACCTATACAAACGTAATAATCATCTTAACAATATTACTTATCAATACTATCTTTAAAACAAACATACACCAAAGGTCATCTTTCCTCTAACAAGCTATACAAACCCTTACATGAACAAATCAGGTCTCCGACGCTTTAACTGTTATCAACGGTGTGAAATTCTGTTTACGTTTGAGAATGTATCTAATCTACAAACATTGAATTAAACGTCTTTTGGTACTAACCATATATTCTCATACCTATTACATATTATAATATTATTTACTACAAATTTACTCATTTGGTTATCACTACGCATTTTATAAACCTAACATTATGTAATCTATTAATCCATTACGTAATCGTCGAGTATTCTTGGAATCTGCAGGTCCTATTCAGTCTAGCTGAATCATCTGTTTGCATTTTTACATCTGGTAAAACATCTGTTTAATCCATAGCTACAATATGCTATTCACTTATTGCAGGCCTATTGTGTGCGTCGAAGTCTCTACTTGACTGGAGCATGTATTACTCCATTAGAAACCATATTCCTGTTATGATTTTAATAATTTAAAATTATGTCCGTGAAGTTTCTAAAGGTTGTATATTAAGTCTATCAGTGCACCTTAGTGCACCTTAGAAGACGTTATAACGGATTATGCAAATAGACATGAGAAGAGACTCCTAAATCATGTTAACGTGGAAGCTTTACAACTGCTGGACACGGAACTGTGTATAAGAAGACTTGGCCGGCTGAGGCCACAGGATCTACCTCAATATTGAAGTTTTTAGATACCTAGTAAGGTTTACGTAGCTAGAACCTAGATTATGATTTAGGCTTCAAAACATGTTTCTCGATTTTTTGTATATGTATTACTTATTTGAGCAGTAGCTTAAGATTGTAATAATCCAGTATTTCAATAAAAATATGTCATTATAAAAAAAAAAAAAAAAAAAGAAAAAAAAAGTGCACCATAGTGTCGCAATATGTCAGGTCCGATTATGTGTGGAAGGGAGTTTTCATACTGGAAATGTAGCTTTTAATGTTAAATTATATGCAAACATTAACATAAACAGATTGTGTATCATTAACAAAATTTTCTTTCCCCGAACTCCCTGTAGAACAGATTCTGTTTTTGCTGATGGTGAATCCGATATTCGCTTGTAAACTAACACGAGTTCATGTATCAATCAATAAGTCTTCCTCTTATCTATGGTACCCCACTTAGTACTTCTGCAGGTATTTAACTGCAGGTAAGTATTTTAGTCATTTTTGTGACAGGTTTGTTTTAGCAGGACCGTCTTTTTTATCCCTTTGAACAGTTTTGGTGATTACAAATTGTTTTCGGTCATCACATTGATTTGCTCGTCTGTAAATACGTTCAGAGTTATAGGCTGTTCCAGAAATATTTTCCGTGTGATAAGAACGTCTATTCGGTCCTGTCCCACTTTCGAATTTTTCCGGGGATTTTTATTTTGGCAAGAAAGCATTCTAGTTCATATGCCTGCAGTTAAAACAATTTAAAGGTTTATTTATCTTCGTGCTGCAATTTCTTAAGAAGTGGCCATATTTACAACACTTAATGGAAACGTATAAAACACCCTTTCTGCCACTTGAATCTCCTGTTAATTCTATGTCTACACCCTCAATAACGATAGCTTGTTGGAACTTTTTGGAAGTTTTAACTTTGTTAACAGTCCAAGTTCACCTACCAAACTTCGGTGTAAATACGTCCAACTTCGGGTAAATACGTCCAACTTCGGGTAAATACGTCCAACTTCGGGTAAATACGTCCAACTTCGGGTAAAAACGTCCAACTTCGGATAGATACGTCCAACTTCGGGTAAATACGTCCAACTTCGGGTAAATACGTCCAACTTCGGGTAAATACGTCCAACTTCGGGTAAAAACGTCCAACTTCGGATAGATACGTCCAACTTCGGGTAAATACGTCCAACTTCGGGTAAATACGTCCATCGCTCCCGAGGCGAATAAAATTATAAGAGAAGAAACAGATAAGTAACGGCTTCTTCTCTTATGATTTTATTCGCCTCTTCACTGTCCAGGAAGAGGTAATCGTCCACATTTTCACTGAAAACTACCGAAACGACATTTATTTGGTGAGGTAAAGATTTGGTTGATTTGTTTGAAAGTTTGTGCAATGTTTTACACAGTTTATATTGCAGTTGTATAGGGTTTGTGTAATATATTATTTGAAAGGATTCCTAATATAATATTTTCCTGAGATGAATTTTAATATTTCATCCTTGAGAGGAAAACGTCCTCCTTGGTGGAAAGCCAAGTTAGGTTAAACCGTAACAATAGAATTATTCCAAACAGTTAGACACAGTGCAAACAGCCACAGGATAAGGTAGATTTACTGTGCACACGACTATAAAGAAGAAAGTATGAGAAAGAATTATCACTGTCTACAATATTCGAAATAGCAATTTATTGTTTATAATTAATATAATTAGAATAATGATAAAACTCAAATTGTCTCAATTCATCTAACGCGTTTCACCAGCGATGTCGCCATCCTCAGTGGTGTTACGCTCTTTATAATATGATTACTGTAGCTAATGTATTACTGAGGACATGCAATAAATTTGACTATTATTTATCTAGCCTACAGGATAAGTTTGAAAATAAGAAAAAAATTTCGACATCAGTATTTATTTTCGATAACTACAGGTAACCAAGAAATGATTTTCAACTTACCGTGCGTCCATCGTTGTTGTCGTTTGTACGTAAGCGCAAGCGCAAGCGCAATAGCGGCTTTAACATATTATATATTAATATTAAAAAAATAAAATAAAAATAAAGGTCTATAGTTTGCTTATATAGAACCTTTTAAGAATAATTGAACTTACAATGTCAAAATGGCAGTCATTTTAAACAATTTTCTTTTTCATATTTTATACGTAATTACAATCTAAATTAGATATAAAAGTGCAGATTTTAATTCTCCATGAGGTGGTAATAACAGCATCTCTCTACTTATATTGAAATTATTGTCAAAATGTAAATTATTGATCTTTCAAGAAAATGTGATATTCTTATTGTTATCAGATCCTGCAGGACAAAGTCACCGAAACGAGAGTTGTGATTGGAGCCCTCTTTCACATAAGTACTTCTTCCAGGACCTGTAGAACACAGACATTGACACGAGCGGTCTAGCCGATGTCACGAAAGTAGAGATAAGAGAGTCATAAAACCTTGAACTGTTTTAAGCTTATCTACACTGGATATGATCCCTTGAAGAAATGAACTTTATGCCTTCTAAATATATACATTATTTAACAGAATTATCAATCTAAACAATGATCAGTATTGATTGCTGGAAGACTTAAAGGTCGAAGATACTGTAATATTTGGGCGCATTGGGAGTATATCACTCTATAATCATAATTACAAAATCACTTTATATATCTCTCACACATACACATAACTTTAAGATTTACTTTGAGACATCAAGTTATAAAAAACAATTGTTTAAACTATGAAAAGTTAAATCAAATATTCGCATTTACATGTAAACGATAAATCGATTTAAATTAGAAATTCTTATCTATATAAACTTAACTTTGATAATGTAAAATAATCCAAACATATCATTTAGTAACTTTGCTTATATTCATGATACTAAATCATCTACTAGTTCTATCTTACTAGTTTATTTAATTATTGTCAAAAGTTGCAGAATATGTCCATGCGGTTTAAAAAAAAAACAACAGGTTCTTCATAAAGTCGAGCTTAGCCAATTTTTTTTTTTTTTTTTTTTTTTTTTTTTTTTTTTTTTTTAAGTTGTAGTTTTGTTTCTGCGTATTATACGATAAAAATAATGCGCACTTTTCGACACAGTATAATGGTAAAAAGTTGGAAAGCTGGCAATTATTCGAAGTTTTGAGCGTATATCTTGTTTTTTTTTTTTTTTTTACCAATTTTAAGGTTATTCATCTCATTTCATTGGTAAAAAACTTAGACGAACATTTTGAATGGGTGTAGAACGTTTCTGGAAAAAAAATAACCCAAAATATTGGCTAATTTTGACCAACATTTTGTGAGTTTTTATAAAAAACAGTTTTAGTTTTTTAACAAATTAGTGCTATCTTGCATAGGAATAACATTATTAACCCCTTTCCGCGGGGAAATCTTCTATAGGCCTATGTATATTATTTTAAAGTTCAAACATTAAAAAAATATGATGTTAGAAAGATTTTATATATATTTTTAGATCCAAATTTATGGTAAATTTTCAAAATTGAAAAAGTTACGTATTTTTTTAGCAACGTTTTTAGCCAATCAAAACTCTTGTCATCATCAGAATGTTTTCTAGAACAATAGACAACAATTTTTCATCTTGCGAAATTAAATTTGGTTGAGTAGAAGTCGAGAAATGAACAGTTTTAAGTTAAAAAAATTTTTTTTTTCGTAAATACACGTTTTTTTAGAGGTGTCCACCCCCGTATTTCTTGATTTATACTTGACTATTATTTATTTTTAAATATATTTGTAGGCGCCTTGGCTAGACGTATAGTTTTAGAAGTCTTGTAAAACGGTTCAGCCTATTGCTGTTCTTTATATCAGTAAGTAAACAAATTAAAAACTTGCAAATAAATAAAGAAATATTTGAAATCAGGTTCTTCTAATTTTAGGTCGTTTAAAGTTTTCCTTTTTGTCCACATCTTGTGGCATATCTATGTTTGTGTAGTAATTCTATCATTTTATTTCCTCGACGTTAAAAAATGATTCTTAATTTCTTCAATATAAATTAATTTTGAGCTTGTATAAATAACTTTATAATAGGAAAAAAATTCATGCTTCTTTTTAAATAATAAGATTCTAATAAACGGGTGCTGAATTTTTAGCTAAAAGGCGCTGAATCCACCCAACCTAACAACCCCACAACTCTCAGAGCAGCAAACATCAAAATCACGACCACCATAAACAGGTTTACCACCAATTACCTGAAGGAGCAAAGTATAGGGAAGACCTGGGAATGTCTCGCCTCCGATGGACCAATATCAAGACGGCTGAAGAGATCCACTGCCGTTGTTCTCTTCAGAACAACGACTGGGCACGACTACCGTCAGGCCCATCTGCACAGAATCGGCCTGGCCCCAAATGACTGCTGTCCTCTCTGCCAGTCCTCCCGAATGGACGCCCTTCACCTTATGACATGCACCAATCTCACGAACATGCCCGATGACATCGCAACACGCTACTGGGAGGCTTGTCGTCTAATGGCCGAACTGCCAAGGACGGATGGTGTTGGATAAAGTAATAAACGGGTTTAAAAAAGTCCCATACCAACAATCGATTCTTATTCGCCACAGTTTATTTTT
The DNA here is from genome assembly GCA_963513935.1 of Aphrophora alni. Taxonomy (NCBI): domain Eukaryota; kingdom Metazoa; phylum Arthropoda; class Insecta; order Hemiptera; family Aphrophoridae; genus Aphrophora; species Aphrophora alni. Next base: position 115,677,618 of record OY740770.1, read on the forward strand.
TCCAACTATTACCAGCATCTTTCGAATTACATTAGTTCCTCCCAAGGAATAAATTATAAACTTATTGAGACATCAAGTATCAAACCCATTAAAAAATTTAAGACTAATTACTCTTATCTATAATGCAATCTAACGTTTCCTAGATAGTAGAGATGTATTTCAGTTCGTTGTGAAGTTGTTTGGCAACAATTGAGACTCACCTAATTTGATTGTTATGATTCCAAAGGTAGCAAATTAATCACTACTCAGCTGTATTAAATTCAACCACTGTTTGTTTTACGCGAGCCCCTCTCTTCAATCCTATTACAGTTTACAAGGTATTTAAATTGTTGTAAGATATTTCAACTTGTTTTCAATGCGGACTGTTGCTAGAAACAACATCGATTAGCCTCTGTATTTTTGTTTTATTAATTTTGTTAAAATAATCGTTTTTTAAATTAACGAAACCTAAATACTTATCAACTTCCCTAGACTTAATGTCTCTCTTATTAGACCTATGTACTTTGTTTTATCCTCATTAATAAAGTCCCATTTTTTTAACCCTGACAAAAACTCTTAAAAACCTTCAACTTATTAAAAGACAAACACTGTACATATTGTACGATTTGACTTAAAAGTAATCCTCATTCATTTACCTATATATTGCTCACGCTAAGTTTAAAAAACAACAACACTACCTTTACTATTTTTATTTTCTATAAAATTTACAAATGATTGGATCAAAACAAGAAAGTCATGTCATTGTTATATCAAAAATAAACCCACCCATCATTTTGGGTTCTGATAAGGTTTACAACTTAGAAGATAACAGCATTAAATTATGTGTCATCTAACAAAAATTTAACTAGTCATAAAAAAACCGAAGTGCAAGTCATGAAGAAAATTACAAAGAGAGGAATTATTACCTGAATTTATAGAATTTTCTTATCAGTTTTAAAGGAATTATACAAAACAATAAATTATAATATTAAACGTTTTAACTAAGGTAAAATGGAAAATCATCTTATGATCACTAAGATAAAAGATGTTATTATGGCATATTGTAATAAATTTGTATTTTATGTTACCTTATCTTGTTATTTGTTTATATATTTGATAACAAAAGACATATATATACATTGAAGGTCTAGGATAAATTATAGTGTCTGTGTGTTTTAGGCAGTTTCTACAATGCCACCCAAAAGGAAGCTCTGGTCTAGTGTGGTAGGTTGTATAACTCTCGAACCTATGGTGTTTTTATTTTATCTATCAAACGCAATTTCAGCATTTGGCGCAAACAACTTAATACTTCAAAAATCATGTCATCCGGATTTGGACGTGGAACCAGATTACAGCGTACCATGCCCGGACGAAGCAAGTGCTCAAAAAGTTCTCACAGAAATCAACACTTGGAAACCAATTTTGGAAAGTTTAATACCTTTAGTTTTTGTAATATTTTTGGGGACGTGGAGTGATACACATGGTAAGAGAAGAAAACCGCTCGTTTTCATTCCATTGATTGGAGAGTTGGTGAAAACTGTTTCTATAATGGGTTGTGTGTATTATTGGAAAGTTTCCCCATCTGCAACAGCTGCAGTTGAAGGATTGATTCGAGGGATTTCTGGAGGTGCTATTTGTTTTTCTTTTGGTTCGAACACGTACGTGAGTGACATAACTACAGTGGAAGAACGTACAGTGAGAATCGGTGTTATTAGTGCTATAGCGTTCATTGGATCACCAATTGGTATTATTTTAGGAGGTATTTTAAGACTAAAAGTAGGATTTTTTTATTTGTTCGCTGCATGTGCCATTATAAGTATAGTAGCGTTGATTCTAGGGGTGTTATTAATGAAAGATACGGCTTGCGAAGAATCGAAACTAAAAACTTTTGAAGGAGTATGTGATTCGAGTCATTTTATTCAATCTATGAAAACAGTTTTCAAAAAGAGACCTGAAAATAAAAGAAAAATTTTATTTTTAATGGGAGGTGTACCTCCACTTTTCCTCGCATGTTTTATAGGGGAGTTCTCAGTGATGTATTTTTTCTTCCGGTACAAGTTCCACATGGGTGAAGTGGAATTTGGAAACTACTGTGCGTTTAAAATGATCACTATATTTTTCGGTACTTTCATTTCTCTAATAATTTGTTCCAAAATATTAAAAATGACCGATGCTGCTATTGGGTGGTTGGGTACTGTTACACAGATCGCCGCTGCTATCGGGTTATGTTTCTCGGAGTACGAATGGCAGTTGTATTTCTTTCCAATTTTAGATTTAATGCACGGTGCTCCCGGTACAGCGGCTAGATCGATTATCTCGAAGAATATCGATAGTAACGAACTTGGACAAGTTTTCAGCGTCATAGGTGCTTTGGATGTTTTGACACCTCTTGCTGTGTACCCTGCGTATAACATGTTGTATAAATATACTTTCGAAATCATGCCTGGGGCGTTTTATTTTTTAAGTGTGTTTTTAGCTTTTATTACCTTGATTTTGTTTTCTATGGTTTATGTAATGGAAAAACAAACGAAGAATTTGGACAAAGAAAAAGTAAAAGAGAAATTAGGAACAGATAATTCTGCGGATGTGCCGTTAATGGGAGTGCCAGCGTGAGTACTATTTCATAACAATTCAATCTGTAAACATTTTTTAAATTTTATTTATTTAAGTTTATGTTTTTATATACAGTTTCGAACGTTTTAAACCGTTAAAAGTTTATTGTATTTAATTTTTAGTTTAAGGACGTTCATATCTATAATGTAATATATAAGAAAACAAAATACTTACATTGAAAAAAAATTAAAAATACTCATGTCAATAAATGTACGATTTTTTGTGTGGTTTCCTAATGAAGTTGAAAATAAATTTGCCTTAATCTTACTTTTAAAAAAAATCAATTAATTTTTTAAATGTACTACAACATTTTATATTTCATTAGTCGAAAATTAATTTTAAAGTACAATGACTATGTATGAGTACAATATTGTAACAAGTGATTGAAATAATATTAAAATTATAATATGTATAAAAGTCTTTTTAAAGTTTGGATATATTTTCTAAAATTCGATTACAGTTAGTTAGATATTATTTGAGATTTGACACTTTTATACAATTAAAATGGTGTAAGTTGTTGTTTTTTGTTTTTGCATATATATGTATATTTGTGTTGTTCATTAGATGTTTTGTAAATACAATTGTGTAAATAATATATTACTCATTATTCTAAATTAAGTTTTACTGTTTCGATACAATAATGTACTTATTTATTTTAAACTGTAATATATTTTTTTATAATTAATAAATAGTTTAAGGTAAATAAATGTATTAATTTTTTTACAAACTAGAGATTTACTCATATAAATATTCAAAAAATTTTCTACAGATTAGTTAAATTTGCAAAAGACTTTGTTCAGCTTGAAACAACTAAATATTTTAATTTAGAGATGATATGGTTGTAATTAAAATACTACTTGAAACATATTTCCTTGTATTTAAAAAAAAAAGTAGTAAGTTAGCACTAAAAGTTGTTTTTTATTTAATCGATTCATATCAAAACAAGCACAAATTCAAAAAAGCATCCGATTTTTATTTTCAACCAAAGGTGTTTTATATAAAAAGTTGGGAGAGAATTTTGCTCTCTTATCAGTTAAAGGATTAATATATAATTTATACTACCGACCGTAGGTACTTGGTGGAATCTAATATTATTAATTAAATAAAAAGCAATTTGTGGAAGTACAAATTGCCTTTTATTTAATTATTAATAAAGGATTACTGTTTAAAAGTTTTTTGTTTGTTTTTACACAAATGTAAAGAATGGGTTTGATGTTATTAAATCATTTTTTTCCTATCGAGGCTTATACGGTACGAGTTGTCACTAGAATTTTAACATTTAATCAATTTGTAACATAAACTAGTACATTTGTGGCTTCCATTAAAAAACTGTTTAGGTTGGAAAATGTTTATTTTGCAATTGCCGTTAAAATTAGGTATAATTTGACCTATCTTGTGAATTGAAATATGTCTGATATGGTTGGAGTAGTATACTGTATATGTAGTTGTAGATTATGTGTTAAAGTTTTATGTTCATACTTTATTTGATTGCTTTATTTTATATCATTAATATTACAGTCAACAAAGTAACAAACATAAAGTTTCACTTGGGAATGCCATTTTAAAAAGGTAAAGACATATATTTTTTTGTTTGTTGTTAACTCAAAAATTCTTTTTATATTTAAATTAAAATCATTTTCCCACGTTTATAATGAAAAACTAAAAAAAAACTAATAATAATAATAATAATAAAAATCAAACTCTGATTTACTGATTTTATGGAAAACTCTATAAAAAACTGTTTTAGAATATTCTCCTGAAATATCAAAAAGGTTTCCCTTTACAATTTGACGGTGTAGCAACCCTCCACAACACCTAAAAGTGTCTCCTTCTATATTGACAGTTTTTCAATTTCCCTGTTCTTCGAAAATGTCCGTTTTAATTTTATAAACTCCAGCTCTTAGATATTCCCACAACAAATCTAAATCGATTCAGTTAATGTCTAGTAAACAGTGCTAAAACATTAATCAAACGTTCTCACTAACGCATGTAAATACCAACCAAAATTATTGTTCGATAGCAATAATGTCCGTTTATAATCGCACATGTAAAACAAATGGTGTGTAAGCATTCCACAAACTGTGTCTCACACCCATTCATAATTGTAATATTAACCAAACAAAATGATTTGTCGTAAAAAAAGTGTTCGGTAAAATATTAGTTTGGTAGGAGTCAGGAAAAAAGTGAAAATGAACTACGGATACCGTTGTTTGCAAAGAATATATTTAACTAGGATCTATTCCTGCTTTACTTATGTGTTAAATGTGCCCTTAGCGTTAATCGTATTACATTAAAGCTTCAATTTTGGTTTATTTCTGAATGAAATTCGTCGTAGAGTTTATAACAGAAATATAATCGATTTAAAATATCGTTTTCCCGATAACTCAAGCATTTTTAGAAACATAGCGACCAATATGGTTTGTTTGGGTCCTTAGAGGATAAACTTGAGAAAAATTTGATCAAAATCGTCAGAACTTATTGTTAGTAGCAAGTAGTATATGAAAATATAGTAAAAAATACCCCAAATTTTGAATTATAAAAAGTGTCGAAATATGGCCAGATACCAAATTTGATTAAAATTCGTTCAAACGTGTACGAGTGTTGCATACAAGACACACATTATTCCCAAAAGTCACTTATTTGTCAGGGGACATCAAAAACTGATATATCTGCGAAAATATAGAATTAGATTTGAATTCATTACCTAACTTTGTTTATACTATGTAAAAGTGTGAAAGTAAAAAGGAAAACAAAAATATATTTATATAATAATTACAAAAAAAATGGAGCATAACTCCATATAAAAATTAAAAACAAACATTTTAAGACTACATCAGTTCGTCTTAACACCATGCAATTCAATTATACGTAATGTATTCTTTAATATTATCTATTTTAATAGTTTATTCAACACTATTAACACAGTAAAATGTATTATTAAACGTAATAAGTATTAGCAATTTGTCGTTTCAAACCACACTCTTGTTTTTGACGTAATTAGGTCGGGTTTGTTATCAAATTCATTATATTTTACGAAAATTTGAAAAATACTACGTTGAATGGGAAATTTTGTTAAATTGAAAAAAAGACAATTCATAAGTTTAGTATTCACTAGGTTACTGTAGGAACCAAGTAGGCGGCCAGAGTCCGGCTGGCATTGATATTACGGTAGGTCGACTCAAGTATCTAGAGGCCCGGTGCTCTTCTGAACTTAAGCGAAAAATAGTATGTTATATAATTTACTTGTGTTTATTTTAGGCGATGTTTTTGATACGCATAATAGAAAAATTAAGTACAAATTACCAATAAATCGTGAAACTGAGTATATGTATTTCAATAGAATACAATGAAACTCCAACCCGAAGGGCAAAATTAATTTGTTGTTTAAAAGCGTAAAACCTCTCGGTCAACACGGGATTATATAAAAACGAACAAAAGAAGATATAAACGACTCCTAGCGTCAGGGTAGGAAGAGAAGAATACTTTATTAAGAAAACCTGAAAAATGAGATGAAAAAGAGGAGTAGGCCTACAATAAAGTATACATGTAAAAAGGTGTAGATTATCTATTATGTCCTTCAAGGTTGTCAAGCCCGTACTCACTATAATGAGCCCCAGAGGGTAGTACATAGTTAACATAAAAAACTGGTAACGCCGGATAATTCAAATAATCTAAATGTATAAAAGTCAAAACCCATTGACTGAACACGAAATATCTGTATCCAGCCTAGAAGCCTGAAGCCTAGAGCTATAAATTTCTTAACATGGTTTGGGGTACGTCTGTGGACGAGTACTAAGAAAGTGTTTTGAAAATGTTCCACTCCAAGGGTGTGTTTTACCCCTAAAAAATATCTCTGGATCTAAGAACCCTAGAGATATGAATTTCTTAACATGGTTTGCGGTAGGTTTGTAGACGCGTATTTAGTAAGAGTTTTGAAAATGGTCCACTCCAAGGGTGTTTTTTACCCTTAAAGCAAATCTCTGGGTCCAAGAAGTCTACAGCTATGAATTTTTTAACATGGTTTGGGCTAGGTCTGTAGACACGTATTTAGAAAGAGTTTTGAAAATGTTCCACTCCAAGGGTGTTTTCACCCCTAAAGGAAATATCTGGATCCAAGAAGTCTACAGCTATGAATTTTTAACATGGTTTGGGGTAGCTTTGTAGACGCGTAATAGGGTTGTGCTAAAAAAATCTTAAATCTGAAATATTCGTGTGCGAAGCCGCTGGCAACAGATAGTGTATAATATAATTCGCTTGTGTTTATTTTACGGAAGTGTTTGATATTCATAACGGCGCACCTCACAACATTAACTACAAACTACCAACTCACCATGAAACTAAGTATATCTATTGCCATTTTCTTCAAGAAAAAATTTACCGGAGACGATACATTTTCTTATTATTTAAAGGCAAATAATCTCTCGGTCATCATCACCTCATACAAAAAAGCACATTTAAAAAAACACCTAGTTCTGTAATATTGTAATAGGGTCAGAACAGAACAAGAGTTAGTGAACAGAGACCTAATGGGAAAGATAAAAGAGAGGGATCTAATCCAAAACTACATGATAAAAAGGTGTAGATCCAACTAGATTACTCAGATTGTCAAGCCCGTACTTACTAAAGTAAACCCTTGAGGTAGAAACTAGAAATTGTCATTTTTCAAGGCGAAGGGATATTTTTCAAGGAGACCTCCAAACATTTAACTAAACATTATATAACAAAACAATGATAATCAAGATTTTTAAAAGCTTATTGTAAAATAAATTAATCCTAAACCAAGGTTAGAATTTATATAACGGCACTATTGCAGATAATTCTATTATCTTTATATCTGAAGATCAAAATATAATTTCGTAGTATTAAGATAAAAATAACTATACGCGTATTTCAAAGAATGAGAGATTTGTGTAAATATAATGTTGTGCGAAAACAGCGCTATCTATGAATGACATTGAAGTTAACAATTACGATGTGACTGTTAAAAATATGTTTACTTATGTTTGATAACAGAGTTATCACAGATAGAAAATAAAACTTTTTTATTTAGTGTTTTTTACTTTTTCATATAGTGTTTAAAGGCAAAAAACCTCTCTATCATTATTGTCTTATATATAAAAAAAAAAAAGTTTATTTTAAGAAACTGCTAGATCTGGAATACTCTAAAACAGTTGGAAAAGAACAAGAGTTGGTCAACAAAGACCCGTTAGGGAAGATGAACAAGAGTGACCTAATCCAAGACTACATGAAAAACAAAAAACATTCTCACATGGGCCTATATCGACGTAAAGTATTTGAGTTTCTGATAGTCAGAAAAAATAGATTTTCGATTGATGTCTGTCGGTGGGTAATGTTATAAACATCAAACTTGTGGACCGATTTTACTCAAATTTGATGTGTGGGAATCTTTTGACCATACAAAAGGAACCTTTTATTTAATTTTTGTGATAACTTAAAATTTAGAGGTATCTGTCATAAAAAACAAAACTACGGTGTTAATTAAAGGCCTCTAAAGACCCAAAACAAAACCTATTAGTCGATATCTTTCAATTAATGTAGGTTTGTGGTAAAATTGGTCATGTTACTGTGATAAAATATGGAAATCCTTAAAATTGTTTCCGATTCTAATTTTAATGAAATTTTCTAAATCCTTGTTCACAATCAACGACAGTAAACGTTAAAAACTAAATTTTAATTAAATACAATTTATCCGCGACCTGATAATGGCTCAAGAGAAGCAACATAAATATGTTGACGGCGTCTTATTTGCACTTTAAGATTGAAAAACACCAAACTGGCATTTTTGTTTTATTTATTTTTTATTTTTGTCGATGGATCTGTCGAAAGTATATATGTTTTATCTATCGTTTATTTTAATAAATGAATTCTATCTTTGCAATTCGTTGACAACTCAGACTGCAGTATATAGATATAAATTAACACCATTATTGGGTTAGTTTAAGTTTATATTTTGTTATAAGTACAGTATACTGTCGAACGAAGTGCGGCCCTGTTTTAACTCGACCATTTAGCGTTTCTTTTTATCTTTGATAGTTCGACCAAAAGTTTCGACCAATTGAGATTAAATAATAGGTTATATTTCAACTATGACAAAAGATGTACGAAGTTTTTCAATGTTATTTTCTCTTTTAACTAGCCTCCACCTACAAAAACATACAACACGTTAATGGGCGTGGACGAGGTTGCTGACTACAGCTTAACTCTGACGTATTCAATTTAAAGTGCGAACAAATACATAACAAACAGTAATAATATAATTCGCGAAATGATATTTAAACTTTTGTTAACTTTTTCATAGGGAGGTTTTACTTGACCAGATCAAGTTGATCTGCACCCCATAATACAATGTAATACAAGCAGATACTCTAAATGTAGGGCCTAATTTCAAAAAGTTAGTTTCTTGAACCTTGAAAGAAATATTAAAGTGTTTATTATTTTGTTTGTCATGATTTAAAACGTAACCCATTATTTTGGGGGGAAAAATCAAACTAATTATTTTACACGAAATTTTTGCAAAATCATTTTGAAAAACTTATTATTTTAAACAAATAACATTAAACTAAAGTATGTAAAGTATGTTATTTACGTATGTTAGTAAATGTTTTAATAAACAAAACTCATTTTGATAAAATACTATTGATTTGAAAAAAAAAAGTTTAGTTAACAACAACAAAAAAAAAACACTATTAGTTAAGCCTCGTAATTTGAACAAAGGGCTATATTTAAACAAAACTCAAATTTTAAACAAAACTAATTATTTTGAACAAAACTCACTTTTATGATTTAAACACCCTGACTCTATTACGGTATGGGGGGGGGTCTTTATTTTATATTAATTCCTTCCTTTTTTTATAAAGCGATGATAAAAAAGAGGTTAGGTTTGAGAAGTAAATCGTTAGACAATGTTATAAACAGTTGGTAAACTTCAAAATAACCAACTGGGTAGGTAAAGTTTCAGCATACCACAATTTTTAGTGGTTTACCACAAAACCCATGTTTGATAAAGACATATTTTTTTAAAAATATACCATGTATAGTAAATACCTATTTATTGAAACATTTATTATTAATAAAAGATATCTTACACGCTTTATCTTATTGGCTTCAGTATTATTATTATTTATTCTTTAGGTATCTTAAAAATAAATATTGTGAGACACATGTAGAAAAAACTAAATAATAATTCCTATAAGAAATTCACATTAAGATGGAAATTATTTAAAACGTATAAGAGTGCAGGACAAGTCTACGGTTATTCAACCATATGTTTCCAGAAATATAAGAAACTACATATAAAAACCCTGAGTATATACATAAATTAGCTTCAGTCTATGTATAAGATCACAAGTGAAGAAATCCATCAGAAGGAAACGCTCAATATATTAACGAATGACACCCAGTTAAAACAATGCTTATTTGAAATTATTATCCCCATTATAAAGGAAAAAAGGCGGAAACGCCTTAAATAGTCGCTCGTTAATGTCCAACGTAGAAAATGATATTCCAAAAACCAAGGGTAGTAATATTTTAAAATTAAATAGGTTCATCAATAACAATAATTAGTGTATTTCAGAGTGAATGTAAGCCATAAAAACATTACTAAATCAATTTTAAGAGCTCATTGTTAAATAAAAAATTCAAATATTTATTTAATTAAAATTATCACTAGATAAAAATAAATGTCGTGCGTGAAATGAAACTTAAAGTGCTACAAACAGAACCTCAAAGGATTGTGTTTAACTTCAAATTGATGTAAGGAACATCTCAAAATCAAAAAGTTAATACTTATAATAAAATAAGCTTATAAATAACCAGAAAAGATAAAATCAAATATTTGTAAAAATTCTAGATTTAAAATTAGAAACTCCTTTGATAGAAATTTGATCATAAAAGGATTTTAGATACCTGCCAAGAAATTTTAAAGTAGATAGAAAGATCTATAATTAAATGAAAATGAAATACAATTTTAAATTGTATAATTATGAATTTATGAAAATATGATCATTATGTAAAGTTAGTAATTACGTAGCTCATTAAAAGGAGTAATTTTAATTACATGTTGAGACAGATGTATACAAAATAGCAAATAAATAACTATGTGGTTAAAATGGACTTAATTGGTACTGACATATATAAACTTAAAAAAGAAGACAACACAAATTTTAAGAGTAATTACAAAGTAACACAAAGTATAAAGAAAGTAGAAATCATTTGTAATTCATGAAAATCATTCAAATGGGATAATACATTTTAAAGCACAACACTAATTTTAAGAGACCACAAGGTAGTAATTACAAGTACCACAATGCATGAAGAAAGTAGAAAATAATTACCATTTATTAAAAGAATCTAAATATCTATAAAAACTTACGTCAATTACAAGGACGCATGTGATTACTTACCAGGACAAAGGACCACATTTCCCGAATTAGGGGAGTTGGAATTATTTAGAAACCTAAATAAAGTAACCCCAAAAAACACAATAACCCAAAAAAATAAACAAATTCATTAGATAACCAAATGAACGAAAAGAAAACTGCCCACAAAAAACACTTTATTTGTACAAGACAACGTTTCAATTACTAAATATTATCCTCAGCTGCTACATACACACAAACTCTACTATCCTCTAGGTAGAAAATTTGAAACGAACGATTTACAAAGAAATAAAACAACCAGAAGCTAATACAAATAGCATAGCAAATAAAAAAAAATGGAAGGGAAAGAAAAAAACACTCTTAATTAAAGTCTCACAATATCGTGGTTCATTATCAGAAGATATACATACGTTCATTTCAAGATATGAGGTGGGGTCAAAAGGTAATGGTTGGACGTTGGAAACGCAAATAAATCTGTTACCCACTCACCCAGCCTAATAAACTTTAAATTGGTAGAAGAGTTTTGTTTTTTAAAAAAGTCATCATGTGAATATAGCTTGAGAAATTTGTTTTAAAAAAGGTTTGATTAATGTATTCGAAAATTTGGCTTAAGCCAAACGCTACAAATGTTGATAGGGAAATCTGAGATAATAATGAACTTTTTATTAGAAATAGAGGCGATATTTAGAAAAAATAATCCAGGTATGGAGGAAACCTAGATAATTGCTCATGTCATACAGGGACTTCTCTAAACCAACTAAAACAAATTAAATGAAAATTGACGAGCAATGAGTAATATGAGCAATGAGTAATATGAGCAATGAGCAATATGAGCAATGAGTAATGAGTAATATGAGCAATGAGTAATGAGTAATATGAGCAATGAGTAATATGAGCAATGAGCAATGAGCAATATGAGTAATATGAGCTATGAGTAATATGAGCAATGAGCAATATGAGCAATGAGCAATGAGTAATATGAGCAATGAGTAATATGAGCAATGAGTAATATGAGTAATTTTACAGCAAACACTAAATACAGAAAATCACTTAAAACATTCAGAAATAAAAAAGGGATGTCATATAGTAAAATATGATTTTATAAATAGTTTGACAGTGAAGCTGGAAAAATATACAAAAGTAGTCAATAAGTTAACAGCTAAAACAATTACGCATTCAACTGTAATAATCAAAACTGCAATACAAAAAACTTACACTCAAACCAAATTTAACAACTATCGGACACAACATGACCAAAAACAAAGTTGTTCAATCTGTAAGAAGGACAATCACACTACAAACAAACGTGTTTTCAATATTTTTAAAAATCATTTCGGTATATTAAAATACGTCTACTAATCCTCGAATTTAGGTGTTCATACCTTGACTCTATTGCAGTTTCGGGTGAATCAACCATCATCAGGAAAATAAAATTTAACACACAATTACAAACACAATATTACACAAAACACGTTTCACTCTGTCCGAGGTCGTTTATTGCGTAAAGCACTCGCGAAAATGTTTATCATGCGCGTTCACATCTGACATAATATATTCTCAGAGGAGTGTGATTTCAATCAAAATTCTAAAACATACCCTAGCAACAGGTAATCATAATATAAAGAAAAAAGTACTTTTCAAACTTTTCTATAAACAATCGTTCTACGCAGGAATCTTATTACACCAAAAGCAATCAACCAAAATACATATGAAAAACGAAAGTAAGGGGCAACAGAACTAGTTACTCTAGACATAATAATACATCACAAATAAAGACAAATTACAAATTACTAGACCAAAAATATACACAATTTTGTACGGTACATAAAACAAAGGATCAACATATAACTAGAATTGCACTAACAATAAGTACAATAAAATTCAATATTAAATTTCAGAAATTTTTCACTCGCCAACAGAGTACAGATGACATAAGCACTAAAAAATATTTCGACGGAAATTACTCACTATCGCTTCAGAACGACGGATTTGATAAGAACACGTGTCAACTGATAACAACGATGGAAACAATGCATTTTAACTGCAGAAAAAGCATTATACAAAGTAGTTTAACTCTCCAACATTTTTACAAACAACACGTACACCAAAATGATGTAAGTAGAACATGTAAAATACTTAAATATTTAACCTGAGAAGTAATAACACATGTTTGACAAAAAATAATAAAGTTTAAGAATTGGTACAATTTGAAACGTTGGGAAACAAAAACATTGAGGCCTGACTGAATTCGGGAACTGTATCAATTTTGAGTTATGAATTTGTTAAAGAAATGTTAATAAATATAGAATCATCTCTACCATAAAATCGACACTGAAAAAAAAAAAAATAGGTCTACATGAACAAATGAAAATTAACCAACAAATTTTACAAAACATCAGCCAATAATTCCCAATTGATATTAGAAAACCACTTCTTCCAATTGACAAGAATAAAAAAATACACTACACTCAAAAATACAAAAATATGAGATTGGAATGAATCAGAAATGGTTAAAGGATTTAGAGAATCTACTCATAATTCTTAATGAAAATACATAAGGCAAATGAGTGTTAAGCTCGCAAGATTATGTCACAAATAAAAAGGTTTTATTTGTACAACATATTGTACGCTGAGAACACGATGCATCACATTGATTGCACTTATACCGCTAAAAATTTACACAAGTTCGTTATTCACGACAGTCTTCGAAGCATAACACCGTTCATAACATCCAAAATAGTAAAGAAATACATTCCCATTCGCTCAACAGCAGCGACGATCTACTTTGTCTACAGTTGTTATTTTGTGACAAATAAAAAACATACTTCAGCAGTAACACAATTTAATAAAACTGAGGTTATTTATGAATATTACAAATAACTTAGGTGTATTGTTGAGGAAACGGGATTGCCAACTTCAAAACTCGGCAAACGAAAAATACTCTCCGTGTACATACACTGTCAATCATCTTCATGAATAATTACTTCCTCTTTCAACTTTAAAACGTTGTTTTGTTGTTTATTTATGTTATTTTACATCTAAGAATTAATCTAACCTACATACGGGACATTTCCCGTATATTATGAATCAATTCAAATAAACTTAACCTAAATTTCGTTTTGTTCGGTTGCCATTCGTAGTGAGCAAAGTAGTGTGCAAAGTAATGGGCAAAGTGAAACTGTTGAGAAATCAGCTGTTTTGCAAACTAACTTAAATGAACAAAATGCCACTTTGTCAACAACTGTAGACAAAGATATATTAACATCACCATCTTAAGCTCCAACGCCTTATTTATTCTTCTTTGTTCTTGTTTTATATTGGCGAAAAACATCTGTTACATCATTGGCGAATAAAAGAATAAAGTAGAAGATAAAATTTAAAATTGTAACCCTCAAATACCCTAATAGTGTCAGGGTCGGGAATAAACAAGAGTTGTTCAAGAAAGACCTAATAATAGAAAAGACGAAAGAGAGGGATCTAACCGAAGACTACGTAAGAGAGTTACTGAGGGCCTAACTGATTCTCAATTTGGAACTTAAAATAAGGTATACAGGAATTCTTGTGTAAGATATCTATAGACTATAAGTAGACACTTCTAGCATGTATATGTCTAGAATCTTGGAAATAATGGAAACACGTGGGTTTTATTTTCGTTTTGCAGATTGAATTATACAAAATACTTATTTTTGGTAATAGATTATTAAGTCTTGTACACTACAGTCTGTTACAACCTACATCATTTTACAAACCTCACATTATATTAAAGTCAATTGTAATGGTTTAAGCTTGTATGTCAAAACTAAATCTAAAATTCAAATATGTTACAGAATAGTTATAACTCTGGGTCTGGTATGGATTATTATAAAATTTGTGGTGTTTAGTACTTTTTGAAGTATAAAAACAAATCTATTTTACAATTTTCCGACTCAAAATAGAAAAATAAAACTGTAATCTAGATTATTGTGTTAACATTAAAAGAAGATACGAGATTTGTAGGCTACTTCTTTATAAGGAACATGTAATGATAACTTTGTGTTATGTAAGATTTTCATTTATTACTCTATGTGACAACAGAGTTTTAATAACAAGTTTATATATATTTATTAAAAAACATAATAACCTGTACATAGGAATCACATAGCGTTAGTTTTAAATGAAACAAATGTGATTTTATAATTGATAATAACGATATAAAAATTTACCTAACCTTTGGATAGAAAAAAAGAAAAGAAAAATGTATCACAAACAAAAATGAAACTTCTAATTTTATTACTTTAAAAAAGAGAAATTAGATAAAGTTTGCCCGTTTGAGGTTGAATCCATAAAATTGAGCATTCGCATTTATGTACTGCTTCCCGCAAAAATCCCGTACTGATTATTGCTAAGAAATGGTAATCTTCCTTGTAAATGATAGAACACTCGATTTCATTCATTTCTAAATGATTTTAGAAATTGTGAAATCAAAGAGGTAACCTGTATTTACCTGGAATTAATTAGTCTACTATCCTATTTATGAAATGGAATAACTACAGCGGTTTTGAGTCGCGGGAAATACCAGACTTGAAACTTAAATTACATAAAAATGAAAACACGTGAAATCTGTCACAAGGCGCATTTTAAAGTCATTGAGCTTATTTGGAACTCACAATAAGTTGCACAGGAATTCTTGTGTACGAATTCTAGACTAATTAACTTTAATAGAAGTAGTCTATAGCATGTATATGTCTAGAACCTTGGAAAGAATGGAAACACGCGGGGTTTATTTTCATTTTGCAGATTGAATTATACCAAATACTTATTTTTGGTAATAGATTATTAAGTCTTATCGGTAAACCGTACAGTACAGTCTGTTTCAACCTACAGCTTATTCCGTAGGTAGAGCCGTAGAGCTGTACCGGAAGAGCTTATTCCGTCTATTCCGGGAGCTTTATTATTATTATTATTTTGATTTTTGAATCTTAGTTGGTGTTACTGGCTCAGTAAAGATAGACTGTCCTTGAGAGACCGACGTGAACTGAATCTGCGCAGAGCAACAAGATTCGAAAACAATATTAATTCTAATTCATCTAATTAAACTTATAAGTACTAGCTGATTACACGGCGTTGTCCGAGGTATTAATAATCCCAATCTTTCATTTACAAAAAGTATCTATCAATAGTGTAGGGTTTAAACATAATAAAGACCGTCACCAATCAGGTTAGCGACCCCGAAAACTATGTATTCGACATTTTTCTTCATTATTTTAGATTATTTTCATCCCTTCTAAACTCCAATACCGATGGGGGCTAAACTTGGACTTAAACGGCATCGATGGTGTCACAATTCATCTCGGCGATCCTGACAACTACGAATTTGACATTAAATGAGTAGTTTTCGATTGTTTTTATATGTCATCCCTTCCCACACCACCCCTACCAACCCTAAGGGAATGGGGTGTCCTTACGTTCATAGTATTTTTTTTTTCAGATTGTCAATCATATAAGTAAATCATAACAAGTGTGGTTGAAATTAATTCAAGCGTTCCAGAGTTATGCTGGAACACACACATACGTACATTTATAAATACCGTATGTAGATTTTAAAATATTTGAAACATCTCTATTATATTATATTAGAGACAATAAATCCATTATCATATCTAAATATTTTTTTTCCCTTTTGTTCTGTTATTTTTAATCATTTTTATTCATTTATTGTATTTCCGTTACTTTTTACAAAAATAATAATACATTATCTAGGGTTTAAGCTTTTTTTGATTTTTCTGCTGAAATGCGTGTTTCTCACATTGCTTTAAACAAATTAGGAAACAAAAACACAAAGCTATTTTTAAACTTTAAATATACACATTAATAGAAAATTAAAACGAAAATAAAAACCCACAAATATTACAAAACCGTTCATGAATGATTTGATTTTTATAAGACAACCGTTATCTTCACTTCAAATCGGCTCCCGATAGTTAACCTTGAAACTCTGATTCATAGTTATTTATAACTGAACTCTACAAGTGTGGATTAGTTGCCATTATGGCTTCAGCCGGACTACAGTGTTCTCGAGTGTTACGTAGTATAACTATTGAACCTATGGTTTTTTTGTATTATCTTTCAGTGTCAATTTCAGGATTTGGCAGTAATAATTTATTACTTCAGAAGGCATGTCAACCGGATTCAGTGAAAGAACCAGATTTTAACAAACCCTGCCAGGACGAAGTTGCTGCTCAAAAAATTCTTGCTGATATCAACACTTGGAGGACATCTTTAGATAGTTTATTGCCACTGTTTTTCATAATATTTCTGGGAACGTGGAGTGATACGCACGGTAAGAGAAGAAAACCGCTAATGTTTATACCATTGTTTGGTGACATGCTTAGAAATTTAGCCATGATGTTATGTGTTTATTATTGGAAAGTTTCCCCACCTATGACGGGGGGAATAGAATCGTTCATTCGAGGTTGTACTGGAGGTGGTATTTGTTTTTCTTTTGGTATGAACACGTACATGAGTGATATAACAACGGTTGAAGATCGTACAGTGAGACTTGGTGTTATTAGTGCTTTAGTATTTATTGGAGCACCAATAGGGGTTATTTTAGGAGGTGAGTTAAGAATGATCCTTGGATTTTTTAATTTGTTCGTATTATGCTTTTTAATATCTACTGTTGGCTTGATTTTAGGAATATTATTAATGAAGGATACAGCATGTGAAGAATCACAACTTAAAACTTTTGAAGGCGTGTGTGATTCGAATCATTTTAAACAATCTGTAAAAACGATTTTAAAAAAAAGACCCGGTAATAAAAGGAAAATTGTGTTACTAATGGCAAGTGTGTCTCCACTTTTTACGGCATGTTTTACAGGAGAATTCGCAGTGATGTACTTGTTCTTCCGTTATAAATTCCACATGGGGGAGGTGGAATTCGGAAATTACTGTGCGTTTAAATTTCTAACTATATTTATCGGTACTTTTATTTCACTTATTATTTGTTCAAAAATGTTAAAAATGACGGATGCTGCCATTGGTTGGTTAGGAAATTTTACTCAGATCGTCGCTGCTGTTGGATTATGTTTTGCTGAATACGAATGGCAACTGTATTTCTTTCCTATATTGGATGTTATGCACGGCGCTCCTGGTACAGCGGCTAGCTCAATAATTTCTAAAACTGTCGACAGTAACGAACTTGGACAAGTTTTTAGCGTTGTAAGTGCAATCAATGTGGTGGCACCTCTTGCTGTGTTCCCAGCGTACAATATGTTGTACAAATATACGATCCAAATCATGCCTGGAGCCTTTTATTTGTTGAGTGTTGTTTTAAGTGTTGTTATGATGATAATGTTTTCAAATGTGTACATACTGGAGAAACGGAAAAGGAAGTTGGATAGTGAAAAAGAGAAAGAGGAAACTGATAATTGTGAGTATGTACCATTAATGAGTGTCTCAGCGTGACAAATTTAAAAATACTTTTTTTCAATTTATTCTATGAATGAATTATTTATTTAAAAATATTGTTGTTTTAACTTAAATTGTGATTTAAGATATTAATATTCCATTTTCATTTTATCTATTTTAATTCTTTTGGGTAAAATTATTTATTTAGTAAGATGGTTAAAAAATACTTCTGTCAATACGAAATAAAATATAAAATAATATTATAGATAAGATAAATATTTTAAGAAATAGTTACTCCATTGATTATAATATATTTATGTAACTTTGCAAACTAGAATTTTTCCACAAAAAATATTTTCTTGTTTACAACGACAAATGTTGCAAAACAAATTTGTATTAATCTTTCTTGTCTTTTATTTATTATTTTTTCGTGTATTTTAAAAATAAATTTGCTTTCTATACGCGGACATTTAATTCCAATTACGAATGACTGTGCGAACTAGAATTAGTTTCTTATATTTACTATTATTGCCATGTAATATGTAATAACAGGTGATTTTTAAAATAATGAAATGATTACATATTTTAAAAATCTTAATACAATTTTAATTTATCTTATTATATCAAAAACGTTAGTCAAATGTTATAGGAGAATTGTTATTCTTAATCAAAAATACTTGAATTACCATACACATATACTGGTTTTAATCCTATTTGATAATGGTGGTTTTTTACATTATTAATATTGTTTAAGCGGACATTTACCATCGGGTTTTTACATAAATATTGCTTACTATAGCGTCCCAATTTTATTATTATTATTTTATTATTTTTTCTTTCGTTATTTTTTACTACAATAAAAAAATTTTTTATAACAATAGTTACTTCTATTGGGAGCAAAAATGTTTTTCACTTCGAAATTGACATATTTCAATGACGTATTAGTAGGTTAAGTTTACATGGCAAACACAATGTTTCGACTGATCACCGAAGCCAAGCAACATTGAGCGTGGTTATTACTTGGATGGGGTGCATAATTTCAGTTGGGATTAGTGATGTTCAAACCATTGAACAGTCAACATGAAGTGTGAGATATGTGAACTACGTTTTTTCGATGTCGGGTAATTTCAATGATTTACAAATTCAAGAGTTTTATGTTTGTCACAATATTGTAAAAAGAAAATAAGTGCTACAGTGTAATGTTTAGGGTTTATGTAGGATTATTTGGGAGTAGGTCAAGTGATGTGGCTATATATATATATATATATATATATATATATATATATATATATTTAAATTATTTTTTAACTTTTTGTTTATTATCTTAATTTCTTTGTTTTTTTTTATCTACAGTTACAATATTTACAGAAATATAATTACAATTTATAAAGTTGATACAGTTTATAAATTAAACTTCATTTACAGATAATTTTTGAATTTAAAAAATAAAATAAATGGATGTGTCTCATTTTTATTGCATCACAACTAGTACATTTAATTAAAACACTTTTGTAAATGTGTGTATACCAGAAATTTATTCAAAAAATAATTTGGGTATAAATTTTGGCTAATAAATAA
Organism: Aphrophora alni; assembly: GCA_963513935.1. NCBI lineage: Eukaryota > Metazoa > Arthropoda > Insecta > Hemiptera > Aphrophoridae > Aphrophora > Aphrophora alni. Next base: position 115,697,573 of record OY740770.1, read on the forward strand.
AAATCGGGGTGGATTTTAAAACACTACCCCGATTTACTGTTGTAGTAAATATAAATAATTAGGAAAAAAAAATCTATTTAATTAAAAACCTATCAATGATACATGAACTTTCACAATATCCATACCAAAATTATCGCAAAAGAAAATTAACATTCTAGGAAATATAATACACTTTTGTAATATGATACAAAAATGTTAATGACAGCGGCTAAGGTTGTTTTTTTTTTTTTTTTTCATTTCTTATTTTCTTCTTTTTTTCCCTTTTTTCTTTCTTCCTTTCCCCCCTTCTTTCCCTTTTTACCATTACTCGTTAACCACATAATCAAAATACCCGAATTTTAGTAGATACTAAATCAATTTTTGAGACATATCCTATATGAAATGTCTTCGATAAAAATAACAATAATTTTCAGACAAAATATTTTTGAAATATTCTTATTTACATGTTACGTATAAATGTTTCTCTTTAAATATTATACAGTTAAATACCTACAAGAGATTTTTTATACAATTAAATAAGGTTAAGTTATTAACATTAGGCCTATAAACATATTAAAAAAATGTTTTTTAATTTTTTTTTTTAAATTTAACTAAAAGTATAAAAAACATTTGGTTAAATAGAAAATATAATATAGTTCAGAGAAAAAACCACCTCATTTCTCTGGAAGGGAGAAAAAAAAACAAAGAAAAAAACACCCGGCTCCCCTAAAGGCATAGCCCGCTTATGATAGCCACTCGTACATTTTTCGAAATAGAATATGACAGCAGTAAGACAAAAATAACCTAAAAAGATATAGCTCCTGCTCCTAAAACAATAATTATAATTTACAAAGAGTTTTCTATATCTTAGTAAGGACCTAGTAAAACAATATCCGATCACCGAAGTCAAGCAACATTGAGAGTGGGTAGTAGCCTAGTTGAATGAGAGACCGCTTGGGAACAAACACCACGTGAAAAATTTCAATTGGAATTATTGTTGTCATATCGTACGTAGATTTAATTACGCGTAGGTCAAGTAAGGTGGCTATATATGTTTGTTTACTTAGTGGACCTTAACCTAGAAAACTTGAAATTATGTTTTTTCTTCGTGAAAAACATTTTTGGTCACACAAAAAAGTTAATATTCTTATGAAACAGGTATTTAGTACAAAAATAAATAAATAACGGGGGAAAACTCAAAATTGTGGCGCTACAGTAAATAATTACCTAAATATTCTAACACGACGTTTAGAAAATATAAATCTACTCTCGTTATCAAGTTTTAAAAAATAAAGCATAAAAGAAAAAACACAAACACAGCTAGATTTAGATTTAGTTTCCAACATGACCCTAGGCTACATTGGTTTTTTCCATTTATGTTCTATTTATAACACTTATTAACGGGAGTTTTTTTATATTTTCCAAACGTAGTGTATTAGGTTTTATATATACATATAAATGTCCGATTAAAATTATTAATAATACATTTAGACTACATAACTACGAAAATACTTTCATTATCAAAATGACTAATGGTTTATCTCTTGTGATAAGGTTTATTTATTTATAAGTGAGATTAATATATATATATATAATTAAAAAGATAAATTTTGATCAATATTTAGGATAGAATCGTTAGAGAAAAATAAATCATTTTTGTAAATATTCTAGAAAATGCATTGCTGCAATGCCCATTTACATTTAAGAGTGGGTGATTCTAGGGACATGATTAATGCAGCTGTTTACAGTCTTATCAAACTGTAAAGATAAACAGACGTAATAGGCGAATATTTGTTCATAAACATAGAAACCAATAAAAGAAAATTAGTGACATCTAATGAAAATTATTTCATGTTATCTAATGACATGTTTATATGATGAGAGATGGAGGGGGCCATTTAAATTGTTATTTAAACTGTTTGTTACTTTAAAGTGAAATTATTGACAACAGTCACGTAATGATTTTTGTTTTCTACTAATTATAAAATGAAGTTTTCCTTAAATGAAGTTTTATTAAGTGTCCCTGCATATATGTGTCTAAAATTTAAAATATGTTAGCCAAAAGTAAGATCTTAAGCTTCCAATCGATATACTAGGGAGTGTACCATGGAGGGCTCTCCCTGGTCAGACGTACTAACACTGTGATACTACTCATCCATAACAAGATTTTTTCCATTTGAAATGAACAACACTCATGGAAAATTAAAGCAGCTAGTGAAAAAGAGAGAAATAGAAACAGCATACACCTGCACGAAAGTTTACACAGCGGAAGCTTTATATTGAACAACTCACTTTACTTTGGTTTAGACACTAATTTTTAATATAACTATGTTTTGAAAAATTCGGTTGTTTGAACAAAAATTATTAGGCCTATTTTAAACAATACACAACATTTTGAATAAATTCATTATTTTCAACAAAACTGTTTATGTTGGTTATCTACTTAATTTAAACACTCATAATTTTCATCATAGCTCATTATTTTGAACAGAACTTTAAATGTCTTTTAGGACACTTTATTTTAAACAACACTCATTATTTTGGGGAAAAACAGTTTATGTTGTTTAAGCCAATTATTTTGAACAAAGCATTATTTTTAACAAAACTCAATTTTTTAAAAATAAATATCATTACTTCAAACAAAATCATTATTATGAACGTAACACTTTTTGTTGTTTAAACCCCTTAATATGAATAAAACAATTAACTTTTTAGTATTTTATTAATTTTTTAATAATCACAGTGAAGTCATTGTTGTGGAAATGTTTTCTTTCATTTTATCTAAATTTTAAATTTCAGTTTTTCCTAAGAGAGAAAGAGAGAGAAGTAGGAACAGAAGTATCCATTTTTTTTTATAAAATCTTGAACTGGACACAATTTTAAATTTATGACATGAAATTACATCAATATATTCCCCATTCTAATATTAATAGGAAAGATGTTTTATAAATTATTAAAATTCAATCTGTTTTATCGTTTTTAATTTATCGTGCCCATAAAATTGTCAGACTCACAAAATCACAGTGATATTTTGTTAAAAATTCATTCATGACTCAAAGGAAATCAGAATGTGAACATTACTCAAAATTGTAATATGGTGGAAGTTAACCTACCCAGGTCGCCATTAATAAATTGCGCAAGACTTTGATAACAGAGTTTACATTAATGGTTTCTGTGATAAGTAGACCCGCTCCAATCATGTTTGTCTCTTTGTTGTTTAAAGGATAAAAACCTCTTCGACATTATGGCCTTATAATAAAAATGAAAAAAATAAACTAAAGATCCTCTAACCTTTTGCACTCGAACACTCTAATAGCGTCAAGGACGGAAGGGAACAAGAGTTGGTCAAGATAAAAAAGATGAAAGAGAGGGATATAATCCAGATAAAAGGGTGTAGATCCCCCCCTTCGAGATTGAATGAGATGTAATACCCTCGAAACGTTCTAAATCACTATAAATGAGCCCATTACAGAACTTGCATAATTTATTACTTTCAATAAATCATTCTTCTAAACATAAATTGGTAATTATGGTACTTGACCAAGTGATATAGATAGAGCTAGAAATAAATGCTAGTATACACCTGAACAAAACACTACTTACCAGGAGGAATGTCAAACATCTAGAGGTTTATAGATGGTTTGCTTCTTGAACTGTGATTGTGATTTACCTATCCATTATTAATACTGAATATCCCACTATTATTTATAATCTCCAATTTATTAATGAGAGTGTACTAGTTCGGACGCGTTTTAGAATAAATAAAATAGTGTGACTATTATGTAAATAATAATGTATTTGATATATTATAACCCTATACCAACTGAAACTTTCTATTTTTTTTTTAAAGTAGTACAAGAATTATTTTAAACAGTTTAAAATCCATTTTTGAGAGTTTTTAAAAATCGTTTTAAATGGTTTTAGTTCACATTAAATTTAATACTTCTGAATCAAGCTGTATTTCTACTTTCCCTCAAGGCCTCACTATAGTTAGTACAGGTGTGGTAATTTCTAGGGATCCTAGCTGAATCTACAGCTTTTCAATGTATTTTAGGATTGAACCTTTCTTTTCATCCATCTTTTGTTAGGGGATAAATATTTAGGGTGTAAAAAAAGAACACTTAAATTAGTTCCTGGATAGTTAATTTTCTTAAAACTACTTTGCCGGAAAGCAAAGACCTTGCATTAGTGAAAAACTTTAATGTACGGATGAAAATGAACGCCAGTCAATCGACTTCGTCAGGTATAAATGGACAGGTTTCGTCTGAGCTGTGAGCTGCGCGTGGAGGGGAGGTACAAGTTCGAGGCCGCGTGGGGACAGAGGCATTGTAAGGGAAACAGTAGGCGCCGACTACTGTCCACGGTCCAGGCATCGTTGTTAGTACCAACCAGCGAGCATAGAATAAACCAACACCCAACACAGACTGAGGCAGGCGACCGCTTCCCCCACCACCTCACTGCTGCTTAGACCACGCCTAAACCCACTGCGCATCCAAACTCCACAGCTCAGATGAAACCTGTCCATTTATAACGTATTCAAATATTTTAGATTCCAAGATCTAGTAATAAAGTTGATGGCTTATGAGTTACAATTGGCTTTAAACCAGTTAATATTTATCCCCTAACATTTATCAGCTCTCTCTTGACCAACTTTGTTCTTCTCTGACTCAGACACAAATTTCAGCCTCAAAATAAAAAATAAAATTGTAATCTATTTGACTTTGTTAATATTTCAAAACTTAGTCTGTAAGATACGAGGTTTGTACTTCCTATTACAATAGTTTGGGTTTTACTATGGGTGTATGATTGTACTTGATAACAGAAGTAATATACGACTGAAAACTACAGACAAACAGTAAGTCGTGACACTGGGATTTAGTTAGTTTCCATAATGGCTACAATTGGGGAACTGTGTGTCACGTGTGTTACCAACTTTGTTACTTTTTTTTTTCAGTTTCAGATTTTGATAGTAATAACTAAATAAATGAAGAACACGGTAAAAGAACAAAACTTTTGATTCCCATTTGTTGGAGATTTGATGAGATATGGAACGATTATGTTTTGTGGAAAATATCTACATCTGTCACAGCTGCAATAGAATCTTTCATACGAGGGATCTCTGGAGGTGCCATTTGATTAACACATACATGAGTGATAAAACTACGATTCGTGTTTTTAAAACTTTAGTATTGCGTTAAAATTTATATTTTAAACATACTTATTTTCAAGATCAATACTTGTACAATTACGTGTAAAATAAGTATCTATTATAATATAAATATATTTCTAACTTTATAAATTAGGATTTTTCCACGAAATGTATTCAAATTGATTTTCTCGTGATAGTTTATAATGACGAATGTTCCAAACAAATTAGTCTTAATCTTTCCATTTTTTACTCTTATTTATATATTATAAAATTGTATATTCTTTTTACATAATAAATATATTGAGCTTGACTTGTGAGATAATATTAGATATAAAAATCGAACACAAGATCTCACAAAAATTACGTTTATTTAATCAAACGCGTTCCAACGACAAAGTCGCCATCCTCAGTGATACATGAGCTACAATAACTAAACTATATATATAGTCGCTGAGGATGTCGACTTTGTCGTTGAAACGCGTTTGATTAAGTAAACATAATTTTTGTGAGATCTTGTGTTCGAGTTTTATTCTATCCTTTTTGCATAAGAAAATTTTATTCTTATTTTGATTGATTGTGTGAACTTGAAGTTCCTATCTATGTATATTCTAATTTATAGCTAATTTTAAAATTTTTTAATATATATTCTATAATATATATCTAATATTTTCATATAACTACAGGTAATTTAAAAAATATGACATGTTTTAAATGTCTTTATAAAATTGGACGTGTACCTTATAATATAAAAACCGTCGGTCGGTTTATTATTGGAGAATTATTTTATACAATATTTATCAATTTTAAATTATTAAATTACATAAAATGTATCATACTAGAAATAAACTGGTATCAAAATTTCTACTGGTTTAATGAGCTCTTTGGTTATGAGGCACGGTTTAGTTAATTATATGGGACATTTTTCATAGTAAATTAAGAAGATAAATTTCACTTATAGTATAAAAGCATTTCACAAATAATTCATTATGCTAAATCATCTTGTTAGTACTGTACATTGCTGTAAAAAAAATTTAAGATTGTGCTATTTGTAACTAAGAGTGGGCGATTCCAAAGAAATGATCAATGCACTCGTCTGCAGTCTTTTTGACTTATATAAAAATAAATGTAAAGAAATTTTGAAGTAATATGTGGAATGTTCAAACTATAATTTTTTTAAAATAATGATATGAATGGCTGATGTTGCCTAATGAAATATTTATATGAGGGGGGAAGGTGGCAAGGTTGAAAACAGTCATTTGTATTGATATTTTATTATATCACCCCTAAGGAGCTTAGGAGTTTCCACTCGATACATTCGTAACTGCCGGATCTCGTAAGTATACAATGTTACATTTTATGTTAGGTTAGGATTCAAAATTACACTTTTGACAATAACTTTACTATTTATTGTCAAACCAGTGAAAAATATTGAGTACGGGCAAGGGTCCACCGAGATCGTACTCACTATAGAGGGTCCCTGAGGGCTCAAGCTATTTTTAAGAAACGCACTAAAAGAAGAAGATGGTTCACGAATAATGGGGGGGGGGGGAATAAACTGACGGTACTAGAGTTTTAGTTTGCTATTGTCCAATTTACTCGTATTTTGTAAATATTGAATTTTTTCTGGTCTGTAACAAATTGTACACTTCCAAATTATTTTGTATGCGCGTTAAAACATGAGAAATTTCAAGTTAAGTTTTACGTTTTTGAACATCAAAACACACTCTTTATTGAGGTTGTTTCTTTTAACGCAATCCCCAAATTACGTTAGACAAATCAATAATTAAGGTCAATTTGAAAGCAAAAGTTGACACCCCCGTTGGCAACAATAATTTTAGATCAGCTGTTATGCGTTTTGGTTTGACTTTAATTGGTTGAAGTCGCGAAAATGGTTTTCAACAATGAGTGTTTGTTGTGAAACAAAATTACAAAATAAAATCATCTGGCTTGGATCAGAAAAAACTTTGAAATGAAGTTCCCAGATGTATGCACACCTAGAAAATCCACCATACATCGATTGATACAATATTAAATTTGAAGACACAGATTCTGTGAAAAACCGAAAACATGTCACAATACGTAAATACGTCTTAATGCAAAATGTTTTTGAACGAAAAATATTCTAAAGGAAATTGAAGCAACAACAAAATTCTCTTTCTACAGCTTTCAGAGCTAATAAATTGCATGGTTCAAAGCCTGACAGAATCCACAATCACATAAAATTAATCCGGCTGGCTAATGCTGTTAGACTACAATTATACTACCAATGACTTCAAGGATTCTCCAGAGAGAGCGTTATAATTTTAGACAATACATTTTACACGGATGAAGCATGGTTTCACTTGAGTGGCTGTGTCAACAACAAATAGTCGTCATTGGAGTGATGAAACCCCCTCAAAGTGGTCCATCAACATCCTTTACACAGTAAAAAAGTAAAATAATCGGGGTATTCTGCGCGCTTTCTCGTAAAAGCATTATTGGAACATATTTTTTTTGAACACCTCTAAAGTGGTCTACCATGAAATCATTTCGTTGCTCCGTTTTAAGTAAATGCAAGACGGACCAACATGTCATACATTAAAATAACAATCACTTTTTTTGCAAAAACATTATCTTAAAGAATTATTTCCAAGTAAATCTCTCGATATTTCCTCATTAGATAACTTTTAGTGGTGTAATTTAAAAAGGAAATCAATTCCAAAGATACATTAACAATATTATTGTTGGAATCGAGAAAGCCTGTAAATAATAAGCAATTGTTACTCAATAGTAAACACAGTTCACTGTTGATGAACAAACAAGAAGATAAACCTATCCAAAACAACACACAACTTCTTTCCCGTACTACCAATCTCACAAACATTTTCTTCATTAATCTTAAATCTGATCTTCCAAGCAAGGGTTTGAAATATAACATAAGGCCCAAAAGCATTGACATAAGTTCGGCCTTAATTAATGACAAAACGAATACCCAATGTTTGCCAAAGGAACACCAGGTTAGTACAAGACATATCCTGGCAGATAAAGCCTCTACTTATATCAAACGAATATTAAACACCACACGTGCACCCAACAAATAATCCGAAATAAAAACTTCTATCAATATAAAACAAATATTAATAAATGACAACGCTTTAATTACAAAAGCTGACAAGGAAGACTGTCTAGTCATAGTGAAAAATTAGGAATACATTGAAAAAGTACACAATTTTTTTACTTTAAACAAAATAACTCGAATAAAAGCAGGCCCTAAAATGAAATTTCGAATAGCCATAAATGACCATTTAAATCAATCCAAACATCGTTAAGAAGGAGGATCCAAAATTTCTAAAACTGATCAACCTACTGCACCCACTCTCAAAGTACTAAACAAAATCCATAAGCCCAACTAATACAACCAACAGTAAATTTTATGAATGCCCCAACAAACAAAACAGCCAAGTTCTTATCGAAAGTAATTAAAAGTGAAACCAAGATACAACCCAAATACAGCTTCACCAATAATTTTGATCTAATAAATTAAATAAAAGATGACAAGGTTAAGCATAGCCACACATTAGTCTATTTTGACATTGTTAACTTATATACCAACATACCGGACCAATATTCATACTTAAAAATATGTCTGACACAAAATTACTTTTCTTTTAATAATAAGATTTATATGCAGAGTGATGGATTAGCCATGGGCTCGCCTTTATCTGGGGTCATGGCTGGTAATACATGGCCGTAAATACATAAAAAAGAAAACATAATGAACTCAAAAACAAATTGAAAAAAAATTTTATCTTTTACTACAGATATTTACATGACATTCTAGGTCTCTTTAACGGATCAACAAGACAGATAACAAATATTAATAAATACCTCAATAATATACAACCTTCTATCGAATTTACAAATGAAATTGAGATTAACAGTAATATCAATTACATTGACCTCAACATTAGTAAAATAAATAATAAACATCAGTTTAAAGTCTAAAGGAAACCAACCCAGACAAATCTCACAATACACGCTTCATCCAGACATCCTGATTCACACAAAATGGCTTCTTACAACAGTATGGTGTATAGAGAATTGAACATTCATATGGGAAAAGATGATTTTATTACTGAAATCACATTGTTAAAACCCACAGCGCAATGTAATGGCTATAATTCTTTAATAGTCAACAGATACATCCACAAAATAAAAAAAGAAGCAGAAACAAGTTAGAGCAAACCACGCCAAACCCAACAACGATAAATACTTAGATGGAGATAATCTCAGTTGTGACGACTGTAAAAAACAGTATATTGGTCAGACTGGTAGATTTAAGAAACACGTTTTAATACAACAGCAAAAATACAAACTCAATCCACTCATCATATGCCGAACATCTAATGGAAACCATCATAATTTTATTGACATATATAACAATATGACCACATTACGCGGATTTAGAAAGGGACAGAAAATGAACGTTCTGGGGGAATTTGAAATTTATAAACACCAGAAGATTAATCCATCCAACATTTTAAATGACAAACTAAATTTCACCCCAAACTACATGTATGATTTGATATTTGAAAATCAGAATAGGGCGAAATACATATCTCATAGGGAAGGTTTAAAGTATGTAGCAGTATCCCAATATAACTCAGCAAGTGAACAAAAATACTAGGAACAAAAACCATTTTTAACTTTAAAACCGTTTCTGCACGATTATTTGTGCCAGGCCGAGATTTCTATGTGTATGTGAACAAAAGTGTTAATGTTATTAGCTGGCCTGATGATGATGCCTCTGGCAGCGAAACATGTAGCCATTACTCTAGTATAAAGTACTACTATCGACTTGAAATAATAAGGCTAATTTATTAAGGTAGTTCTAAGACAAAACAATGAATATATAATTGTATTGAAATGGATGCATTTATTTATGTATGCATAGCCTATACATAAAGTTGGAAATATCGCGATTGAAAGTGCTTGTGAGAAAATACCGGTAGTGAAAAAAAGTTGTTTTCCCATTATTTATTTGAATTAAATTTGAACATTTACGTCAAGTAGGAATTTAAATTTGATAAAATACAGCAACTGTAGGCACTTGAACTTCTTGAAGAAATCAGTAACATAAAGTGGATTTCAAAAAAACATTTCAATATAATGATTGGGGAACCTGATAATATCTTATATAAAGTATCAATATGCAAAACCGGTTACAAAAGAAAAGTAGAAATGGGCGAATACACGTGCGTTACCCTTGGGAAATTAAGAGTTAAATGAAAAGAATTTATATTTTTAAACAGATTTGTAACATATTGGAACTAAGGAGTTAATAATATCAGACAAAAAATATTTATTTTACGATTCCAGTACAAAATAACACAGTCCGAATTTACTCACCTAATTAAACTAATAAAATTGCTTTGGTGTAATTTAAAATTTGGATTAAATGTAGATGTCTAGGACCAGCTGCAAACACTTTGTTATGTAATTGAAAGTATTATGAATTGATAAATTAACGTAACTCAAACCAAAACTATACTAGATTTAAAAAATAGTTAATGTGATTTAACAAACCTAACGCCGCGATTTTTTACCTTATTGTACAAATAAGGTCTACCCTCTACTCGTTTTAATAGTTTACTGACCTTGTTTTCATACAAGAGGAGATATTACTCCAAATAACTTTGACCTCTTGCATTAAGACACAAACAATGAAATATTATGTGAAAAGGGAATTCCCTATGATCTTTAAAAAAAAATGTCATTCCCTTATTGGAAAAGGAAGAAAAGAACCTAAAATAAACCCCTAATCGAATACCGTCAAGTTCGGAAGAGTAAACCCCTAATCGAATACCGTCAAGTTCGGAAGAGAAAAAGAGTTGATCTCGTGACACCTAATAAGAAAAATGAAACAGAGGGATCTAATCCAAGACTAGGTGAAAATGGTATAGATCTAGTTAGGACCTCTTGGGATAGCCTATTCTGTACTCTATATAGAGACCGACTATCCTATGAAAAAGCATCTTGAGATAACAATGAGGGAGTTAACAGACCAATGATATTTCTTAGTTTTCCTTTTCTCTGACTCAACTTCAAAACATCATCTGGTTAAAACAAATAAATTGTAAATGTCTACGTTAAAATATTGTTTGAATGTACGCGCTCTAACCTAATCTTTGGAAAAAGGGGATGAAAACACCTATTGTAGTTACTTAATTCAACTTATTGTGGAACTAGGTTCCAATAGTCGAAACGAGCAAATAGATTTATTCGACTCTACGTAACACCTTCATGTAATTGAGGTTAGGAGGAGAATAAACTCAAAATAGTTTGTGCTTCCTTCTTGTCAAATATTCTGAATAATATGTGGTAGATATGATTGCTACGCATATGTTGTGTGCAATCAAAGAGTTGAACCTTCTTCAGGGTAGTATTCAATTTAATTTTAATTTTATTTTTACACTTGTTGTTCAAAGACAAACTACCTCTCAGTCATAATGGTCTTGGGCGAAAAGAACATACAATTAAGACCTCTACCCTCGAAATATTTAATATCTTCAGGATCAAAAGAGAACAATACTTGGTCAAGAGAGACTTTATAAGAAAAACGAAAAATAGGGAGGTAACACTAGACTACATGAAAAAAAGGTGTTGAACCCACGAGATTGCTACGCTCCTATTCACTCTACATGAGCTCCTGAGGGAAACTTTCTCACATATACATAGTATATAAAACTATGTATGATTGGTAAAAAAAATCGATGTAGAGAATGTGCAGATATATACGATGTGAGATCACTTAGTACGAAAAATTGGTTTATCTAAACATCAGTCTGTCATCTGCCGTATGTACAGTGCTCTACAGTCCTAATTTAAATTAAATTAATATAATCTAAAGTTTGGACAGATTTTAATCAAAATTGGTATGTGGAGGTATTTTGAAAATATCGCGACTTTTTTCAAGGTTAAAATTTTCATTAATGGTCAGGTTATCTTATTAACTAAATGTTTTTCCCTGTTGTTTAAAGGTGAAAAACCTCTCTGTCATAATCGTTTTATAAATAATAATAAAATTAAAATAACGACCCCTAGACCTGGAAAATGTCAAAGTAGGAAGAGAACAAGATTGGTCAAGAGAGAGATGATAGAAAAATGAAAGAGAGTCTTATGTAGAGAACTGAAGACTAAATGAAGAAAGGTGTAGATTCAGTTAAGTTCTCGGAATGACCATGCTCATACTCACTATAGATGGGATCCTTCAAGTATTACAATCACTTTTGTCACCTAAATAGGACAAATAATCCAATTACACATTAGAAATATTGCTGTAGCAGTTAAATTTATTTTTATACCTTTACATCTGAGCAATTTTTTTTATGTAATTTTTCTTGTCTCATAGAGATGTTTAAAATGAGGTATCACAAGCCTATACGTGCATTTTAAAATATTTGAGGAATTACGTCACGTTTAAAATATTAAATCTTTGAGTTTTTAGGTTGTCCCTCTCACAAAAAGGGATTGCCCCAGACAAAATCAAATATCTCAAACAAATGAGAGTTACTGGTTTATTTTCAGCCAGATTGTATGCAATATAACGTTATGTGATTGTTCTAAAAATCAATGTTCAGTTTTGAAAATACATCCATTTTGAACCTCTGGTTGAAGTTGCAATAAGTTATGTAAACTAGGTCAGGGTTAAAGTATATAAAGAAGGTATACGATAAGCTATCAGTTGAGCCTGATGGGCTGTAAACTCTGTGTTCAATATGGTGCAGTCAGAATATGCTTCTTTAAAATAAGAAATGTTTCTATAAGTTTTGTTTAAACTGAGTTTAAAATGAATAGTATTGATTAATTTAACTGAAATGTATCACTTTAAAATATGAAAAATTTTGGTGAACATATTTTGCATAACGTAACGTAACCTATGAAAGACATTTACTTTTTTTAAAGAGAGCAAAAAAGTGGTGAAAATATTGAGTGATTACGGGTTTAACAGGTTTAAGAGGTGATAAAAGCCTTCAATTTTTCCTCCACAAGATGGAAGAGCCTTTCTATTCCAAAATACTGTTTATCCCATAAAAAGAGAAGAGTAATATTCAGTAATTGAGAAACATAACGTTTTTGATAATTTAACATGGGGGGGGGGGTAGCAGCTGATATTATTTTCGGTTTTGAGTATGTAGGAAAGTTAGCGCAATGTTTTATAACTGTTAATTTACCATTAAAGCATTAATGTATTATCCTCTAATAAATGTTCCTGTGTAAATCTAAAACAACAGAATGTTCTATATCTCTCTGTCATGGTACTAGATTGTTTGAATGGTGAATAGCACGTGTTTACAAGACTTGGAGAAAGCCATTACTGAATCAGAGATACCAACATCAGGTTATTATTACAATAATTAATGTTAATGACATAAAAGTTTATAAATTAGAACTTAATTTTCTTAAATATGCAAAAAATAATATTATGATCTGAAAAGAAAATTTTAATGTAACATCAAAAATAAATACAAAAAAATATAATTTATATAATTTATTACATACAAGTTAATTATCAAGCTGGTACTTTCATTAATGGTACATATACAGTATTGTCTACTTATTTGTAAGTAAGGTCTTATTTTCTTCGTTCAAATTTATCTGTTTTTTCTCTAGTACATACACTAATGAAAACAACACCAAAACAACGAAAGCTAAAAACACACTCAAAAAATAAAATGCTCCGGGCATGATTTGAAATGTATATTTATACAGCATGTTATAAGCTGGATACACAGCAAGAGGTGTCACCACGTCTAGGACACTTATAAAACTAAACACCTGACCAAGTTCGTTACTATCGATAGTTTTGGAAATAATCGATCTAGCCGCTGTACCGGGAGCACCGTGCATTAAATCTAAAATTGGAAAGAAATACAACTGCCATCTGTATTCAGAGAAACACAACCCGATAGCAGCGGCGATCTGTGTAACAGTGCCCAACCAACCAATAGCGGCATCTGTCATTTTTAACATTTTCGAACAAACAATAAGAGAAATAAAACTACCAAAAAATATAGTTATAATTTTAAACGCACAATAATTTCCAAATTCAATTTCATCCATGTTGAACTTGTACCGGAGGAAAAAATACAATATTGAGATTTCTCCCAAGAAACATGAGATACAAATTGAAACTACAGCTCCCATTGAGAACAGAATTTTTCGTTTATTTTCAGGTCTTTTTTTGAAAACTGTTTTCACAGATTGTATAAAATGACTGGGATCACAAACACCTTCAAATGTTTTCAGTTTAGATTCATCACAAGCTGTATTTTTCACTAATAATAGTCCCAGAATTATTGCAACAATGGTGAAAATAAAACACAATGCAAACATGTAAAAAAATCCTATTTTCATTCTTAAAACACCTCCTAAAATAATTCCGATTGGAAATGAAATGATCGTTATAGCACTAATAACACCAAGTCTCACTGTACGATCTTCAACTGTTGTTATATCACTCATGTACGTGTTCATACCAAAAGAAAAACAAATACCACCTCCGGAAAGACCTCGAATGATAGCGTCAATTGCAGCTGTTACAGAAGCAGAAACCTTCCAATAATAAATACAAAACATCATCGCAACAATTCTAAATAGTTCTCCAACTAATGGTATAAACATTAACGGCTTTCTTCTCTTACCATGTGTATCACTCCACGTCCCCAAAAATATCACAAAAAACATAGGCACTATGAGTTCCAATGTAGGTTTCCAAGCGTTGATTGTTGCTACAATTTGTTGAGCAGCTGCCTCATCGGGACATTGTACACTGTAATCAGGTTCTACGTCCAAATCCGGATGACATGCCTTCTGTAGTATCAAGTTGTTACCACCAAATATTAAAATTGCGTTTGAAAGAAAATATAGAGAAACCATTGGTTCAACAGTTATACCTTGTAACAAACGTGAACAGAGTTCTCTAACTGGAGCCATTATGGAAACTAAATCACACAATCACAATACACTTTCTGTCAACAGCTTTTTGTAAAATAACATTTCCCCGATTGTGGAAACTGACTAGACCACACTGAGAAAATATAGTCTGTATAAATTTCCCTTTTAACTGATCTGTCTTTTGTTATCATACAATAATAAATAAATGATAACATATTACAAAGTCTACTTTTATTATTAATGTCTCTAAGTATTCATCTCGTATCTTAGAGAACACTAGATGTATTTCCATTTTCAATGTTAATTGTTATAATTCCTTGAAATTGATAAGCAAATTATGTAAACACAGGTCCCAGCCGTTGTCTTATGTATATTTATGATAACGTTTTAAACTGACAAGTTGTAAAAAATTGTGTTTACTTGGACATTTTGTATATTATTTTTACTCTCTGATTACCTGTACTGAAAAAATCGAAGGAATTTTTAAATTATAATTTGTTTGGTAATATTAGATATGTAATAAGTTAGGTTATGTTCAAAATCTGTGTACAAGTTATACCTTTGATTTGAGCCTGCCGGGCTGGAGAACAATAACTGACTTGACTAAAGAGGTGGGTGTATATTATTTCTTAATCTGTGATAAACATAAAAGTTTTATTTTTTTAAATTATAGCATTTGTTGTTTGCTGTCTGTAATTCGTGCAGTGCTTTGCAAATCAAATTAGCATGTCATTAGCTACACTAAAATCAAAATTAATTCAGTTTTTCACAAAATAGTTTTATGATACAATTTCGGTAAAATACACACTATCAGAACCAACATAAAAGGTCACTGTCTCAAAAAATGTACCATTTAGGTAGTTAATGGTGAAAAAAATAATTTTTCGTAAAAAAAAAACTACAGATTTCTTTAAAATTTACTGAAACTCATACAGTTACGGCTCAGGAATAATTGGAAAAAATCTAAACGAATATTGAATACCGTCATTATAGACTTAATTGTAATGAAATATTATTTACGCTCTCGACAAGTTTATGGCACCAGTAATGCAATTGCCTTTTTCTTTCTATACCTTAAAATTTTCCGCTACATGATGGAAAAGCCTTTCTATTCCAACATATATCCCATAAAAACAAAAGCGTAATATTCAGTAATTAAGAAACAAAACTTTTTTGTTATTTAAAAGTTTAAAGATATTTGGGGGGGGGGAAGTAGCGGTTGATATTATTTTTGGTTTTGAGTATGTAGGAAAGATAGTGCAATGTTTTTAACTGTTTACACACCATTAAAGCATTAATCTCTTATCCCCTAGTAAATTTACCTATTTAAATCTTACAATGTCCTATTCCTCTCTGCCATGGTACTAGACAGTTTGAATGGTGAATAGCACACGTTTACAAAACTTGGAGAGTCATTACTGAATCAGGGATACCAACAAAAGGTTATTAATCCTACCTAAAGCACTGAGGCCAGGATAACACATTCAGATATCAGTGTTCCCTTTAGATTGTAAATATTGAACTCACCCAAATTCCTTAAATAACTTCTACAACAAACTGTATATATTTTGTATCAATCAATTAAATAGTGATTTGTGTAATCTGTTAAAAAATCAATGTTGGTTACTTCATTATAAGATTCTCTTGTACTGAAAAAGTACCTTTGGGAATTAAATATGTCTATCGTATATATTGTTCTAAATTACATTTTCATCAAATTTGGTAAGTAGAAATATTTTGACCATATCTTCAGGGATCTTTTTTTTTTTTTAGATCACTAAATATTTGAGTGGATTTTTCGTACTCGTTTAGATTTATAAACTTTGTTCTAAACATTTTGAAAACTACTTGCTATATATCAGGGAATGACGAGGGACCTGTATCTACACATTTTTTCGAGTTGTCTTGAGTTCTCTCTCTCTCTCTCTCTCTCTCTCTCTCTCTCTTCTCTCTCTCTCTCTCTCTCTCTCTCTCTCTCTCTCTCTCTCTCTCTCTCTCTCTCTCTCTCTCTCTCTCTCTCTCTCTCTCTCTCTCTCTCTCTCTCTCTCTCTCTCTCTCTCTCTCTCTCTCTCTCTCTCTCTCTCTCTCTCTCTCTCTCTCTCTCTCTCTCTCTCTCTCTCTTCTCTCTCTCTCTCTCTCTCTCTCTCTCTCTCTCTCTCTCTCTCTCTCTCTCTCTCTCTCTCTCTCTCTCTCTCTCTCTCTCTCTCTCTCTCTCTCTCTCTCTCTCTCTCTCTCTCTCTCTCTCTCTCTCTCTCTCTCTCTCTCTCTCTCTCTCTCTCTCTCTCTCTCTCTCTCTCTCTCTCTCTCTCTCTCTCTCTCTCTCTCTCTCTCTCTCTCTCTCTCTCTCTCTCTCTCTCTCTCTCTCTCTCTAAGCACTAGGGGTCTTCATTTCATGTTTTTTATGAGGCGATTATAATCGAGAGGTTTTTGCCTTCAAACAACAAGAAAATATACAACTTTTCGAAAACGTGAATCTACACAAAATGTCAAATGATTAAACCTAATTGAAATTAGTCAAAATAACTTCGTAGCCTGAGGGCATGTTGAAAACAAAAAACTAAATAGTAATCTAATAAAAAACCCACGGTGTGGCTAGGATTATGCGTTCAAAATTAAAAATATGGTCAGAAGAAACAAAACTATTCAACAGGAGGAACAAAATATACGATAATAAACTGAAAACGTATACTGGTTAACTAAGGAAACACAGGTTGTGTAACAACTGTGAGGCCACCTGATGTTTGTAACGACGGATATCATTTCGCCCATTCTCTCAAAATCTTGTATTATTGATTTATATAATTATATCTAAAATATTAAAACCGGAATAATCTTGGGAAATACTGTTTTGCAAGTATATAGGTCAATAAACCTAGATTTATATATATCAGTTGAGGTTCTCTGAGTCCATGACAGTACAATTTGGAATTATGTCTACGCTCTACATCACAAACCAGTCGATAAATTTTAATGAAATTTGGTATGTGGTTAGCCATGAAAGTAAAAAAAATACACAATTACAATTTTCTCAAAATCCTCAAGGCCTCTGAAGACCTAAACAGAATATATTAATAGCCATCTCACCAAAAATGTCAATTAGTGAGTTCGTGGTAATTTTTTTAAATAGCGGCCATGGAGCTGTTATGTCACATAATTTCTTATATAGGTTATCCGATTACGTTTAAATTTTAGTGAAATAAAAGCGTAAATGACTCAGACACGCGTAACTAATTGCAAGTAAAAACCATTTACGGCACAAGGTTAAAAGCTTTTTAATAGATTAAATTATTTTTCAATCACGGCATCCATGTTTTGTTGTCATTATTTAACAGACAACTAACGAAGATGTATTTTGAGGATAAGTATTAATAAGTTTTTATTTGATTTTGAAGATGGTTGAGAGAGAAAGTTTTACACCGTATTTTGTTTAATATTTATTTTTGAACATGAATAATGAAAACAAGCTAGTATGATTTTGTAACGTTAATGTATTACTTCAAATAAAACAAAAATAATAAACTAGAACAATGCAAAAACAATTTTTACAAATTATCTTTTTCTAGCGTAGGAAATAACGTGCAAGTCTTTCAGTTAAGTTACAGTTTTCACAGAAAGTTGATTTTCACAAAGGTTTTTAGAGCAATATTTGTGCACAAATTGTTATTATTGAATTTAATAAAACAACAATTTATAAAGATTTCTTCTTTTAGTCCAGGAAGCAAGTCGAACTCCCAAAAGTAAACTATTCCAACCATTTAATATTAAGCTTGACTTGTAAGTTATTTTAAAATTAAATAAAACTTGAATACAAACAATACGTTCATTAATTCTAATGCTTTTCAACGACAATGTCGTCATTATGAGTGATATTTGAGTTACTATAATCAAAGTATAACTACCCTAGTAAAGTGCCACGCCCTGCATGCTGGAGGAGGGGTGTGGCATAAAACCTATTTCACAACTTTTTGAATAGTAAGGAGTTAACAAATGCTCTACGTCACTCTACCTATGAAACTAATACAACATTATTAAACGAATATGCATAGCTGTATCTTTTTACATCAATATAGAATTTTGTATTGGCATAATTTGTTATTTACGATTTTCATTAAGATATTTGTTAATCTAAAATGTTTTCCAAGCACCTATTGTATTTAGTTTTGTAATAGACATAGTATCCTGTGACTACTATAGCCCAAAGATCATTGAAGATAGCGGCCTTGTGTTGAAACATGCTTTATTTGTGAAATTTTATATTCAAGTCTTATTTTAATTACATAAAGTTATTCTGAATTTACATAGAAAAAATGTTTTAAACGTACATTTGAGGTTTCATAGTTTGTAGATAACATATACAACGTTATAACAAACCTTACCTTAATTACTTTTTGCTTCAAACAAAATGAATTAACCCAAATTGGTTTATATAAATCAGAAGTTATAGAGACCTATATACTTATTATAAAATCGTTTCTAAATAATATAAGATTACCTTCGTGACGTGTAACACTAATCTGGTATAGTAGTCTACAAGAAAATTCCAATTAAATTTTTTAATTTAAATTCAGAAATCAATTGTAATTTTTTTTTTTTTTTTAATGTCAAAAAAAGTTATTAAGAAAGAAAACATTGCTATTTACCTTATTCTCATACCCCTTCCCAAAAATGTTTTGCTTTTAGTTTTTTTCTTTTCTTGTTTAGAATCACTATTTTAATTCTTATTAAGATTGAGAATCAATATTTGGTAATGACTTTTCATTACATTAAAAAAAGTGAATTTTTTTAAAAACATATCGTACACAAAAAAGCACGACGAGGCCCTTTTAAAACATATTTTTCAAACACTGTAAAATCAAATAAATCTAACAAACAAAAAAAATGTCATGTTAATGACATAAAAGTCCATAAATAAAGCCTTATTTTTTAAAAATATGCAATAAGTAATGTCATGATCTGAAAAGAAAATTTTAATTTAACAACAACAATAAACACAAAAATTATAATTTATAGAAATATTTATATACAAGTTAATTGTGAAGTCAAGCTGGTACTTTCATTAATGGTACATCTACAGTATTATCTATTTCTACGTCCTCTTTTTCTATGTTCAATTTGTTCTGTTTTTTCTCTAGTACATACACTGATGAAAACAAAATCAAAATAATGAAAGCTAAAAACACACTCAACAAATAAAATGCTCCGGGCATGATTTGAAATGTATATTTATACAGCATGTTATAAGCTGGATACACAGCAAGAGGTGTCACCACGTCTAGGACACTTATAACACTAAACACCTGACCAAGTTCGTTACTATCAATAGTTTTGGAAATAATCGATCTAGCCGCTGTACCGGGAGCACCGTGCATTAAATCCAAGACTGGAAAGAAATACAGCTGCCATCTGTATTCAGAGAAACACAACCCGACAGCAGCGGCGATCTGTGTAACAGTGCCCAACCAACCAATAGCGGCATCTGTCATTTTTAACATTTTCGAACAAATAATAAGAGAAATAAAACTACCAAAAAATATAGTTATCATTTTAAACGCACAGTAGTTGCCATATTCAATTTCATCCATGTTGAACTTGTACCGGAGGAAAAAATACAACATTGAGTATTCTCCCATAAAACATGAGATAAAAAATGGAGCTACAGCTCCCATTAAGAACAGAATTTTTCGTTTATTTTCAGGTCTTTTTTTGAAAACTGTTTTCACAGATTGTATAAAATGGCTCGGATCACAAACGCCTTCGAATGTTTTCAGTTTTGATTCATCACAAGCTGTATTTTTCACTAATAGTAATCCCAGAATCAATGCAACAATGGTGAAAATAAAACACAATGCAAACATGTAAAAAAATCCTACTTTCAATCTTAAAACACCTCCTAAAATAATTCCGATTGGAAATGAAATGAACGTTATAGCACTAATAACACCAAGTCTCACTGTACGATCTTCAACTGTTGTTATATCACTCATGTACGTGTTCATACCAAAAGAAAAACAAATACCACCTCCGGAAAGACCTCGAATGATAGCGTCAATTGCAGCTGTTACAGAAGCAGAAACTTTCCAATAATAAATACAAAACATCATCGCAACAATTCTAAATAGTTCTCCAACTAATGGTATAAACATTAACGGTTTTCTTCTCTTACCATGTGTATCACTCCACGTCCCCAAAAATATCACAAAAAACATAGGCACTATGAGTTCCAATGTAGGTTTCCAAGCGTTGATTGTTGCTACAATTTGTTGAGCAGCTGCCTCATCGGGACATTGTACACTGTAATCAGGTTCTACGTCCAAATCCGGATGACATGCCTTCTGTAGTATCAAGTTGTTACCACCAAATATTAAAATTGCGTTTGAAAGAAAATATAGAGAAACCATTGGTTCAACAGTTATACCTTGTAACAAACGTGAACAGAGTTCTCTAATTGGAGCCATTATGGAAACTAAATCACACAATCACAATATACTTTTTGACTGCAGCCTTTTGTAAAATTACATCTCCCCGATTGTGGAAACTGACTAGACCACACTGAGACAGTTTACTCTGTATAAATTTTCCTAGTAACTGAATCTGTCTTTTGTTATCATACAATAACAAATAAATGATAACATATTACAAGTCTACTTTTACTATTATTATATCTCGTACTTATCTCGTATCTTAGATATCATTAGATGATTTTCCATTTTTCGTTTTATTGTAATATTAATTAATTGTTATAATCCCTTGAAAGTGATAAGCAAATTATGTAAACACAGGTCCCAGCCGTTGTTTTATCCTCATGACTTGCATTTCAGTTTTACACGAAGAATATTTTAATGTTTTTATCGTCCGAGTTGTAAATCTTATCAAATAACAACACGTGGTGAAGTGTGTATTTCTTGGTGTGGAATGACATTGACAATCCTATATCGATCTATCATTTGTTCAATGTGTGTAAGGAGAAAAGTTGATAGTGTTAGGTGTAATAATTACTGTCTTATTACTAGAGATTCTACCTGAACCTACACCTTTTCATGTAGTCTTGGATTAGATTACACAATTTCACTTTTTAATAAAGCTAAAAATTCTGAACAGGATTAAGAAAAGAATAAAAAGCTCTAGTACTGACAGGTTTTAATAATCGATTTGTAGAATCTGTTTAAATATTATGATTTTATATAATGTATAGTGATCTTTTTACAACGTTTAAATTTTTCAAGTTCATTGAATAGCGATTTTAATGAGATGTGTTTTAAATAATAATTAGTTCAGAGAGAAATTCGTTTTAAAATCTCTTGAGAAACAAAGGTGATCATTGGAATGAAGTTTGTGTGAAATCCGTGTGCTAAGCATCACCAAAAATAATGGGCCAACTTTGATTAATTGTAGTACGTGCGGATATTCTGACAATTTTCAAATATTTTGATAACTCAAAATTTACAGGTACCTTCTAAAAAAAACAAATCTTTTATTTTAATTAAAGGACGCCAAAAACATGTATTTGTATGTCGTCTTCGCTCTAAAAAATAATGGTTAGAGTAAAAACAATTTTGATCAACATTTTACGAAGTCTAAGAGTCTTTATTTTATGCTTATATTCTTTATAAGGTGATGTGATGTAAGAGAGGTGTTTTCCTTTAAACAACAAGCAGATAAACAAGAAAAACACTTGTTCATTAATTTTTTCATGTTTTTTTGTAATGTATACTCATATTTATTCAAAACTCCAACATGACTTTATGAACATACTGTATATATCTTCACAAATCTAATAACATTTTCATTAAATAGTAATAGATTCTAGTATTTGAAATAGTAGGCCTACCTTCTCTAAATTTCACAGGGTTTAGTGACTTCTAAGGAAAGAATAACGTTTCTGCCTGGATGCAGGCCAAACCTGTTTTCACAACAATATGATTATTCCAAGCAGTTAGCGCTATGGGTTTGTGTTATGTAAAGGTTTAATGTGCACAGCCAAAGGGTGCGGCAAAGTGAAATATTTACTTTTTATATGAGGTTGGTAAGAAAAAGGGCGTCAAACGAATTCAAAATTATAGGAACTTTGTACACAAATCTGAATTTAGTAAAATCGTATTAAATTCTAAGCAATTTTAGTAATGATACGACATAAATAATCTAACATTTAGTCAATTAATAAACAATTTAGTAGAGTGTAATTATATATTTGTACTTATTGCATTATTTACAAAGTTTAGGGTAAGTTTTGATAATCACTAAAATGTTTGACTTCCATTTTTTTCCAGTAATTATCATGTGTCATGGCGTCAGGTATTCTAAAAAGTGATTTTCGTCATGTCGTCAGTCTATCGTCATTGACGTCACGTAAGAAGGATACAGGATACAAAAAGGAGATAGGAACATAAAATTTGGTAAAGGAGTATAATGTGCTCACGTAGAAACCTATTTAAAAAAAAACAGCCTTTGTCTACAGTTGTTGACAAAGTGACATTTTGTTAATTTAAATTAGTTTGCAAAACAGCTGATTTCTCAACAGTTTCACTTTGCCCACTACTTTGTTCATTCCGAATGGCAACCGAACCGAACAAAACTAAATTTAGGTTAAGTTTATTTGAATTGATTTATAATATACAGGAAATGTCCCTTATGTAGGTTATATTAATTCTTACATGTAAAATAACATAAATAAACAACAAAACAACGTTTTAAAGTTGAAAAAGGAAGTAATTATTCATGAAGATGATCGACAGTGTATGTACACGGAGAGTATTTTTCGTTTGCCGAGTTTTGAAGTTGGCAATCCCGTTTCCTCAAAACAATATACCTAAGTTATTTGTAATATTCATAAATAACCTCAGTTTTGACATGAGAAATTCTACTCAGTGTTGATGTGTTGTTTAGCACTACTGATATATTTTGTGTAGTTAGTTTTAAAATATGGACAGTTCAGAGGATGAAAACCTGTCAAATACCTCGCCTAAATTAGCGGAAAAAGCTAACAACGTTGTACTAAATCTCCTTCCTGTCAAATCAAGGAAAAAGTACGACCGCCAGTATGTTTTATTGCCAAAATAACAACTGTGGACAAAGTATAATGTGCAATTCGTGAGCAAAGTGTCTTTTTTAAACTCGATAAAATTGACGCACTCGGCTCGTTTAAAAAAGTGCCACTTTGCTCACTAGTTGCACAAATAACTATTGTTCACGTATCATGTGTTGTTGAAATCATAGCATACTGAATATGATAAAAATTTGCAGACTTTAATCCTGCATGTAATAGTACCAACCCCCACATCTCTACAATTACAAATGGCAAAGTTTTTTTAATGTATTTTAGACTCGGTAATCTCATGAAATAGGTTTATTTCGTATAGTAACGGCATCCAGTAAGGACGAGGTAAAAAAGCAAGCATAGCGAGTAGAGTTTCCTATGTATGTCTTCGAAGGTCACATGGGCCGAAACATTGACATGAGCAAAGCAAGTGTAGATTTTTTAAACATATACACATCTACTAAAACCACTAGAGCGTAGTGAATTCAAGAAAGTAGTTATATACATACTTAGGAGGTTCTGAAAACCTGTGTAACAACTGTTTTAAATAAATTTACCCTACTGAATAGGGCCTCTTGATCTATCAATACAATTTGACATTCCCTACATGGCCTAGAAACCAACTTTTGAGTATCACATTTAGAGAATATATTTGTATTCAATTTAATGATTTGGCTGGGTAAGTACCCTGATGTTTCCAATCAACTGGTTTCACTATATAAACAAATTCTGTACTGTGAAATTTATAACGATTTCTACTACCCACGGATGTGATTTGTTACTATTTAACTGTCTCGCATAAAGTAAAGGGAACGTATTTCAAATTATTTATTTGATTGCAGTTATTAATCAAGTTAAAACCACACAAACTATATGTAGCCAAATAAGCAAACTATAATCACTTTAAGAAGAGTAACTTGTTGCATTAGTTCGTTTTTATTAGATAAGGGAAATCCACAATTATCATAACACACTGTCAATGATATTTTCGGAAGAACTCGTGTTTGTATTTATACCTAATGTGGACATCTGTTCAGTTAGTAAACAGATTTGCCTAAACTACTATAAACTAATTTAAATAATTGGTGTTAATATTACACAAATTGTCTCAATCACCCGTCCCTAAAAACCAAATAAAAACCAACCAAAATGAATCGTCAAGTAAAATGTCAGTTCAGTAGTTGTTAATCAAAATGTGAAAAATGGATCATTGACTCCTTCTTTGAAATATTATTTATATTTTTACTTAAGGGCATAAACTTGCTTCATTCCTGTCAAAACACGTCATCACCACAAATCGTATTTAACTAAAACCCAGCTTTTAATGACGGTGTTCCAGGTGTATTTTTTAATCAATTATTCATGAACTAGGTCAAGTGTAACTAAAAAAAAAATATTTTTTTGGGAACTTTTCACACGGGATTGAATGATTAATATTTATATTTGACTAAAATTTGAACAAAATCGTTGCGTCCTTTATAATTGCCAGTTTGTCAATTTTTAGACTGCTACTGTTAAATCAGTTTAGAATATTATAAGTTAGTTATAGTGTAGTTATTGTAACTCATGTATCACTGAGGATGTCAAATTTGTTGTTGAAAGGCGTTTGATTAATGAAGGATAATTTTTGTGAGATCTTGTGTTCGAGTTTTATTCTATTTAATATTATCTTACAAGTCAAGCTCTATATTTATTTACATCTTAATATTCATATATTTTTCGCCGTGGGTGGGTTAATGACACAAGCATCACAAGTATAAACCATCTAAATATAAATATATTTTTCGCCGTGGATGGGTTAATGGCACAAGTATCATAAGTATAAACCATCTAAATATAAATATATTTTTCGCCGTGGATGGGTTAATGACACAAGCATCACAAGTATAAACCATCTAAATATAAATATATTTTTCGCCATGGATGGGTTAATGGCACAAGTATCATAAGTATAACCATCTTAATATAAATATATTTTTCGCCGTGGATGGGTTAATGGCACAAGCATCACAAGTATAAACCATCTTAATATAAATATATTTTTCGCCGTGGATGGGTTAATGGCACAAGCATCACAAGTATAAACCATCTAAATATAAATATATTTTTCGCCGTGGATGGGTTAATGGCACAAGTATCATAAGTATAACCATCTTAATATAAATATATTTTTCGCCGTGGATGGGTTAATGGCACAAGTATCATAAGTATAACCATCTTAATATCAATATATTTTTCGCCGTGGATGGGTTAATGGCACAAGTATCATAAGTATAACCATCTTAATATCAATATATTTTTCGCCGTGGATGGGTTAATGGCACAAGTATCATAAGTGTAACCAACTTAATATAAATATGTATTTTGCCGAGGATGGGTTAATGGCACAAGCATCATAAGTATAACTATCTTAATATACTTATGTATTTTGCCGAGGATGGGTTAATGGCACAAGCATCATAAGTATAAACCATCTTAATATAAATATTTTTCAAACACGGCCACTATGTTTCATTTTCACGTTTTCACTGACAACTACAGAAGACGTATTTCTTTAAGTTTTTATTTGATTTCAATGAAGGGCAAGTGGATATTCTTATATCAGATTTGGTTAAGTATTTGTTTTTGTATACACATAATGAAAACCGGTTAATGTATTACTTCAAAAAAATAGTAAGTTAAAAATAATAGCTAATAATAATAAATTCGAACAATGCAAAACAATTTTTACAAATCTTCGTTTTTTAAAGAACATGACGCCTTATTTATTTATTTATTTTTTGTTTTTGGTATTATATCTTTTAATATACCCATTGTAAGAAAGTGCAATTTTTGTATACCTGTTGTTATTACTGAAGTTGATAAAAACCGCAATTCAAAAAAGTTCTTTTTAAATCCTGGAACCAAATCTTATTCAAAATATGAGGAATTCTCACAACCAATAAATATTGAGCTTGACTTGTGAGATATTTTAAAATACAAATAAAATTTTAACACAATTTCTTACAAAATAATACGTTTATTGATAAAATCGCTTTTTACAACAATGTCGCCATCTTCAGTGGTGTTGAGGTATAATAATCAAACTATAACTAACCTAGTAATCTTGGGGACGTAGACAAACAGTTGCATGCCAATTTGGTGGTTTGTGACATTAATCTGTTCTAGTAGTAGCCTATAAAATACGATATTTACCTTTTTTAAATTCAGTAATAAATTATAAAATATTTAAAAAAAAAATAATAATAAGACACTAAACATTTTTCATTACTTATTTCTCATATACAGAAAATAATTTTGGAGATATCTTAATATAAAATTATTTTATGTGGTGTTTTCCTTGTTTATGCTTGTTTTGAATCACTACTTTAATATTTATTAATTGTGTGAATCAGTATTTGTTAATGACTAATCCATACATAAAAAAAAGACGTACGCATTTTTCTCAAAAGAATATTTTTTTAAATAAAATATAAAGTATACATAAAAGGCTTACATTTTTAAAACATGTAAAAAGTAATATTAAAATCAGAATAAAAAAGTAATTTAACAATAATAACAAAAAATACAAAAAAAAATATAATTTATAGAATTAAATATATACAAGTTAATTATGAACTCAAGCTGGTACTTTCATTAATGGTACATCTACAGTATTATCTATTTCTACGTCCTCTTTTTCGACGTTCAAATTTTTCTGTTTTTTCTCTAGTACATACACTAATGAAAACAAAATCAAAATAATGAAAGCTAAAAACACACTCAACAAATAAAATGCTCCGGGCATGATTTGAAATGTATGTTTATACAGCATGTTATAAGCTGGATACACAGCAAGAGGTGTCACCACGTCTACGATACTTATAATACTAAACACCTGACCAAGTTCGTTACTATCGATAGTTTTGGAAATAATCGATCTAGCCGCTGTACCGGGAGCACCGTGCATTAAATCCAAAACTGGAAAGAAATACAACTGCCATCTGTATTCAGAGAAACACAACCCGATAGCAGCGGCGATCTGTGTAACATTACCCAACCACCCAATAGCGGCATCTGTCATTTTTAACATTTTCGAACAAATAATAAGAGAAATAAAACTACCAAAAAATATAGTTATAATTTTAAACGCACAATAGTTTCCAAATTCAATTTCATCCATGTTGAACTTGTACCGGAGGAAAAAATACATCATTGAGTATTCTCCCATAAAACATGCCATAAAAAGTGGAGCTACAGCACCCATTAAGAACAGAATTTTTCGTTTATTTTCAGGTCTTTTTTTGAAAACTGTTTTCACAGATTGTATAAAATGGCTCGGATCACAAACACCTTCGAATGTTTTCAGTTTAGATTCTTCACAAGCTGTATTTTTCACTAATAGTAATCCCAGAATCAATGCAACAATGGTGAAAATAAAACACAATGCAAACATGTAAAAAAATCCAATTTTCAATCTTAATACACCTCCTAAAATAATTCCGATTGGGGATGAAATGAACGTTATAGCACTAATAACACCAAGTCTCACTGTACGATCTTCAACTGTTGTTATATCACTCATGTAAGTGTTCATACCAAAAGAAAAACAAATACCACCTCCGGAAAGACCTCGAATGATAGCGTCAATTGCAGCTGTTACGGAAGCAGAAACTTTCCAATAATAAATACAAAACATCATCGCAACAATTCTAAATAGTTCTCCAACTAATGGTATAAACATTAACGGTTTTCTTCTCTTACCATGTGTATCACTCCACGTCCCCAAAAATATCACAAAAAACATAGGCACTATGAGTTCCAATGTAGGTTTCCAAGCGTTGATTGTTGCTACAATTTCTTGAGCAGCTGCCTCATTGGGGCATTGTACACTGTAATCAGGTTCTACGTCCAAATCCGGATGACATGCCTTCTGTAGTATCAAGTTGTTACCACCAAATATTAAAATTGCGTTTGAAAGAAAATATAGAGAAACCATTGGTTCAACAGTTATACCTTGTATCAAACGTGAACAGAGTTCTCCAACTGGAGCCATTATGGAAACTAATGTTTGACTGCTGCTTGTTGTAAAATTACATCTCCTCGATTGTGAAAACTGACAAGACCACACTGAGACAATTTAATCTCTGTCCTAGTTATATATTAATTTTATCTGTCTTTTGTTATCTTACAATAATAAAAACTTGATAACATATTACAAAGTCTACTTTTATTATTGTTACCTCTAAGTACTCATCTCGTATCTTAGACATCATTAGAGTTTTGTTGGAATGTTAATTAATTGTTATAATTCCACATACGTGATAAAAAAACACACATAAACAAGTTTTAAGTATTGTCTTATCCTTGTGACTTCAGTTTTGCCATGACAAGACAAATTTACGTTACGAGACGAATTTTTTAGTGCTGTTATTTTCTAAGTTGTAAATTTTTTGATGTAACAACACGAGTTGTAGGGTTTGTTTCTTGATATAGTAATGACATTGACATTCCTGTTTTGTCATTGTCAATTAAAAAAAAAAAGAAAAAGAAAGTTGATTGAGTTGGTATTTTTTGTTGTACAAATCGGTTTGTCTCCACAGGAGGTCAATTATAGGGAGTAAGGGCTTATAATTCTGAAAGACCCTTGATGAATCTATACATTTTTCTTGTCGTCTTGGGTAAGATTCGTCTCTTTCATCTTAACTATTAGGTATGTCTAGACAACCTCTTATTCCCTTCCGACCCTGATTATATTAGAGTATTTGTGGGTTAAGTGTTTTTTTTTTTTTGTATGTTTTATTCTTCCTTTTTTTATAGAGCGAAAATTACCGAAATGTTATTCATCTTAAACAAAATATAAAAATTCTATAAATATAGAATATAATGTATAGAGTATGGTGCTAAATCACAGATAGACTGGTTGGGATGCATGAGTTTTTGAACAAATATATGTGGTCATATATCAGTGTTTTAATTATAAATCAGTTTTTTAATCTTGTACAAACTCATGAAATAGAAAATGTACTGTGATAAATAGTAAATATGTTGCTTTGTTCACAGATAAATTCGTTTTCATATCTCTTGAGAAACAAAGTGTTTATTCGAATGATATTTGTGTGAAATCCATGTACAGTACTGACCTCCACCAAAAACAGTGGGCCGGTTTTTATTGATTAAATGTAGTACGTGCGGATATTTAAATATTTTTTCAAATAAATTCTTGGATAAATCAAGATTTGTAAGTATCTTCTAAAACAGAAAACTTTGATTTTAATTAAAGGTGGCCAACAAAATGTACTTTATGCCATCTTCCTTCTAAATATTTTGGATACAGTTAAAACAATTTTATTACTATCAATATTTTAGGAAGTGTGAAGGTTTTAAATGAATAATCTATTCTGCAGGAAAATAAAATTACGGTACGTTTATAAATTTGTAAATGAACGTTTCTTTGATTGAGTTTTTGTTTTGCTCTGGCGTGTGAAAAGTAGAAGTAGTAGTGATTAATATGAAATGCACTGCAATATCTTTCCTTCTAATACGGGGAACTCCCGTCTATGAATCACCCTCTTGCTCCTTTAGGAAGTGCAGCACATGAAGGAGGTCAAGAGTAGGAGTCTCCTCTACCCTCTGAGACTTCCAACCCTGTTGTGCATTACTACACCACTTACAGATGTTGGCAAGTAGATGTTGGACCTCCCAGAATATTGGCAGAATATTCAGATCCCATTAATTTCTATTACAACACATCTAAAGTGATAACTGAGCCTACAATACCCCAATAGAAACACTGTCGTTATTTTGAGTCTTTTTACACTCCAATTATTTTGTCTTAGTTTTTTTGTTGACTTCCCCTAAGCCTGTGATCATAGGTACCATCTACTCGTGCTCCATTCAGACTTATTCTCA
Organism: Aphrophora alni; assembly: GCA_963513935.1. Classification (NCBI taxonomy): domain Eukaryota; kingdom Metazoa; phylum Arthropoda; class Insecta; order Hemiptera; family Aphrophoridae; genus Aphrophora; species Aphrophora alni. The sequence continues at coordinate 115,728,562 of OY740770.1, forward strand.
GTGGGTCATTAGGTTGTCACGCTAGGTTGTACTAGTGGTGGGAGGGGATATACATTCTTCCAAATTACTGGGGTTTCCCTGGCACGTCTTTCGATCTTTGTTGAGTTCTTTTTCTATCAGGATTGCGATTCTTCCTAAATGGCCTATTTGATCCTTCCCTACTGAGATTATTATATTGGTGATGTCGAGGAAATTTCGACGAAGCTGAGGACTAACCAAGTTATCACGCAGCCATCCTCGATTCTATCAGCACGTTGAGTTTCACCTAAGGTTCACCCGTGCTGAGTCTTGCTTGGTCGGGTGTGAGCGATCACCAAGTATACCAAAGTATACTCTATTCGACACATTTTTCCCGATAGCAATCATCCCATCACTTTAGATTTGTGTTATAAAGAAAATATAAGACCCAATCTTTATAAATCTTAGCTTAGGTATATATTCTACTTTTGATCTTTTTTGGAGTTGTTACGGTGTATTAGTGGCAAATTTTAATTTGAAGCCATAATTATAATATAAACTAAGATGCTAATTTCTTACACAATAAAAATTATTTAATGGAACAAAATTGTGGTTTTCCATTCCTAACAGATGCTCATGAACAAAATAGACAATCAACATACTTTTAACCATTGTCAGAATCATCTACCGTAAAATAGGACATGGTATATACAGAATGTAAAGTAAGTCTTGATATACTACCAGGGCTGAAGCCTTTGAAAATAGTAAAAAGTGAAAAAAATAATAGTAGGATGAAATCCATTGGAAAAGGAAGAGAATATAACAAAAATGAAAGGGAAAATAATTTACGGGCGATCCGAGGTCGGGAAGAGGAAGGGGTGAGTTTTTAAGGGTAGAAAACGGTTTATCTCGATTTCCGGCAAAACTGCAAGTCCTATGGAAAAACGTTAAATAGCAAAGTTGTAGGTAATAAAAATATCTACAACTTTTGTATATACACTTTTTTCACATAATCTCAAAATTTATATGAACAATTCAAATAACCAAGTTTTTGGTTTTTATTTTTATCTTTCACAAAAAAAAATTCACGACATTTAATGAAAACTTACCTTTTTATGTCCCAAACACACTGTAATTTATTTGATTTACAATATTTATTTTTTTCACCTTATTTTAACTTAATATCGAAAAAGCACCCTAATTTTCAATCGAAAGTTATCGCCTCAAAATATCTGCTTTTTTAAAAAAGTCGGTGGGCTTTTTTTTCGTTGAAATCTCTACTTTCTGATGGTGTAAAAAAACTATGGTAAATGTTCTCAAAAAATGTAAAGAAACGAAAAAAACTCGAATCCGAAAAAAAAAAAAAAAAATTATTATGTACAATTTTGAGCTATTTATTTAAATTTATACTTTAATTACTCGAAAAACGTAAGATTTCATGTTAAATTGATAAACAAAAAATTGCAAGTTGAAATATACTACTATAATTAACAACCAAGTGGCTGCCGAAAACATGGCTTAAAATGCACGAATTTATGCTCAAATTGCCATGGTTCTGAAAAGTGCTCCAATGGGGAAGAAAAAAGCTACGAGTAAATTAATGATTCAGATGAAATTGTGGATGAAGAACCAATGGAGACTGGAAATAATATTGGAGACTCAGACGGTGATGGCCTTGAAGATTTCGAAGATCTACAAGACTCGGGAAGGTTTGTCGAATCTAACGATGAAGAAATGCCATCAAAGAGACAAAAAGTAATGGATAAGTGATTAGATATAAAGTAGGAGGTATAGGTCCTCCTTAGCCGCACCATACATGCATAGTTAAGTGATTAGATTAAAGATAAGGTTTTTTGAAATAACAAGATTAATGTTTTTAAAAATATTTATAGAATGGTATAAAGTATCTAAATTCAATTATAGTAGTATATTTCAACTTGTAATTTTTTGTTTATTAATGTAACATGGAATCGTACGTTTTCGAGTAATTAAAGTATAAATTTTAATAAATAGCTCAAAATTGTACATAATATTTTTTTTTTTCGGATTCGAGTTTTTTTCGTTTCTTTACATTTTTTGAGAACATTTACCACAGTTTTTTTACACCATCAAAAAGTAGAGATTTCAACGAACAAAAAGCCCACCGACTTTTTTTTTAAAAGCAGATATTTTGACGCCAGAATTTTCGATTGAAAATTAGGCTGCTTTTTCGATATTAAGTAAGGTGAAAAAATAAATATTTTAAATTAAAAAAAACTACAGTGTGTTTGGGACATAATAAGGTAAGTTTTCACTAAATTTCGTGAATTTTTTTTTTTTTTTAAGATAAAAATAAAAAAACAAAAACTTGGTTATTTGAATTTTTCACATAAAGTTTGAGGTTATGTGAAAAAAGTGTAAATACAAAAGTTGTAGATCTTTTTATTACCTATAACTTTGCTATTTAACGTTTTTCCATAGGACTTGTAGTTTTTCCGGAACTCGAGATAAACTGTTTTCCACCCTTAAAAACCCACCCCCTTCCACTTCCCGACCTCCGATCGCCCGTAAATTATTTTCCTTTCATTTTTGTTATATTCTCTTCCTTTTCCAATGGGTTTAATCCTACTATTATTATTTGTTTGTTTCAAAAATTATCGATTCTGGTCGTGAAGCAATGTCTACGCCAATATTCCACAAACAGTTCGAGCGCTTAAAGAGAATACTGAAACTTAGCAATTATTTGAAAACGTAATGCTAAACTTCCTTCACGAAATTAACATTTCCAAACAAATGAAAGAGGCCATTTACCTGATATTTTGTTCCATGTTTAATCGAAATATGTTTATTCTATATTAAAATAAAAACTGCCGTAAATATTAAATAATAATAACATATTTTATCATTGATTTAAAATAACACCTCTTAATTGTTATATTATTTAAAAAAATTCCTTCTCCGAATTTCACAGCGATATGTTTACTTCTAAGGAAAGAATAATGTTTCTGCCTGGATGCAGGCCAAACCTCTTTTGACAATAGAATTATTTCAAGCAGTTAGCTTCGTGGGTTTGTGTTATGTAAAGCCCTAATGTGCATAGTCAAAGGGGGCGCCGAAGTGAGATATTTTCATTTAAATGTCATTGGGAAGAAAAAGGGCGTCTTCAAACGTCACAAATTCAAAATAATAGGAACTTCGTACATAAATCTGAATATAGTAAAATCGTATTACAGGACACAAGGTTAATTAATCTAATTTTTGAATAAACAATGTAGTGGATTGAATTATTTATAAATGTGACCTTATTATTTGTAACATAAGCAAATATATATTTTTATATGTACGTTTACAATATTCCACTCCATATGAAATATACACTGAAAATTTGATGTTAACTTTTTGGGAATATATCGGTTTTAGGCCAACTAAGTCTAAAAAAGAGGTTTATAGAATGATGTCTGTCTGTTGTATGTGGAGTGCTCTATAGTTCAAACATGTTGACCGATTTTAGTGAAATTGGGCATGTATGCATATTTTGGCAACATCTCAAATAGTTTATTTTCATGTTTTTCATAGTTTAAAATATCGGGGGAAAACAAACTATTATGGTTTTCTCAAATCGTTTGAATAAAAAAAAAAATACGGTTTTTTTCAAAAACGTTTATAACAATTTTAATAAAATTTTGTTACAGCCTCTGAGGCACAGAAAATATGGTATTGGTCGTCATTTATTAAAAAATCCAAATTCTTGATTTATTTGTAAAAACCCTAAAAATCAGCCATGTCTGTAATAAAATAATTAATTTATAAAAATCGACTGTACTGAATTCGTTAGAATTTTAGTGAAATATGAAGATTATTGATTCAAACACGTGGGCAAAATCGCGAGTAAAATTATTGTTGAGAAATAATTGCCAAGAAACCGAAGTGATCCTTGAACATCGTCGTTTAATCAAATATGATTTATACTGGCGATGCGTTTATGGCACAAGCAAAGTAACTTTAGCAGCCTTTAAATATGTTTGTTGGAATATGGCTCCATGCTTTATTTGAATTTTTCCATTGACTACTAACGAAGAAATATTTTCGGTGACGAATAATATTGACTGCTTTTTATTTGGTTTTGGGCAAGTTTCTACATTGTTTTTGAACCATTTATTTATATATGGAATTATATATATATTTATCTTGAATTTTTCTTAACCAAACCGTTGAAAAGTTACAGCAAATAAAATATGGTAAATCTAATTATATAATAAATTTACGTTAAATTAGAACGAAATTACAATTTAACTAAAAATTAAGAACTTGGAAAAAAAAGAAAAACTAGAAATAGTGTGGTTAAGACTTTTTCAAATGATTTAATTGATTGGTGTTAATAATGAAGTTAAAACCACACAAACTATTGGTACGTAGCCAAATAAGCAAACTATAATCACTTTAAGAAGAGCAACTTGTTGCATTAGTTCGTTTTTATTAGATAAGGGAAATCCACAATTATCATAAACACACTGTCAATGATATTTTCGGAAGAGCTCGTGTTTTTATTTATACCTAATGTGGACATCTGTTCAGTTAGTAAACAGATTTGCCTAAACTATTATAGACTAATTTAAATAATTGGTGTTAATGGTACACAACCTGTCTTAATCACCCGTCCCTAAAACCAAATAAAAAACAACCAAAATGAATCGTCATATAAAATATCAGTTCAGTAGTTGTTAATCAAAATGTGAAAAATGGATCATTGACTCCGTCTTTGAAATAATATTTATATATTTACTTAAGGGCACAAACTTGCTTCATTCCTGTCAAAACACGTCATCACCACAAATCGTATTTAACTAAAACCCAGCTTTTAATGACGGTGTTCCAGGTGTATTTTTTTATCACTTATTCATGAACTAGGTTAAGTGTACTTGAAAAAATTTTTTTTTTTTTAATTGGGGTAACTTTTCATACGGGATTAAATGATTAATATGTATATTTAACTTAAATTTTAACAGAATCAGAAGAGTTAAATTTAAGAAATGCGTATTTTATACCCTTTGGTCGATTAGTTTGTTACTGTGAAATCACGATTTTTGGTAAGATGCAAACGCCGAGCTATAACTTTTATTTCTCTGTTGTTTTTATCTTCGTAACGTAAACCACTTAAAGTTATTCTCATTTAGTATTTTCACCAAGGTCCTATAGCAAATCTCTTCAACAACATTAATTTTTAGTTCACCGTTGCTGAGATAGATGACCCTGAAACACTGTTGACAGTTGCTTGATAACAGACTGTAAATTATTCCATAGTCCACATCTCCTTCTATAGTTATTGGTGGAGGAAGTTGTTTCCCTTTATCTTTCACTTTTACTGACGGCTTCTTCTTCTCACCACTACCTCCTGCTTTACTCATACTAGGAGGAGAAGGAGTCAATTAGGCTTCAGGTGAAACGTTAGCTTTCCTTTTCTTATTTCATTTCCTTTGCATAAATAAAATAAGCTTTTGTGAGCACTTCCTCTTCAGTTTCATAGACCATGAAACTTCTTTCCTACACTCTAACAATTTCATTCTCTGCATTAACTGGGTTAGTTCTTGTTTTAGTTCAACATTTCTGTTTTAGTGCGTGAACACCCTGAAGGACCCCTTGAAGATGGTTCCACACAGTGAATTCATTCTGAGTTTCCAGCTCGTTATCAGTAATGGGCAGCTCTTTCCATTCTGTTAATTCTTTTCGAGAGAATTCATTAAATCTCTTTTGAAGTTTATCGTTCACACCGTTGAGGACTTCACCGTAACCCTGGCATGGGGCCCTTACATGGTACTACCATCCGGAGCCAGATGGACCAAGGTTTATTTAAGAGGTGTTACTCCTCTATCCCTCCTCCTTCCCATAAATGATGGGCTCCGGGCTTGGGACCGGTATAGCGGAGTTACTCTTCTTATGGCATCGGATTGCTCAAGGAAAAGTGATAATTAATTTTTGTTGGTTGGAGATCAGTGAATAAGATAGTTTGTACAATATTTTATCAGCGTTTATTGATTTCGTGATATAATATTTATAAATTTCTATAATCCGCGAATACAAGTGTTTATAAAATGGTTTATTTATAACAATACATGGATAAATTTACCCTATACGTAAATAACGTAATGGAGCAAAAGTTTGTTCATTAAATCGTTGTAACTTCCATGTTAAAACGTCTTCATTTCTACCTCTTCTCTCGTAACCCTTAGTGTAATTATAATGATGGTGTTAATTTATATGTTTTTGATGTGTAATCGTAGATCAGTAATGTGACTGAGTAATGAACACTTCTATAAAAAATAAACTGTAACATTAGGTTGTTCTACCCAAATTTGAATTTTACTCACAAACAATTTCGACATACCCTCAGACCGTCGTCGTTATCACATGTACCTAAACACGATATCGGCCACAAAAGTTAAAATAATAACTTGGGTGCAGAGGACTGAAGTATGTTCATATATTAAAATCTAATTGAAAATGTCAAAATCAAAATGGCGACAATTAAAAATATTTTTCTTCATATTTCTTGTGTTAATATCGAATATTATTGTCAAAATTGTAATTTCATATCTTAACCTCCCAAAAAAGTGATATTCGTATATTTACGATATCCAACAGAGCCACGCAATGAACTCGAGCGTAGCGAGTGGAAGCTCCTGCCCACATGTATAGATCTGAGACGAGCGAAGAGAGTTTTAAAAATATATTTTACAGCTACAAGGGCTGTTAAGGCTAACCGATGCACAGTGTGGTATCGCAGAAAATCCGGTAAAAAGTGAAAATATGAAAGTACATTCAGAACCTCTCAACTTACATTTTCTTACCTTTACGAGTCGTTGTTTTCATTTTAGTGACCAAGGTTGTATCCAACTTGCGGTCAGTCCAATTTGCGGTCAAGGGTAAAACAGTCCATTTTGCGGTCACCCCAAAAATGTCGTGGGCTAATCGAAAGATATTTGTCCAATTTGCGGTCACATATTTGAACCCCATATAGTGAGCCTAAAGTCGTGTTGAAGATTTGAAGTGGGGGAAACGTTTACCGAAATTCGTCGTATGCCATTTGTTTTTTTGATTCAATTCAATGTTTTTTTGAGTCAATCCAAATTTATCTATAGTCTTATTTTAAAAATGTCTGGGACTGGCGAACCTTTAGTACGAAGTATGCTTGTAATGCGAAAGAGTATATTCTATAAATATTAGTATCTATTTTTGTTGTAGCTCTCTCCCTCTCTATTTATATATGTATACAGTGTTTGTTTATTATTCCCCCTTTTTTAGGCTCTATTTAAGTGAACAGAGTCGTTTGTTCGTTCTGACTGACTATCCTCTCGTCAAAACAGTGAATTTGGTAAGTAAGAATCCCTGTGGATTCTGCCAACCGGGAACTGTAGACCAACACGTGAAGATGGCAAACGACTTGATTTGTGATTAGTAATTAACTATCTCTCAAGATGTGACCGCAAACTGGAAACCCTTCCACCTCCAGAACCTTGATCATCCTTCATAAAACTACACTTGACCGCAAATAGGACTGACCGCAAATAGGACTGACCGCAAGTAGGACGACACCGTGACCAAGAGGTATTAACTTTCTCTTTTACTTCAGTTTACTTCTAAATATTGTCCACTTGTACTGATTTATCGTCTGTATTTGCTATTCAGTTTTAAATATCATTTTCAAGTTCATTAATGAATTGTACTCTACGTGAATATTACTCACAAAAATATCTTCTGAGTCATCAGTTGAGCTTAAAAATACCACTCCGTTGCAGTTATAACAAATAGTAGTAGTACCACTGATTTTTTATTTTAGATTTAGAAAACCCTTACTTACTATGAAAAGATTACAATTTTACTAAACGTATGGAAACCTTACTCAGGCTTCTCCAGCAAAGTTTTTTTTTTAATAATCTTGTAGCTGACACGTGGTATATTAAAGATATACCATGTGTCCATAAAGTCCCACCCCCTCTTATTTTTTTTTATTAATGTAAATAGACAGATTTGCTTTGGAGAAAGTTTAGATAACCAAAGGAGGAGTTTTTTGATGTATCAAAATTTTCAACCCTTACCCCCAAAATGGGGTAGTTTGGGGGTATTTCAAGAATTTTAAATAGCAACCCCTATTGAGTGATACCTCATTTTAAATGTCTTTTCAAAATAATAATAATGGCGCAAACCAGAAATCCCAGAGGAATTACGTTAATAATTAGACCGGAAATGTTACGAAATGTACAACAAACTATTGAGTCCAGAATCTAGTTCTGCCAAAAAGTAAATGGTAGCCATTTCAAGAACTAAAATTCTTGAATGAAATAAGCCATTTTATGAGCTAAAAAAACAAGGTAAGGCTCTTACCATAATTGTACCAACATAGAGCACTTTGTAATGTAATAGGCCTATAAACAACCGGAGTTTGTAGGTTAACATTCACAATTCAATTGGTTGCTATGTTGGGTAAGATGAACTTAGAGACCTCTGGTTTGCGCCATTATTCTTATTTTGAAAAGAACTTTAAAATGAGGTATCACTCAATTGGGGTTGCTATTTAAAATTCTTGACTTACCCCTTAACTACCCCATTTTGGGGGTAAGGGTTGAAAATTTGGATACATCAAAAAACCCCTCCTTTGGTTATCTAAACTTTCCCCAAAGCAAATCTGTCTATTTCCATTTTTTTAAAAATAAGAGGGGGTGGGACTTTGTGGACACATGGTATATTAATGGCTGCTCATATTTGCTCGAAAAAATATCCAACCCTAAAATTACCCTTACAGTCCAAATTCAAAAAAAAAAAAAATTTGGCAATGAAAACTGATTAAAAATTACTTAGTCTTTTAAAGTTATTAATTTGCAATCAACTAGGTGAACTAATAAAGATTTTTATTTTGTTGGGACTTGATAGAAGAAGCGAAATAATCGCGTAATAAATGGGAGAGTTATTCCAGAAAGTGTTTAAGGAAAATACTAATCAAGACGTTTTCAACATGATGTTTATACATCTGATCCAGTCATCTCAAGTCACTGAACCGTTCCAAAGATGAAACTTGGTCACTATTCAAAGTTGGTTTTTGAACTTTGAACTCCACCAGATGTTGAGATGGCTGAATCAAACGAAGCTGATGAGCCAACCAGTGACGTTTTAGATTCATCAAATGACCACTGATATCGTGATAACCACAATAAGGCTCTACTTCAAATATGTAAATATATTGAGATTTAGTTTGCAGCTAGAAATTTATGTTTAAACTTCCCTTAATTGAACAGTATATCAGATCCTCAAAAATTAAACGAGGAACACCTTGGATAATAAACAGATAGCCATTTAAAACAAATTAGTATTGAAATGAAATGAGGGTAAAAAATAAGAATTAGTCTTCTGAATGAGTAGTGGATTACATTTAATAGTCAGGTTGTGAAGTAAAATAGTAAAAAGAAATTCCCTGATTTTTACATTTCTCAGAGAAAATTTCACCAACCAAATGATAATGGAAAGATTTAGCTAAAACTAATTTTATTAGATCTAATAGATGATAACATTATTGTTTATTTTTGCTATGACAACAGCATATCGGCTATTTAGACTGTATATAAACATTTTTGACTTCACCATTTTCAGAGTGACACTCAGTCAGCATAGTGACGGGCTAGAATTTACAAAAAATATCCGATCATCTTTAATTGTTTCATTTTCCCGATTTTAAGAAAAATCTCTTACATCCCCGATTTCTCTGATTTTTATTGGTTTTCCCAATGTCCTAGGAAACTAGGCGCCAGGATTATTTTTGTAATAATATATTTTCAGCCACCTCACACATAAACATTTTGAACAAACTTAAGTGTGAGTTTTTGCCAATTGTATTGATCTTGCCACACGTGCGATGTCAGGAAATTAGTGACATAAACAATTACGAGATTCAGGAAAACTGTATAAAAACCTTTTTTTAAACTTAACCTACTGAATAAGATCACCATTAAAAATTAACATTTCCTACAAGGCCTAAGAAACTAACTTTTGAGCATTACATTTAGAGTATATGGTTTATTACATTTTATGAAGGGCCTGGTTAAGTATCAAGATGATTTCTATCAACTTATTTTAGTTCCAATTATTAATGTTTTAGTCCTAGTTCATAAACTCTTTTAATCCAAACCAATAATGCAACCCGTTTTTAAAAATATTTCTTTTCATTCTCAAGTTATTTGTCATTGTTCTAGTTGGATTAAGTTGACAGTTAAAACATATTTGTAATCTTAAATTTAAGGATTTGAGTTTCTTTCTATTTTATTTCAGAAGTGTTCAATGTGTTATAAAATTAAAACTCGCCTTGTGTATTTTTTTCAAAAAAATGAACAAAGTATAGTAATAAATGTTAACGGAAAACCCTGCCTTTATATTTGATGGTATTTATACGGTATAGAGAAGGTTGTGTAATGGGCCAAGATAATTTCTGTTATATATGTTTTGAGGTTCTTATAGTGAGTACGGGTGCGGCATTCCCGATGGAACCGAGCTAGATTTACACATTTCTTTATGAATTTCAGGGATATTCCTTCTCATATTTCTTATACGTCTCTCTAGACCACCCCTTGTCACTCTGACACTATTAAAGTATGTGAAGGTTAGGTGTAATAATTGTATATTTTATCTTCCTTTTTATGAAGCGATGATGACGGAAATGTTGTTCACCTTTAAATAAAAAGGAAAAATCCATGAGTTATGGAACAATTACTGTCTGTAATAAGTGCAATGCCTGACAGCCCCAATGTGTGGACCGATGGATCGATTTTATTCAAATTAGGAATATGGATATATTTATGCCATACCTCAGGACTGTTTTTCATATTTTTTATAATTTAAAATGTGGGAATCCCCGATAAGGAAATTGTTCAGCTCTAACGAGTTGGATCAAATGTTTTTCACAATAGCTTCAAGGATTGGTCACCATTTCTCCAAAATTTAGGTTCGTGAGTTATCGGAAAAAAATAAAAATCGGCTATTTACCTTTTATAAAATAGAAGGACCATTGATGTCATGAGGACTCGTTTTTGGCACAAGTTAAGGGCGTTTAGGTCCTACTTTAAATATATCAACATGTTTTCAGATCTATTTTGTTGATTGCAAAAAATATTTTTGGTGGCGATTCAGGGTTAGTTTTTTTTTGATTTTGAAGATTGGTAAGAGAGAAATTTCGTGCAATGTTTTTCCGCCATTTAAAAATCGTTTACAACTAAAAGATAACGTGATTAAAAGTTGCAACTACAGACCGCACTTTACTTTGTAAGAACAATTCACAAAATAAAACTTATTTGTCATTTGTTGTTTGTGGCAGTTAGTACCAAGTTTTATTTTACGTGGAACACGCGAAGATGATTTAGTCGTGGAAACGTCGTTTTCACCAAATAAAATGTTTACAGTGGAAAATTTTGTTTTAATTTATTTATTGATTTCTACAAGGTTTGCTAATTTCAAACAATCTTATTAGATTAATATTAATCGCCACTGGAAACAAGCATGTAAAAACTGTTTTGTTAATTCCCAATTAATTAGCTTTGTCATTGTTTATACAAGATTGCAATAAAAGATTCCATTAAGTGAATTAAATTTTACCAAATACATCAATCAATACACAGACCTTCATTCTGTACAATCAGATATGCGTTCATTTTATATTCATTTTTCAGGTACGATGGTTCGATTTTCAAACCGTGTGTCGCCTTTATACAATAATAAATCAACAATTTTAAAAAGCCTACAACCTCTCGCTATATTATCTAAATGTCTTGGAATGTTATCAATTGAAAATCTTTTCAAAACTGACGTTTCTAATCTAAAGTACAACATCTGTAGTTTCGACTTAATCTTTAAACTGATTTGGCTTACAATTTATTTTTTAGGTTACAAATTTATTTATGAAAATGTTACGTACTTGAATCCAACATCTTTAACTTTAACAAGCGCAATGATTGTTTTATCTATTACCTGTCATTGTACTGATAATTTGTTTTTGGATGTTTTAAAATTTCTCGATCGTTACGATAAAGAATTTGAGTTACTGTGTGGTGTTGAAGTAGACAGTTGCCAAGGATACATATGGGTAGTAGCAGTTATACTAAACTGTATTTTTGCGTTTTATACTTGTGGAAATCCTTCAATGGGTAAATGTTTTACTTTTTACCCTTTAAGCATTTTAACAGTATTTATAAATTTACCCTACATCATTGTATTCCATTTATATTGCGCAATCAGTAGAGAAATCTTTGTACGTTTTCAGGCCATTTCTTTTACGTTGAAAAAAAGCATCAATTCCGATATACAGCCGTATTTCCTAGAAAATTGCCGTATACTACACGCCTATATAACTATGTCGACGGAACGTTTGTCTCATTGTTATGGTGGAAGATTTACACTGCATTTTCTAATTCTACTATATGTAACAATCTGGTATATTTGGGCAAAATGTTTACTTTCAGATGCATGCGCTGTTGGTTTAAATATACTCATTGTTGGCTATTACAGTTTGGTTTTATTTTGTATGTGCTACTGTGCTTACAAAATCACAAAAGTTGTAAGTATTAGATTTAAGTGGTAGTAAGAATTAAGTTTGTTAGCGTATTGTGTTTTTCATGTCTTTTTGTGTTATCAAGATGTCTATTGATTAAATGTAAACATTTATTTTTCTTCATTTCGTTGACTGCGGTTTCACTCTATCTTATTAAACCACCACTATCTAGTAGATCCACATTTTTACGATAACAATTAATTAAAAAAGACATATATTTTAAATGTACACATTTGTATTTTTGTATGTGTAAAGAATTTAGGTGGATGCGAATATAAGTTACCGTTGTCGAAGTCAAATTGTGGACACATTGGTCCTTAAATGGGGATGAGGCAATTTCTAAAAACATTTGTGGGTGTTACCAATTTGCAAAACTGTAAAATTATTATTTTATTTTAAATATGTGATTTAAAATTTAATTTGTCATTTAATAAGTTGAAGGGATTTAAGTTTTCAAAAAATGTATACTTATGAATTCAAGTCCTTACTTTTTGGACAGTTTTATCTTATCTTGAATTGAAGTGTAAATGTGAAATATTTTAATAGACCCTTTAAATAGACCAGAAGTTCAGGGAAAGCATGTAACATAAAGTTAAGTGATCAGTAAAAATAGAAGTCGAGTTTGGACGATTCTTGAGTCGAAAAGAAGCAAGTTTAAGCCCTATTTAAAAATTTGAATATTTATTATAAAGACGGTGTCCATTGTTCATTTTTACTTTTTTATTAACAATTACCAAACTGACATTTTTCTGATAGTTAATTTTGTTTCGTCACAACTTCGATTGGGAAAGTTTACACAATGTATTGCCCCGTTTTGTATACCGTTGTGTATATAACTCTCCAATAAAGGTTAATTTATTTGATTGATCATATTAAGTATTCACTATTCATGGTGACATATTTTGTACTATTTCTTACAATTTGTTTTTAGAAAGTTTATAGAGATGTTAAAGTTTAATTGCTATTTGTTAAAACCACCATTTAACAGCACCTTAATGCTTTTATAGATAAAAAGAAGAAGAAAATTTAATCAAATCATATCAATATTAACTAACTGATAAAGTTTTGCGAAAAGTCAATAGTTTTTTCATGAAGTTACTTTCAACTCAACTCAAATTATTAAAAAATTCAATATCCTTGTATAAATTTTTCAAAAAATCAAAATAGGTTGAGAAGTACAAAGCAATTATATAGGTATAATATATATATATATTTACAAATATAAGTCAAAAAAAATCCGTAGTGTTTTTTGAAACCGTAATAAATGTTATACAACTGTAGCCTATATACTTAAAATATTCAGTTTTGAAAATATTTGATTTGATATACATGCAATTTATCTGTAATTTTAACATTTTTTAGAAATTTTGAGTTTCTAAAAAATTTGAGTTGCTGTTTTTAAGAAACTGTAAATACAGTTGATTATTTTAAAAGACAGGTAATACTGTAGATAAAATATAATCAAGAAGCTAATGTACGTAAAGTCCAACATTGAAGATATTTTAGGCCCCCCATTTTTAAATAATGAAACGGCGAGAGATAAAAAAACCTTTATACCAACTTATTTTTCTCATTTAAAGATATCTAAAAACGAACTCTCTACGCTCCATTTGGCTTCAAAGTTATCTAAAATTCCTTCTTGTGAAAATTTCCGAGATAAAATTTTACACCAAGTTGTTTCTATCTCAAATAATTTCTCCCCGATACATTCGATTTGGGTGCTTGTGTCTTTATAAAATGAATCATGAATAGTTTCGAAAATTGGTAATAATAATTAAATAATTTTCATACTATGTATTTTTATTTTCAGAATCAAGACGTTTTAGAAATACTATCCTTGATTCCACAGCGGAATCTTTCGCAGGAGAATAAGAATCAGGTAAATATTTTCTACAGTATTTCTAAGTTAAATACAACAAAAGTTGTAAGTGGTATCTCAGGGTTATGAGAGAGGGGGTGAGTGAGTGTTCTAGAGAGAGAAAATCGAACTTTTTGCTTATAATTAAGAAAAAACGTGATGTAAAACTATTTATTTAGACAAATGTTAAATATCTGCATCTAGGAAATAAAACATTGAAGCCAAAATATTTAAATATAAATTTTTAGTATGTCGGTAACAAGATATACAGGTATATCTACGAAAGAAACATTAAATTCTCAAATCTTACCCAAAAATATTTGACGTTTGGTGATTTGATTTATTTTAAAATTTTGCAAAGAAAATCTATACTGGAAAATGCTTAGAAATGAAAGAAAAAATAGTTGGAAACTTGGGATGTGAGAAAAACTGTTCCAATGTATCACATGTCCATTTTTCTACTAAAAAATATAAAGTATAATTCAATATGTCGGATCCAAAATGGCGGCCAAAAATTTAAAAAATACAAAAAAGTTTAATTGTTTTACTATGTAGTTCTGAAACGGTTTCTGCCTTCAAGTACCTCTCAGTAAAGCCGCGTTTACACTGGAGTTGCAGACATTTAGTCTGCAATTTTTTGTCTGCAACATTTTGTTGCCGACTTTTTATTGCAGACAAAATACATTGTCCCTTCTGTTCCACTGGAACTTTTATCTGCAACAGAAAGGCAACACTCGTCCAGTCAGTCAAGTTGGCGAGTGTTGACGTGGAGGATGCTGTTATTGCAGCAGCATGCTGTGTGATGTTGGCAAAACAACGTGCACCCCGTAGGTACTGGGTAAGGCCTTCATTAAGAGCAAGATGCATGTACAGTGGAAGTGACTTGTTGAAAGATTTGAAGGAGGATGACTGTGACCCGTTGACAGGTGAACTGAGAACGGACGGAAGTGTGAAGAATTTTTTAAGGATGGCCAGCAGTGATTTTGAATACTTGAATAGCATTAAACTGTATCCGCCTAGTGAGCGATACTGAATGCGGCATCGCCAGCGCCAGGACAGTCACGTGGTACTGGCTGGTGGAGCGGGGGACTGAGGGGATGTCTGCAACTTTTGTTGCACCGTAATTGCTCACTGCAACTTTTGTCAACGACACATATTGCCAACATTTGTTGCAATTCTTTGATCTTTACCGACTCTCGGTGGAAAACAAAAATTTAGTTGCAGACACCCCAAATCTGTCTGCAACTTGTTTTGTTGCAGACAAAATTAGAGCTGTTTTCATTTACGCAACAAAAATCGGCAATATTTTGTCGTCAACACGTGTTTGTAACTCCAGTGTAAACGCGGCTTTAGGCAGTATAAAGCCGTTTACATACTTAAAGATCATCCTGTATATATTTTATTTTTTGTTTAAAGACGAAAAACCTCTCGGTTATAATACCTTTAATAAAAAAATAAAGAAAATAACATAAAGGACCTCTAGTCCTCGAACACTCTAATAACGCCGAGGTCGGAAGAAACAAGAGTTTGTCTCGAGAGAGCTGGTAGGGGAAAAATGAAATAGAGGAGGTTTATATTTAGCTATAGTCCTAGTCCTTCTGGATTGCCACGCCCGTATCACTATATGTAAGCCCCTGATGTGACTCTATATACGCGCATAACGACAAGTCTATCATATATGTCTCTCGAGAAGAATTACGCTTGCAAATAGTGAATACTTTTTTTAAAATCAGCATTTTCTAAAATCAACGCGGAGAACAAACCTATAAATAAACTATATATTGTAATCTCCCTTTACTTGAGTATTTTAATGTTTTGAATATTTAAGGAAAACATGTTCTATTTCTTATCTTCAATCTGTTACAGATTAATATATTTAGAAGGCAAATACATGCAAGACCGTTGACTATATCTGCTTGTGGGATGTTTGACATCAATTTAACCACAATATCTGCAGTAAGTATATGTCAAATAAGATATGGATGTAGTCCCCTTGAGGCAGTTTGTTGTACAACTTGAAGCCAGAGTAGTGCACGCGGCGTTATATTTTTACTTGTAATTGTAATCTATATTTCTACCCTATCTCTATAATTGGTTAGAGTTAACCTTGCCCTACATCCTTTACCATTTTAACCTTAATCACTTACCTGTTTCAGTCCGTAAGGTGTAGCCTGGACTTTCATTATGCGCGTTAGAGGAAGTTGTAGGCGAACGGAGAAATGATGTCATAACTACCACTGCTGATAAAGACATTGACTCAGTTCCATTACGCTGTCAATTTTGGTCATATTACCGTCTCGTCTTATCGTCTGTTTCTCATATTTGTTTTATTTACACAAAATTGAACAAACTTTATAACCAGAAAAATCGTTGTACAAATTTCAAAATGGTGGCGAATTTCAAGAAAAATTGAAATGTTCTAAACTTTTTAGTAGTTGGTTAAATTTTTATTAAATTTGGCATTTAAGTTTATACTTAAAAACAATTAGACATTGTTTCTAACCAGAAAAAAATACTTATATAAATTTCATATTAATGAAATAATTACTATTATTAATGTTGTTGTAATAATCGTTGTTTCGATTACTGCGGTTTCAACCTCATAGTGTAATACATAAAAAAAAGAACACAAACACTAACAGTTTACAACATTATACATTGCCACATTTTGTAGGTTGTTAAAAGTTTAAAACATTGTACATTTGGAGAAAAAAAACGAACTGCAAACCCTCTCAGCAGGAATTAAATTTGTATAGAGCTAAGTTTTAAATTATTAATTTAAAACATACTAAAATTCAAAACAATATAGCCAAATTTCTTCCTGAAGTTCTATCACAACATAAGAAACCAATGTTGTTGAGCTGCACGTATAAATTCAAACGCAGAGTCCAAGATTCATTGCAAGTTGAGCTGAGTGTTTCCCCCACTACAACAACCGGCCCAGAGACGACTGCGCATCTCAATGACAGAGGTACATCTACATCTACGAACTGTACTTCCCTACAATATTCCTCTTGTTTACCTGCTAAGTGTTGTTTACATTTTTAATTTAGTTGTTTAGGTTATTTAGACTATTTAGGCGTTTTAAACCTGCACGGGTTAAAACCGGTTGTAGTAATTAAACTCACTTTTTCATTTTAACAGCCCCTTCTCACATAATTTTGCATTTCTATACAGTTAAAGTTATAGATATTGTTTGTTATTGTTATTCGTGTATCAGTGAAAATAACGACTTTGTCGTTGAAATGCGTTTGAATAAATAAACGTACTGTTTGTGAGAATTTGAGTTTTTATTGTATTAAATTTTTTGACATCAAATTTCAAAATAACCTTTAAAAACGGGCCTTGAAAAATATATAGATAAAGAATAAAATAAATCCAATTTAAGTAATAAAACCCATAAAATACTATATACAAGATGCAACAATGCATATTCTCAGGTCGAAATACTTGCCGTTATTTATCAATTGGGCCAATTGGCTTCAACCTAACCCTTCCTCAAAATCATGACTAAATAAAGATGTTAATAATTCTCTGACCTGCTATTTTCCCACAGAGTAACTTTAAAAAAACAGTTCCAGTCTCCGTTTGGATCCTACTCTGTAGGTGTTCATTTTAGCTAGAGTCGTCTAAGTTACATCTTAGTATGGAAAGCCTTTAGCGGCGAATCTGTGGTTACATTTACATTTAATATAATAAAATATCACATTTAACAATATGTTGGAAGTAGCTACAACTTCAAAGTTCGCACAAATATCGAATATCAGGTGTTTCTTATTTTTACTCCTTTAAGGGTTTTGTGAGGGTTGGTAAATTGTAACCTGAGCTTAAATGAATAATAATCCTTCCGACCAGATACCCCTCTACCCCAATTATTTATAAAATTAGATTGGGTTCGTTGTTTGATTCTTTAGTTAATATTTTTTTTTGTAATTTATATCAGCCTTTACAAAACTTTATTTAGATCTCTTCACAACAGGGTTTGCTATTTGTAATATTTGTAAACACAAACTATGTTTTAAAATCTAATTGTGTAATTAAAAATACACATACAACACAGTGTTTATAATTTCTAAATTTACTTCAAGTTTTTGTTGTTTATTGTTTCTTAGTTTTTTTAAAGTATATATTTAATTTATATTTATAATACAATTTATTATATTATTGTTATTACTTAATTTTTAAGTTATTACTGTTTTTACAACAACGAAAATTTCATTTCGAACTGTGGACTACAGATGTTATAACCTATCCTTACAGGTTGAAACCCGCTTTGATATTAATGTCAATTTTTCTTGGTTTCAACAGTATATGCGTTTTCCTTTCTCACATAATTTTTTACTTCTAACTAATAATATACAGTTAACCAATAATTTGTTTCTTATTATGTTAGTTTCTTTTCTTATTTTATATGTCTTTCATATCAATATTTGTATTTGTATTCCAGGTATGTATGGTAGCAGTGACGTATTTCATCATTGTAGTACAGCTCTCGGATAGAATCAAATCATTTGTTCTACCAAATCAAAATTGATCCAAATACTTTCAAGCAACCTTAGCCAAAAGATTAATAAAAATGAAGAGGTAGTTATTTCTTAATTAAATTGTTAGTAAAATATGTTTGGTATAATGTGTCGTCTGTAATAAAAAATAAAAAATATATTGGATTTAGTTTTATTGATATTTTTGTAATTGTTGTTTAAAGACAAAAAATCAAAATAGGACGCACTTTTAATAACATAAACAAGCTAGCAACAATACAATAATGTCCAGACAGTGTTGATGAAATAACAACATACCAATTAATTATAATAATTGGTATAATCTTTACTATTTTTCATTGTGCAGAAGTTTTACTCATTTGATTTGAGCAATGATGTAAACATAAGGTCAAAATAAACCAATATTATATTAAGAAGAGCTCATCAGCAAAAAAAATATGGATTTTAAGTTATTTGATAATTTGATTATTAATATGGTTTAACAGTACTTTTTTCCATAATTTTATAAAATACACAATGTTTCAGAGTATAAATCAACCTCCGTTTTCAATTGCTATCCTACAGCATAGGTGAGAAAAAACATCAAAATAGTCATGTAGCTTAGGGGTATGTTAAAAAATTAAACTGAATCTATAACCTAAGAAAGGAATCCATGTATAAAAACTACACTTGATCTTTCAAAATTAAGACTAAATACAAAAGTGATAAGGAAAACCCTTATCACAGGATGCACTACACAAAGTATGGCAAACAACTGATTGAAAAGGAGGAGGTGCTAAGAGATAGTGCCCTCACTGTTTATCTGGATAAAAAAACTTTTGCCCTCTTTCAAAAGTTTAGTGCGTGATCCAGTCATTATTCCTATTTTGAGTCTAAACGACAAAACTTCAGCGTTATATAAACTAAAAGAATTCATTGCCGACTTTTAATTCAGTTTTCATTAACAAATTCATAATGGCCTATAGAATTGTCCAATAACTTTGCATAATGAAGTTTCTATTAATTTTCGTCTATATAAGATTTTTCTTTGTCCGTCTATTTTGCACCTAAAATGTGAAAGATGACATATTAGTAATTGAATATAGCCAGTGCATGTTAGAAAGACAAGTACGTCACATCTTGTGTTTTTTATCCAGGATAAATATGTACACATTTTTTTCCTGGATAAAAAAAAAAACACTCAGCTAGGTCCCTAGGGATTGCCAAACTCATATTGAAGTGAGCCTCTGAGGATCAAGAGGGTATATTAAAGATTAAAAGTGTGTTTTTATTATTTTTTTTATATAACCTTGTTCAATTTAAATTGAGTGTACAATCTTGGAATGTTTTCTGTATCGCTCTGTTGCTTAGCTCACTTCAAGTTGAAATTATAAAAAAACTCGTTAAGAAATACTGTCCCGCTTCTGAAAAACTGAATCCTGTTATGATTTAGAAAGAATTCCATGAAGAAAAATAATTGAAATGTTTTCCGTGCGTAGATGTCTGTACAAATATTTACTGGAATGGTTATTTCTTAACTTATTAAATGTACAAATGCCATCTACAAAACATTGTAATTTACAAAATTTGTTTTTATACTCAAAGACCTTAGCATTATTCTAATATGAAGTAGTAAGAAAATTAAGATGGATATTGTATTTTCCAATAAATTATGACGATATAATATTTATGATAATAAACCATCAATTTGTTTTAACTTTTTTGTAGATTTTTGTTTTTTGGAAATTGTATACTCTACTTTACTACTAAATAATTAATAATCGACACTTCAGAAGTGGAGTTAAAATACCACTTTTAAACTAAAATGAAACACCATGTGATTGTATTTACACAAAAACAGAGAGAAATTTCAAGAATGAGATTGAGATAGAATCTATTCACAAATAATATTATCACAACAAAATCTACCTACAGACACCATCCAATGAATAATAACAAGGAATATACAGAATTTAAATATTTACACATATGCAGTAAGGTCATGGATATGAAGATTATCTATAAAGTATAAGTATATAAAGCCTTCAAAACAATCCGTTTGTTTATTGTACGAAAATTTATTTCTAATTGAACTTGTGGTACTGCTTCGAATATTCCAGATAATGTTGTTATGTGAAGAAAGAGATTGGCATAATCCCATCCCATTAGCTTGTATATGCATCGCAATGCATGCACTTTGTATATTTTGTGACCAGTGGTTTCTTCTAACAATAACCACTCTAACACTTGTTTTACATAGGCTGTGGGACTATTATACATTAGATATGCCTCCATATAGTAGTAGTGCTGAATGTTTAAAGAGCATTTCTCAGAATAATAAGAACTGGATTAGATGAGGAATGGAAAATCGACCTGTAACCTGGTGACAACACCTCCTCATAATTTTACAGGAATCCATAGGAACTGTGGCTGGAGTCTTCGTTCCACAAATCAAGTTTAATATTCCAAAGGCAGGGAAGTACCCAATCATCTTTCAAATAGAAATTCACACATTAGGGAGATGTACACAGATAGAAGATATTGCGATCAGTACATAGTTATACTTTTGGAACCCAAGCAGTCCCCAAAGCTGTGAGGTCTCCAATCGTCAGCTATAAAGTGGTATGAAATAATCTAATAAAACTTAACGAACTAGGCAAAACATACATAATAAGGGTACCATAGTACATAGCAACAGAAGGAAATAAATGTATAGACAAACTTGTAAGAATGGGAGAATGGGAGTTACCACAGACGTTATTGTACCAAAAATATTTTGAAGCCTTGGAGATGGTAATAAGGAAGGAAATAGAAACTAAGAGAGTAAGAGAATTACCTGGTCAAAGACAAATTAAAAATTACAACAGATGATGGTCATAAGCATCCATTACGCTGTCTAAAAATAAATTACAAACAATGTCAGAGTTCCATCGAGGCATCGTAGCCTAATGGAATACTTTGGAATTATAGGAGTAGATAATAATATGACCTGGAGATGAGAGGAGACTGTTCATTGGTCGAATGTAGTGAAGTGATGGTCAAAATGGAGGTCTTATCAGATTGAATTAAAGAGCATACCTACCCTTGACTTCCTTCATGTCCTGCACGTCCTGAATGACTGGAAGGGCATATATAGATGGGAATCCCCTAGTTAAATAGTAGTAGAGAGACACAATAGATCTCTCAAAGTATCAATGCAATTCACCCCATCAACAACAGAAATAATCATTCTTACTCTTGTTAGCTTTCTGAAGATAGAACAGAGTTCCAGAAACGCTTAAGAAATGTAAAACGTAGTTACAAGACGGTTGTAATTAAATTTAATTAATATTTTTATTCTATAAAATTGTGACTTAGATGCAATTGCACTAAAAATTTAATTTTACTTTTTAAACATTTGTATCAAATCTTGGAATATTTACAAACTTTTATTTAGGCAAACTTCTTACCAAAAGAAGAACGTAACTATTAACTTTTCTAAATTTTTAATTGTCAACTTAAATTATTATTGACACTGTTGAACTCATTATATTCAAGATAATAGTAATGGCATTTTTGCCTCCCCAAGACGTGTATATATTATAATTTTTAAACTGTAACTGTAAAAAATTTGTTGAGTCTTTGAACTGCAGTAGCTTATTAACTTAACCTTTCTTTAAACATGTACAAATGGACTAAGTAATATTTTGATTGAAAAACATATTTGTAATTTGTATTTATATTAGATTCAGAATTATATTCTAATAAATTTGTATTTCTCGTAATGTATTATTTTAAATAAAATTATCGAGTTCAAAGTCATTTCAATAATCTGATTCTTAAAGAGTAATTACACAAGTTCTTTCTTTATTTGTAATATGATCTAACCTGTAACTCTCCAAATTGAGTAAAACGTGTAGGACATTGTTTTCAGAGTGCAACAAGCTCTTTGGAAACAACGAGCGGTGAATTTTAAATCACCACATAAAATATAAAAAAATACAAAATAACGAATTATATTGTAAAAGTTTAAAATGTTTTTTATATAAAAAGGATTATGATATCTATTCAAAGCTTCACTTTTGCAACTATAACATATTTAAAATATTCAGTTTCCTGATGAACACCCGCATAATAGTTAAATGTACTTCGGTAATTATTTACCTTCAAATCTGATTAAGACTAAATTACAGAGTAAAGTTTGTGTCTACACCTCACTTCTATATTTAGAAGGATTTAGCTAGACTTGCAAATGCGGGTTTACTTAAGTAACAATCCTCATTATAGGGTTTAATACAGCAATCGCATCCCTCTGCATATATACAAAAATATAAGAGAAAAAATAAGAGAGAAACATTACACTCAGCTCATTGTATTTATATAGGAAAATAAGATTATATTCCAATACATGTCACAACGTTGTAAATAAAATATAAATGTTCAGGTGTAATTGGTAAAAAATAAATTAACCTTGACAGCGTCATGGAAACCTCAATTCAATTACGATTTATACTGAAAATGTGTAAATGTCACTAATAAAACTAGTTTAGGTCCTTATTTAGGTACATATATATATTTAAAGACGGCGTTCATATTTTGAGTGACAACTATTGAACTGACAGTTTAGGTGACGATTAGATGAATTTGGTTTAACGCTCACATGTCGACAAAATCCTATTTTAAGATCTTATAAAGAAAGATTCTGAGCAAATAAGACTTCAGTTCATGATTAGATCAATTATAGACAATTTAATATGGGTAAGGTTTTATGGTTACCCATTATTACTAGTAGTTCTTTAATTTTGGTTCGTCTCAAAAATGATTAGATAACGATTTGTACAGAAATGAAATGAATAGTTTTTACTCTCCGTAGGTAAATCAAGAACCTTTATACATGCCCCTGTCTTAAGTCACAACTAGTCTACATAGACAAGACGATAAATCCCATATATTTCAAACTTTGCATTTATAATTTTTGTATTGATCCACATATAGGTAGAATATACCGGTAACTTAATTAATGGGCTAAAAACTATTTGTTTTGGAAATTTTATGTGTTTGGTATCAAATAAAACTAAGTTTTTCTGATTACGAATATGTATATTTCATGAAGAAAATTAATATGTTGGCGCTTAAAAGACTTTGACTTTACAAAAATAACTTTCCCTGTGTGCTTTAACACACGGTTGACCTATTACTTAAATTTTATTTATTTCTTAACATATTTCGTATATATTTATACAAAACATAAACACATAAAAAATGATTTCATAATTATATTTTAAACATAATATTTATCCTTTCAGTCTACATACGATTAAAATTCAAAAGTAAAACATTATTAAATTTTGTAAAACGAATTAGAATATTTTATTTTATTTCAAATAGATTTTCTAATAAAGTCAAAAACTGATGTTTGTTAATACATTGAAGCAAGATGTAAGAAGTAGAACGTGGAGGGAAGGGAAAGAGTTGATATTAGAAGAAACAAAGATTAAATGTGGTATTTTTTTTTACAGCTGGAGTATTTCGTACGTTTATTAGACAAGAGAGAAGATGAAATTGGAAAGCTACCAGATGTTTAATTATTTGATTTTAAAGTCGGAATATTGTACACAATCAGTTAGTTAAATTTAATGCAAGAAATTATAATCTTCAAAAAATGTAACTTAAAATTAAAGTTTGATATAATAATTTACTAATATCATAATTTTAGTATACTTATTTGTGATATTAGTTTGTTTAAATTCCATTTTTAGTGGATTTTATTTAACTTTAAAACATTTACAAAATGTAGAACCTTATAGTGACAAACCTTTCGTTAGTCTTTGGCAAAAAAAAGGCAGAAATAACATGAAATAAAGATCTCAATAGTGTAAAGGTCAAGGAACAAGAATTAGTCAAAAGAGAGCTGACATGAAAGATAAAAGGCAGTGATCTAATCTAATAATAAAAGAAAAAAGTGTATAATCAGCTATGTTCCCTCGGGATTACAACACCTAAACTTACTATAGGGGACAATGAATGAAAAGGGAAAGCACTTAAAAACGAAACGAAACGAATCGATTTAATCAAAATGCAATTAATATAGTTTATAAAAAATTGTTCAATTGATTCTTGTTTGGTCCCACTCGATATTGTTCCTTTACATTATTAAATGTGGAAACTACAGTCACAACCAATACCAAGAAATGAAATATCTTATAGATTAGCTGTACTAATCATCACAATTAGAAGTTGTGAAGTAATTAAAATATGCGGATCGACATCACCAATGACAACCATGTGGAGAAAGATGTAAAAACTGAAGTTAGGCAAATGACACTTTTACTCCATTCTACATCTGATTATAAAAGTTATAATCAGGAATACTGATATCGGAATATACATTACAATCAGTAGTAACCTATGGTGGGGTAACATGAACGGTCAATGTGAAAGAAACAAACACATTTCTGATATAGAGAGCGTAAAATGTTACGTACAAATGTGGTCCCTGCAAAAAGAGAATTGTCGGCAAACGGAAAGCTTTAATAAATGTTTGGAAGAAAAACATAGTAAGAACTAAAATGACCAGCTCCTCTTAGTTACGGCTTTTTAAGAAAGATGGAATGGAAAAAGTTTTTTTTGTTGTTGTTGTTAAAAGACTAAACACGTCAGTTATCATAGCTTCATACAAAAAGGAAGAAAAGAACATAAAATAAAGACTTATATCCTTCGAATATTCCAATAGTGTCAGTGTCAAAAGAGGACAAGACAAGACATGAAAGGTAAAATTAAAGAGAAGAATCTTATCCAAAACTGCATGACAAAGTGTGTGTAGATCCTTTGATATGCGCGTTGCGAGTGAGCCCTGAACGTTAGAGAAAGTTGAAAACATACTGACACGGGTCAAGAAGACCCAAGATGGACGTTATAATAATACAGTTGATACAATCAATCAGAGGATTGATTCATAAAGTTTTATTATTATTGTACAACTTAAAGTTTTAAATAGATTATAGAGAACATAAATATTTAAAAAAATATTAGTTGTTAGCACCTGTAATAAATTGTTGTTTGTTTTGTTAAGGTTATCCAAATAGTCAGCTTAACGATAAGTGTAACATAGCCTCACACTGAGAAGAGGATACGTCTTTGGAGTGGTAATGGTGGTAGTTTACAATAAATTTGATTTTAGTTTCAGTAGAACCCTCTTAGTATTATCAAAATGTAAATCAGGTAATAATATAATAAATCAGGTAATATACTAATTTATTACAACTATTGGTGTAGTAAAAAGTCTTAAAGCATTTTGGTTAAAGCATTAAATGATCACCACAACGATGAGCAATATTTTAGTTTTTAGTATAATAATTGTAGAATATTAAAAAAAAAAAAAAAAAAAAAAAAAAAGGATCTATTTTTGTCTCACTTTGCAGAGAATAGCGTTTTAAATAATAATAATTTAATCAACTGCGTGCTTTAAAATACTCATAAAATATGTTATTTTATTTTTTCAAAATTAAATATGTTAATTGCCACAAATAATGACAACTATTAAAAAAAAAAAAAAAAAAAAAAAAAAAAAAAAAAAAAAAGCAATTATATTGAAATAAATCAAATTTCTGTTTTATGTTTTAAAATAGATTTTGGTTATATCAAAATTTTAAATAAAATTATCCCCATTAGGTTTTTTGATTTTCTATATTGTCTTCCCCTGACTAAATCAGTAACCTTTTTTTATAACATAATAAATTAGTAAAAATCTTACAAATCCTTTAATATTTTCAAGTGGTTTTAATTCGTGTAACCAATTTTTTTTTCATTAAAATCACTCACTTTAATAATTTTATAAATTATATTACAATAAAAAACATAATACATTTTTTCTTTCCTCGTGGCAGTGCACCAAAACTATTTTTAAACCAGAGTTTTTCATTATTATATTTATCAACCAGTTCTCACATCAAGAAAGCCAAGATTACAGGTTTGTATTGAGTCTTTAATTCATTTCCGCCAAAAAATGGTAAGTAAATTATAATTTAACCACAATATTTAACAATATACTTATCAAATAGCTATCATAAATTTGTAAATTTAAGATTCATTATTAAAATGACCTTATTTAACTAATTATTTATATTCTCCCCATTTAGCAATTATAAATTAATTTTATCCATGAAAATTACCCTCGTAGTTTTAGTATCTCATCTTAATCAAATCATTATTTTATTTACTAGCCTCAAATATTAAATTTCAAAATTAAATGTCCAATTATTGCTTATCTAATTCACATTCGGGCTCGCTCAATATGATTGTCGATAGTCACGTTACCCGGAACGATTTCATAAAACTTATCATGGAATTGATCAATCCCCGACCGAATTTTACGAATTTTTCGGCTGAACTATACCTCGAATTAAAACTTTTATAAAAACAAATTGCTGTTACATTTTTCCAAGAGTGTGTTTGCATTATTATCGGCACAAATGACATCTTACTACTGCAAAGCAACAACGTCAAACAAAATTACTTATCCCTATCCCACTTATCCGCCGACCGAATCCAAACGGGAAGTTTGCGTTATTTAAGTTACCCAAATTTCCGTTAATTATTGATAACACATTAATCGGAAACAATTAATCTGATCAAATCAGAGCTTTCAACATCGTTTTAAACAATATCAAAAACGCGGACGTCACAATTTGTGAAGAAGTATCCCATTCATAATGGCTTACTGTTCCGGGCCGATAACCTTCATTTTTCCAACCGAGCGAACAGCAAAATTTTGTCTTTCCTTGTTTCCATAGACAGACGAATCTCACAACACTAGTTACGTTTTATACGTTACTAGTCTCCTCCTGATATGATATGTCCAACTATAGTTTAAAGTAGTTATTCCCCCCTCCTACCACATCAAACCATAACAATAATGTAGAACTTTGAGCTTTTGAAATCTGGTAATCAATCCTTAAATTCGGTATCCTTAAATTAAATCAAAATTTAATTTTGAAATCCCGCATAATTTTCTTATAATCACCACTATTATCCTCCCCCCCCCCCCCCGTTAAGTTTCTTACACCGTTAGTATTAACAGAGCCGTACAAATATTTAATGTAGTTACTAAATTATTAATTTTATTCTCATTGTAAATATTACATGTATTAGACATTAACTTTCAGGATATTTTTAAGATCTTGTAAAGTTAGCTAAGAACGATAAATTTATCAGCAGGTGATTGACCTTGAAACCCTTCTATACTTTCTTATCGATTAACTTAGTCTACACTTTACAATTCGATAATCTATTACATAAAACAATATTCTATTAACACAATATTTTTCATAACATTTTTTAGCCTTGTATCTTAAACAGATTTATTGATGATTATTCCCACCAAAAATAATAAATAATAGAAACAAAAATAAAATAATCTTATAAAACATGGATAACTAATATTGATATGGACTAAATTGGATCAAATATTAAAGCAGTTCAAAGAGATCTTTTGTACATTATTATCGGATAGCCCATTATTACATTCAGTTGATCAAAAGAGGAAGTACCCCCTTATCTATAGTTCAACCTTGAACGGTTTCGAGTTATGCTATACGAATCAAACACAATATATTTCACTTCTACTAAAATTAATATTGATATTGTACTCCAACTGTACGAATACCTATCCAAACCATTATCGTTGAAATTAAACTTCTGTCCGTCCGTCGATCCAATAAGACTAATCCATACATTACCGCAACCTAACTTTTCATCTATCCGTCGCCCTAAATAATTTTTATTTGTTTTGATTTTCCACCACATTATCAAATACCCCCTTCTTAAACCTTCCATCAATCACGGATTACTTCAGTTCACAAAGGCCAGTTTCCATTTTTTTCTGTATAGTTTGCTATTTCCTTGGGAACTTCATGTTGAATAACCATAATGTCTTACACGTGTGCTTTTTGTAATTTCAAACTGTTTTGCATTATTGTAACTTAGTTTGTATTAATGTTAATTTTATTTGATGGCGACTTTGTCGTTGAAACGCGTTTGATTAATTTTTGTAAACGTAATTTTTGTGAGATCTTGTGTTCGAGTTTTTTTCTATCTAATATTATCTCACAAGTCAAGCTCAATATTTATTTATATGTTAATTTTATTTCTCTAATATAATAGATATTGGTTTTTATTATGTATCTCTGACATAACACACTATACTATAACCAAACTATACCAAGTTTCAAATTGTTATCTTATTTTGTGTGCCCACAATTTTGCTTATGTACAGACCACATAGACAAAGACAACGATAATGGCTGACAATATGAAAATAACAAGATCAGCCATTAAAATCCATTTCCAATGTAATAATGTTATTATTATTTTTTTTTAGTAAACGTCAACACAACAAATGATGGTAAGTAACATTATACAGCAGAGACTTTTATCCAAATCTGGACTCAATATCGTATCCTTTAGTATAGAGAAAGTTATGTTATTGACCATAAAATTAATGTCGATTTTTTTTGCGAAGGTATCTGTTTTGAGGTACCTTGTGTCCAGAAAAGGTTTTCTTGAAATAATGCCCGTCTGTCTTATGTGTTTCGCTTTTACAAAAACGGAAAAAAAAACAGATTCAAAGAGAAGAATTTTCGGTCGTATAGTTACAATAACGTATGCTGATGAACCATCGAACACTATATGACCTCTTAACAGTGAGAAATATTTTATGGCCTCAAGTATCAGCGTACATCAAGTGAAAAAAGAAGAAAAAAGTTCATAATACATATTCTAGGAAACGCTTAGTTTTTCTAATATCCGCCATTTTTTTAAAAGTTAGAACTTTAGAAATAGATAAGATATTGAGTTCAGCTTTTATATATGCATTCATATTGTAACGATTCACATGTGTAAAAATAATAAATAAGACTATTTCACAGATATTAAAAATAGCGGAAGTCCAAACATTCTTAACTTCACATATTTCAAAAACCGATAACTTTACAAAAACTTTCCAAAAGACAAAATGTTTTGATAATTATTTTTTTAATGGTGTTTAAAAAAATTTTTTAAAGCTCAAAATATACCGTCATCGACAAAAAACTAAAAATTGAATTTCCTCATAATTGTCTATAAACCCAAGTACACACTAAAAACAAAAAATTGAATTCTGATAATTTATATCTCCAAAACGTTTTTAATTTAGAATTTATTAAACTAATAAGGTATTTAATGAAAACTTTTTTTCTGAAGTTTAGCGTAGAGTAGTTTTGTTAAAAAGGTAGTAAATGGAACATAATTTGTAAATAAAATTGGCAGATGATATCTTTCTGCGTAAATAGATGTAAATACAGTTAGTGGAAAATAAAAACAGATAAAAAATTTTGATTTTGTAAAGAACAGCGCATATTAAAAATAATGTGAAAACAAAATACAGAATACTACAATTCTATATTTAATAAGTAATATATCTAAGTAATTTCTAACCTAACCTAAACTTTCAATAATTAGTCCATCAACTTTTCTCTGAAAACAGATAAACAACAACTGATGTAAAGTGACTACGAGCGTGGATCCTCCCTAGATCAAGGAACACTTTGGTAAAACATCCGTTACTATATACCAACGAGACATGACTAGGATCAGTGAAAATTCCATAGCATCAGATATCAGAACTGTTTATTGAATAAACCCTTATAGCTTTCAACTTACCTTAAATCCATAAATAAATAAAATTACATACATTTTGTAACATGTATTTATTTAGAACATTGCAAGTATCTTCCTACTAAGACAATTGAGTAACATCAACAATTTGACACGTGTATATGCCGCTACCATTAGTCGAACTACAACTACTATATAGGTCCGTGTTGTTTGAAACATACTCACAGCAAGTACTGATAGGAGTTGATGGGTCACACTGAAATAAATCAAATAAGTATTACATAACTTCATGGCATTAATGCAATACAATAATACTTTTAATTTATCAGATATAAACTGTTTAATATTCGACAGGATGTCGAAGCTGAGAAGCTGACATATTAGGAGAATTTCTTTTAACGTATTTCCTTACAAAGTATATGGGGTGAGTTTGGTTATCGTAAACAATTAATGTTTTTTAACTGTTATTCCCATTATAATGTCTCTGGAAAACGAAAAAGTATTTTCTAACAAGCCAATCATAGATGTTGACGTTGGTACGTAAACGCGGTAGAGGTCACAAAATTAAATAGGAAACATAAAATTTGTTAGAGGTCTACGGTGCGTTCATATACAACCCTATTGAAATTCATAAAATGTTAAAATGGCGGATAATTAAAACAGTGTTTTTTTTATTATCTCCATGTTACGCTACCAACCCCTTTGAAGACCTCCGACCACTTCAGTAAAAAACTGATATGGCAGCCGAATGGCGCAATACTCATATGGAATAATTGTTAGAACAATTTAAAAATATTTGAAGAATGGATAGTCAGAAGAGGAACAACTAAATGGCCTCCTCGTTTCTCAGAACTCATACCAATGGACTGTAGATGCTAATAAATCGAGTTTTACTCTACGAAAATTAAATGTATTGAAAACATGAAACAAAGAATACTATCTGAATTCGAGTGGCTGTCTTTACTGAACTTATGTGATGCAATTGTGTTCTGTTGTTGTAAAAATCTCACCTTTGCCTTGAAAAAGAAGGAGGACGTTTGAAAATGTTTATTACATTTTTACAAAATTACAGTTAATGTGGCCTTGTTTTTGCAAATAAATGTGTTACTGAGAATTATGCATTTTCATCAAATTACTTACGGCCCACACGTATAAAACCATCTTATATTTAAGTTTGTAACATGACTTATAATATACCAAGTCCTTGGTGTGACTTACTATTTTTCCTAGAGGTACACATGGAGGTACTTTTACACTCACTTTACTAGTTTTGTCGTCACACTGTATGTATACAGCTGTTAGTATACAAAATACAAAGACTTTAATGGAGTCCATTTGCGTATCCTTTCTTCAAAGTGTAATACTTAAGCTTCTATTAGTTTGCAGAGCAGGTTTCTAATGATATGATACTGATTCTTTTTATTTCTATTAGTATTGTATTAAAAAGTCCAAGCAGTTAAACTCGTGACTAAAACAATAGATTGAATCAACGTAACTAATTGTTATGCATAACTTTCAATCAGCAAACAATGCTTCAAACCTTTATTGGTTAATTTGATTATATTCCGAGTAGTTTTATTGCGTTTTATGAACAATAATTTTTGTAATGTAATTTCCACATTGTTATAGAGTTCTCTTTATTCTTGAAAAGTACAGTATTTATTTGGAACGTTCAAACTCTATAAACTCGTTATAAATTTGGAAATAGATAAGATGGTCTGTTTGAATTTTTTTTATACGCATTTGTAATGTAAAAGTGTATATGTCGTGCCAAAAATAAAGAATTTATTTGAAATATTTTTTAAATGGGAGAATTTAAAACATTTTACATCGCATAATTTAAAACCTTCAACTTTAAAGATAATTTTTTTAATTTTATTTTAACGAAGAAAAAAAATTTTTTGACGCTGAAAAGATAACAGATTTCTCGATAAAAATTAAAATTTAATATCTTGAAAGATCTGCAGAAATGTTTACCTTCATATAGTGATCTCCATAGTGCTATATTTTATTGTTGTAAAAACAGTTGTTTGCTAAAATTGTTATTTCATTGCATCTCTTTCAGTAACACAGATACAGTAAGTCACACATGATACTAATATTAACTTGCATCACATTTTACTTAAAAATTAATCACTTGATACTTTAGTTTAGAATTAAATATTTACTGACATTCTAGTTTAAAATGTTTCCCTATACTAAAGTACTATATGTTTTATATTTAAAATTTCCAAAAAGTCATGGTTTCTTAACATTATTAAAATTTTCTATCATTTATAAAAAATGTATATTCTAGAATTGACTGGTTGAATGTAAGCATACTATTGTGTGCATATGTAAACAGTTGTGGAATCTGAATTCAGAATTTATTATTACGTGT
Source organism: Aphrophora alni (assembly GCA_963513935.1). NCBI lineage: Eukaryota > Metazoa > Arthropoda > Insecta > Hemiptera > Aphrophoridae > Aphrophora > Aphrophora alni. The sequence goes on from OY740770.1 coordinate 115,761,432, forward strand.
TTAAAATATTTTCTGTAAACTATTGTCAAGTATTGAAGTATTTATGTCTCACCATGGCGACGGTGATTAATGAAACAGCCAAAACATTTAATTAAATGCTGACAATTTTTAAAGCGTGAATAGATAATCTAAAACTAGTATTCAGTCAGGCGCTGAAGCCGCCGTACTATTTAAAAATTCATAAACGAAGTTCCCAAAAAGCAGTGATCAAAAGGCGAAAACTCAAAAGAAACTGGGATGACAAAAAGAGCCAGGTTATGATGGTGGATAAAACGGAATAACAGGTGGAGCAGATTGCATCTAAGTTTGAGGGATAGGAGATGATGAAGGTGAAAATCTTTCAGTCACCTGGTAAAACGGTTAATCATAGAGGTAAGATGGAGAATGCTACCAATAACTACCATGACTGAGTTTATACGTAGGCCTATTGCTAAAGAAGATCTGGCTAAAAAAATTTAAACCCTGTTGAACAAATAGTTAGGAGCCGTTACTACTATTCCATAGTTAGAGTTGGACAGCGACGAAGAATAACATCAGTAAATATAAAGACGTATAATGAACTGTCCACAAAAAATAGTTAGCACCTTGAAGTTAATAAGTGTTTTAGTTGCTGTGTAGTCATCGCAATAAGTAACGCAGAAATAGCTTATTCTTTCAGAGAAATTTCTCAAACTAATTTCAGAGATGGTGTTATAGGAGACGACAATTACAGACAATATTGAATCGTACCCTAAGCATCTAATCCACTTAATCACAGCCCTTAGCTTCAGTAAAACAGCACAGAATCGATACGCAGTGGCTATATGGAGCTATACTGCAATGTTATTTACTGCTGTCCTGTGTAATAATAAATAACAATATTAACTGGAGCATTACTGTAATACATCAATCTTGTTATTGTTCATTGTATATACTCCCATTATATACTGAAGACCAAAGTACGGTTGCTTAAAATATACTAATGTCTCATCATAAGTTATTTTCACTATGTTATATTATAATAAAAAAGATTGTCAATATATTTTAAAATATTTCCAATATTAAGCAGATTGTCATGTTTATGTTAAATGGATGGCGTTAAATGTAATATTAAAGAACAATATAAATAAAAATGAAAAATGAAGATGAATAGTAAATAAAAATTAGGAAAACAAAGGTAATATATAGTCAATTTCAAATGACTTCCAGTTAAAGGCAAACAGCGCTCTGCATTGCACACCCATTTCCATTTCTCTTTCTCTGCATATAAAGGGACTCACTACAGTGGGAACGGGCGAAACAATCCCGAGGTTCTAACTGGATCTACATCTTTTGTCTCTCTTTACCAACTCTAATGACCCTGACGTCATTAAAGGATTTGAGAAATATGGGGTTCTTTTATACGGGTGGAGATTGTTTACAACTGTTTAGACAAACCTATCCTACTGGAGACTATCTTTTGAACCAATATAATTTAATATGCCTTACAAGGTCCAAACAAACCATGTTTTGGGTATTACGTTTTGAGGATTTGTTCGTATTACATTGTACAATTAAGACGAGTTAAACACCACGATGCACCATCAAGTTGTTTTACCCTTTATTGGTTATTTTAAAGCACGTTTGTTAATTTCTATGCATTTGTGTGCATATATGTGCAGAGTTTTATTTCTCTTGGGATTCAGATCACCGTGTAAAATAGATTATAAAGAACAAACTTGTCAGTATAACAGATTTAACGCTTTAAAGTTTTAGCCTTTATTTAAAAAGGAAAATAACTAATTTAACTAACAATACAACATTAAATTAATACCTTGGATGTCCATATCTCTATAGACTGGAGTGGCTTGATTATTATTGTAATTTATTAGCGAAAACCAATATTAAATATAACCACAACTATATATTATGTGTATCGCTGACGCTATTACCTGAGAGAATATGTTGTCACGGAGTATCGGCTGTTTGATATCGAGATATGTGTCTTGTAAATAAAGTTCGTATATCAATCAGTCGTATTTATGATATCTTATTGTCAGATAATAATATTTGTATAATATTAGAAAATAGAATTCAGTAACAAAAGAAATCATAAATATATATCATAAATTTTAAAATATGTTCTACGAAATATATAGGCCAAACGAAAAGAAATATCAAGTCACAAGCTAAAGAACGCTTTTTTTCCAGCAATGGTTAAAGGAAACCATTACTTTAATGTAGAATTCATTGAACTTTTGAAAATCGTTTCGAATATCAATACAATAACGATGCTTGGGCAATTTTTCACATTCATATATCGCAATTTAATTGTAAAATATGAACTATATACCTTATGCAAAATTCTATACTGTTGTAAACTCTATACCTTGTATATATTATTATAAGTTTAATAATATTGTATTAGGTACATGTGTTACTGACATCGATGAACAGATTTTGAAATGACAAATATTCCTTTAAAAAAAGTTTAAAGGGTAAAGCATAATTAATGTTTAAGTTAACCTTCAGTGGATGTTGTATTTAGATTTAGTTTGATCATTTTCTAATGTAGTAGTATGTCAGATTGAAAGGGGATTAAATATCAATAATGTATCTCAAAGAATTATACAGAAACTGAACCACTGACTGTTATATGTATTTTATTTAACCATTAATCGTTTTATCTTAAATAAATATCTCTCATTTACAATAAATGGTACCAAATTCATTTGAGCCCAAAATTAGGTCTTAGAGAAAACTAATTCCTAACAGCTTACACCTGTTTCGTTTACATTAACACATCTTCAGCGTAGGGTGTGTTAAGCTTTTAATGAAAGTGACTCATTCTTTCCAATTATACCTTAACTAAAATATTTTTATTTACACCGTTGCATACGGTTTTGAGTTATTAAACTTTATAATCTTTTCATTAAACTAAAATTTAAACAAAATCATTTGCAGGCGGTTTAAAAAAATACTACCCTAATCCCAAAATTTGAGTTAACAAAAATCAATTTTAAAACGATCAAGGAGATAGAAAAATATATGCCTACTTACCAAATTTAATTAAAATCGGTTTCCAAATTTGGGCTCTAAAGCATTGCACGTCATTCCAAAAACTACTCCGTTGTACTTCTTCAAAATGAACATACTGTATATATGAAAAATAAATAAATAAATAAAATAAAATGTGTATCGATATTTTGACACATAATTTAACTTTCTCTATAATACACAATGCTGGTATGTAAAAATTCTAATGAAATTAAGTTATTCTTCTTTTTGTATTAAAATGGTAATATTTACCACTAATTGTATGATTTCATACAATTTAGTGCTCATAGAATATTTTTTAAGATATAATCTGTATTTTATTTAATTATAAGTTGAATAATCTCATTTATTTCCTCAATAAATATTAAGGAGGTTACTGTGACCCAGGAAGCATGTCATGTTCAGTGATCCCTGATGAAATCTATTTACTTGACGTCTTCCTGGAGCAAGCTTAGAACAAGGCAATTAATTGTCTATGCTTTGATTAATGCTTTGGATTTCATGATTCACTCATGCATTGTATTAATTTAAATTGATTAAATATGGAGTTTCGATTGTTTGATAGCTCAGTGTTTGTTATTCCCTAGACAATTTCATGTTCAAGAGTAAATTTCTAACTGAATAAACTTGATATTAGTACTTTTTTTTATCATTTAATGGAAAATACAAATTTAAAAAATAAACATAATGACAGTTCATTATTAATTTTTTTTAAGCAAAAATTTTATTATCGCCTTCCAAAAAGGAAGAAAAGATTAAAATATAAAGTCTCCAAATATCCTAATAGAGTAATGGTCGGTAGATAATAAGAATTACTAAAGAGAAACCTGATAAGAAAGATGGGAAAGAGGAATTTAACACAATAATACACCAAGAATTCTATAGATCCAGCTTGTTTTTGAAAATTAAATACAAATTTCTTTCAAATTTTAGTAATATGATTAATGACTCAGACACATAAAAAAAAATTCCAAATGTAAATATATTATACCTGAGTAATAATTGGCAAAAAGAACCTTAACGGCGGTCATTACTAGCTCAATTTCAATATAATACAATATATATATATATATATATATATATATATATATATATATATATATATCAATACGATAAATATATTTTTTTCAAAAACGTCGTCTATGGTTTATTTTCAATTTACAACTGCAGAACTCACATTTACAACCATTTATTTTACTTACAATCATTTCATCTCGTGTCAACATGGATTTTAATCATAATCTTCTTAATACTGTTTAAAGGTTTGTCACATCAAATTTGTTTCGAAAACCCGGCAGAGCTTTGCTCTAAATAACAAATTTTATAAAACTCTAACTGACCAATTTAATTTATATGGTGGAAAATAAAAGTAATTTGTTGAATTACATCAATATTTTTATATTTTCAAGATATAATTTAATAAACAATCTTCCATAATAAATTAGCTTATTTTAGCTATCCTTTACGGGCTGAGACGTGTCTTAAAGATTTGATTTAAATGAATTTAAAATAACTTGGCAGATTTATATGGACCAATTGTTTAAAATTAGTAAACAATCTATTAAATTAGGTAATTGAAAAATAGGTTAACTAGGACGTATTACCGTCTCTGTGACTTATTTATTATGTAGTAATTCTACTTACATTTATGACGCGTTTCGGAAATTATTTTTTTCCATCCTCAGAATATCTCAGAATATCTCGCTCATTGGAGGTCGTCACAATAAATATGATTTCAACATACAACACAAAACACACGAACACATATTAAAACACATACGTAACGCACGCTAACGTGTGCACATACGGACTATATCAGTCAACGAGTAGGCTATATCAGTCAATGAGTGTGTTTTGTGTTATATGTTGAAATCATATTTATTGTGACGACCTCCAATGAGCGAGATATTCTGAGGATGGAAAAAAATATTTCCAAAACGCGTCATAAATGTAAGTAGAATTACTACATAATAAATAAGTCACAGAGACGGAAATACATTCTAGTTATTTTAATCGTGACTTGGGCACATTTGCAATGAATATAAAAATAGGTTTTTGTAATATATTACAATAGGTTATAATATTAAATTAAAATATTAGTTTAGATACGAAAATTGTATTTCTGTGTACCTTTAATATAATAAGTACGGTCTTAGCAGTACCTACCTGGATCAACACCTTCTTCTATGTTGCCATGTTTAAAGCCTCTCTCATCTTTTCTGTTAGGTCACTAGACCTATAATTCTTGTTCTAGTAGATTATCGTGGAGTAAGGGTCTTTATTTTATGTTGCTATTTGTATAATGCGATGATGACTGGGAAGTTTTACGTCGTTTAAACAAAAACGTAAAAAATACTGCAATTTTATATTTTCTTGCAAATTTTACAAGATCATTTGGGTATTTTATTTATACACTGCAGCATTATACTGTAGAATCTAATACAGATAAATTGCAATTAAAAACTTTCTATCGTCTTTGCAAGTTTTATGTTTATTTAAATCGCCTTGTAAAAATAGACAGGAAATAAAGACATTTAGCCGTCGAAAAGTGCCAGAGTCTAATGAGAACCGTTGCTCGTCAAAATCTAACAGGAAAAAAGGACAGAGAAGAATCTCACTCAAGACTACATGGATAAAAGTGTAGATTCAGTTAGGTTATTCGGGATTGCCAAGCCACGTGAGCCCCTGACGGTGGGATAAGTTCTTAGTTCATACGTAACTAATGAAACATCAGTATTTGTGAAAGTATTGCCCCATTTACAGACAGGCGTAATCAACATACACATGCACAAAATTGAAATAAATATTTATTATTTGTAAATAAAGTCTTTGGAATATATCAGTTACTCTTCCTACTTTCTAAATATTGACCCCATAAATCTCGCTTTGATGGCTCTGTCCTCATTGGTCTTAAAGGCATGAAAGGACGGACTTTAAGGCAAAAGTACAAAACGACAAACACAAAATTGTACAATACATCCATGAGACGACAACAGACAAATAAGAGAGTTAAAATCATAACCCACATTATGAAAAATTTGGATTTTAGAACAATCGGACATAGTTCCAAAAAACTTATTTTTTGTATCACGTGACCTCAAAACGGAAGCACTCAATACCGATCTATGAAAAAATCATCACATTACTTTGTCTCTACTATGTTACAAAAAACAAATTAACGAACGCCATCATGGTAGATACCCAGCTTTATGATACAAGCAAATTTTCTCACTATAATGCCCCAAGTTAGACTCTTGGACCTTGCAGAAAATGGTAATTTATTTATTTTTAATTTTAAAAAAAGTTGAATAATGAACGGAAGATATGTGAAATCTAGAAGCTGTTTTAGTCATTAAGTTACAAAACCTAAAAATATTTCAGATACATACATTTATTTATAACTGAGAAATTTGTATAATAATGATTTAAAGCAGCTGATTTATTTACTCATACATATGATTTAAAATCAAACAATACATTTTTATAAATCAAATGAGAACAGCAGCAGTGTACATAATGTATTTTTATAATGTTTTGCCCTCCAATAAATAATAGAATAATAAGGCCACTCTGGTCTATAGATACTAGGTCATAAAATATACTGATTTATCGTGTTAATGTTAAATAATTTATCTTATTTTTCCTTTTAAAATTAAAGTAGGTATTGAGCTGTACTTATTTTGTAAATCTGAACAATAAATAAATTCACTTTCCAAGACGAACACTGTATTCCAATGATTGATTGAGTTGTGGAACAGTTTAGACTAATTTAGTTAAAATTTGCGTGATATGTGTATACCAAAGAATGTTCAAGTAAATATCTCGCATGCAAACAAAAAGACAGCTGTTTAAGGCTAAACATCCCTGAAAAAGTTGTGTTTCTGGCCCGCTAGATAGCAGCACCTCTGCGGCAAAATTGCATTACTGATTATTTGCGTAATTATTGTCCGATTTTTGTTTTGTAAGTTATTTTGTAAATAATATCAATAAAATATTTACGCTACGAAGGTGAAACTTTTTTAGATTTTTTAATAAAACAGTTGTTGAGCAAAAATATTATTATTATTATCATTATTTTAAATCGCAGGTAGTCATTTTTTAAATAATAATTTTAAATGAATTTTGCCGTTTTCAGATATGAAATCGGTCAAATGGTCCTATCGGAATCGTGTTTTAAATATACTATCATTATTTCTCTCACGTCCCGCGCCCCCCATCCGCGTGGCGCACCGCCATACTGCCCAGCCGCTCTAACGCGAGGCCCCTCCTGTAGTGATGTGGTGCTAATTAGCAAAGCAGCTAATTCCAAGCAGCTAACGAACGTTAGCAGTTGCAGAGCACTCCTAACAACTAGAAATAGCTGCTTAACAATTAGCAGAACTTATACTAGCTGATGGCAGCACCTTTCATAAACTTAAGAGTTCAGTCCGTTTGTCCATTTCAATTTCTTAGATGTGGTTGTATACTTGTTGCTTCTTTGCGTTATTTGAATGTGTGCAATATATATTATAAATTACATAAGTTATTCGCCATTCTAAATAATTACTCCATTTAAAGAGTTCTACCTTTTATATGAAATGTAAAAACTATTAATCTGTTTTGACTACGTCGAAAAGTGTTTGTATATCAGATATAAATTTGTCTCAGACTTTTAAATAATATATATCACTAGTTTTAAAGAGGAAACACATCACATCATTCTTCCCAGAAACAATGTACAGTTTTATTAAAAATATTAATTGTTTTAGAGTAAATTCAACGATCATTACATTTTACTTAGCACAACTTATTATAAAATTGCATTAATTTTAATTCAACCCATCCTACTTGTACTCCTTATTTCTAAACATCCAATGAAAATGAAAATGTATTTCATTTATATTTTTAAATGATATATGAAATGTTTTTTATTCCCAGTTATTCTTCACAAGTGGTAATAGAATGTACAAATTCTCTGATTCAAAAATGTGATGTCTTCGAAGGAAATGTTGTGATGTTATTTTAACTTTATACAATTAAATATTATACAGTTCAATTGGCAATGACAATAGAAGGTTGAGATGTTATTTCAAGGTTTAGAATGGAAAATTTTATAAATATGTTACACAATTATAACATATATCATGTTTATATATGTTTATTTATACACATAAATATAGTCTATAGTTCAATAATATACTGGATTCTTTTTATTGTTTGTTTTTAGTTATTATGGGGTTGTTATGCAACAAGGCATGTTTAATCATGTATAACTTGTGTTAACAACTGTTGATGGAATTTAATTGTGAATTCAAAAATGTTTTGATATTTCAAATCCGTTCAGTAGTTTTCGAGATACAAATGATTTAATAAAGGCGTGTCATCGCATTTCAATATAATGCAAACACTAATGTACGCGGGTTTATTAAATTGTGTATATTTTGGGAATTGTTGAACGGATAAAATTGTATGTTCGAGTATCGCGGTGTCTTGATTCTTAATTTTAAAATGCTCTAAAATGGTGGATGTAAAACGAAACACAATAATTACAAAGAATTCACACAAATATTGTTAGTGAGTTTTTCAGGATTATTTTCATTTAACATTCATTTGAAGCGTCCTTGTATCAACCAGGCGTTTTTGTTATACATTATTAGTTTTGTTTCCGAAGTAATAATTTAAAACTTGACTTATCAAAAAGTTTGTAAATTTGTTAGTAATGTTATTTTCATTTACTACAATTTACTTTATTAATTACAATTTATTTAACAAATATGAAACATAATTTAATTTAATCAATCACTTAACGAATAACAACAAATATAAACATAATGACATGCAATAAGATGTATACGTGGGACAAATAATACATCCCCGTAAATCACTCTCTCACATCCTCGCAAAGCTTCTCTCTAACAAAATAATCACATCCCCAGAAAAGCTTGTCTCTTACATGCCCACAAGTTTCTGTCTCTCGTAACCGTTACATCCCCACAAAACACATATTTTTTTCAAAAATCAAAATCAAAATTTTCGAGAGATAACGTATTAGGAGTAATACTTATTTATTAAGCAATACACTATAAAAAAATCAGACTTCTACCTTTTATATTTACCGAGATCCCACAAGGTATCTCCAGGACGTATATCCCCAGAAGGGTACAAGCGATAGTCAGAGAGAGAGAGAGAGAGAGAGAGAGAGAGAGAGAGAGAGAGAGAGAGAGAGAGAGAGAGAGAGAGAGAGAGAGAGAGAGAGAGAGAGAGAGAGAGAGAGAGAGAGAGAGAGAGAGAGAGAGAGAGAGAGAGAGAGATTAAACACAAGTAAACTAAACAATACTTTAATACAATTTTTAAATTAATGAACACAAATTAAACTATATAATATTTGTATATTTATATTTGACCTGACTTATACAAAAGACTAACAAAGTCCAGACAGATACTGTTATTGTGCGAAGCGGACACTTCCACGAATTGATACTTGATAGATTCCACGAATCTAGCTTTAGACGATAACAGATCAAATGACTTTCTATTTAATATACGAAACATTTTTACAAGGATCTATATTCCATCGTTTAGGCTATGTGGCCCTTGATATTTCGCCATTGAATCCCTCAAGAGGAATCTGTTTTTTTTAGATTTGGTTGTTCCTGGGCAATCCATGGAGAACATAAAAGTTTAACAAAATAACGTTCCCAATAAAAATTATAAACAGACGACGAAACAAATCCCTAAGAAGAATCACGGTAACTAATAACCGAGAGCACATGAGTGGAAGGGCGGGAAAGTAGTCATCCAGCACAAAGATTGTAAGACGAGCGACGTGGTGGGGGGGGGGGGTGCCACAGTGAGTCACCTCGGTCCTGCAAGTGTTTCGTGTCTCCCGCGCCCTCATACCCCTAAGAGGAATTATTTTAAATGTATAAAACATGATACCGATTTAACCACTCTGGCGATTTTAAATATTAAAAGTGTAAAATTAATTAAAAATTATTGTCTACAAAATGACTACCTGCGATTTGCATATTACTTTTTTTAACATGAAGATCTTATTATTATTTTTTTAACCAATAACTTAATTAAAATTAGGCTTACGTAGCGTAAATTGTAATATTATTCTGTTTACAAATCAGTTTTTCAAATAAAAATAGGACGAAATTTCCACCAATAAACATTAATACAAAATGCCTCCATTTTGGTGATGCGCCGTGGTGGCAGAATTTGTACCTAATCCTGGGATATTTAGCCTTAAAATAAAACAGAGTTTTGGTGGGATTAGATTATGTTATTTTTAGTAACAGTTTGCTAAGTCATCAAAATTGTAGTTATTATAATATTATTACCAACCCACATATAATTGAAGAAAAAAACCCTAAAAGCAAGTGTATATATATATATATATATATATATATATATATATATATATATATATATATATATATACACGATTAGTTTCTATCCTTGAGTGTTTAATACAATAAGTTCAAAGATACACATAGCGCTAATGTCAAATAATTGAGCTATAGGTATTATTTAAACCCAATATAAAGCGTTATCGTAAACCATATGAGACCCACAGCTGTACACATAATATACTGCTACGATGTTATTTAATGTGTGCTTTATCTAATAAATTACAATATTAATTAGGCCACTCTGGTCTGTAGAGACCAGGACATACAAGATATTGATTTATTGTTTCATCGTTAATTTAATTATTTTCCTTTGTGATCAAAGGTGGGAATTGAAATTTATGTAATATTTGAAAACTCTGTTTTTACGTGTAGATCTGATTGTGCGACAAGTTCGATCTTGATTTTATATTATTGCCCTTAGGTGCTCAATATAGTGAATATGGGTGTGCAAATCCGATGGATACTCTTTTTCGTATAGTCTTTGATTCGACTTCCTTTTCTCCTTTTTTTTATCAGGTCTCTCTTAATCAACTGTCACTCTTTTCCCATCCTAAATCTATTAAAAATATTCAAGAGCTAGGGGTCTTTATTTTATGTTCTTTTTTTCCCTTTTTAATTACAATGTAAACATTATAGGGCAAGTTTACCTAGTTTTTTCTTGTTGTTTAAAGACGAAAACCCTTCTTTATCGCCTTAAACTTTAAAAAAAAACAAGTTGATGATAGATTACAAATGGTAGGTACTTACCTAACCCCATCGTACAATGGACCTTGCAGGATATGTTAATTGTATTGGAAAATAAAGTAGTCTTATCCAGTAGGGTAAGTTTGTTTAAAAGAGTTGTTACACAGGTTTTCTGAACCTCTTAATTGCTAACCTAACCTAACCTAACCTAACCTAACCTAACCTAACCTAACCTAACCTAACCTAACCTAACCTAACCTAACCTAACCTAACCTAACCTAACCTTACCCAACCCCATCGTATATGGACCTTGCAAGGTATGTTAATTGTATTGGAAAATAAAGTAGTCTTATCCAGTAGGGTAAGTTTGTTTAAAAGAGTTGTTACACAGCTTTTCTGAACCTCTTAATTGCTAACCTAACCTAACCTAACCTAACCTAACCTAACCTAACCTAACCTAACCTAACCTAACCTAACCTAATCTAACCTAATCTAACCTAACCTAACCTAACCCAACCTAACCTAACCTAACCTAACCTAACCTAACCTAACCTAACCTTACCTAATCTAACCTAACCTAACCTAACCTAACCTAACCAAACCTAACCTAACCTAACCTAACCTAACCTAACCTAACCTAACCTAACCTAATCTAACCTAACCTAACCTAACCTAACCTAACCTAACCTAACCTAACCTAACCTAACCTAACCTAACCTAACCTAACCTAACCTAACCTAACCTAACCTAATCTAACCTAACCTAACCTAACCTAACCTAACCTATTTTCTTGACGTTGACTAGGTCCTCACGAGTAACGTAGATGTATGTATATTATAAAGTCTACACTCGCTTAGTTCTTGTCAGTGTTTTAGCCCCCACGGGTCTCGAAGCTATACATATTTGAAGGAACCGTCCCGCCGTGTCGGTGACTCGGTACTATTGAAAGTACGTGAAAATCACATTTTATTGGCAAATCAAGGTTCGAAGGTACAATTTTGATAATACCTTTGGTTTTGTCATCGACTAGAAGTGTGGTTAGTACTATTACATGTATAAGTTGACCTAGAAATGCTTTATACAAAACTGTTTACAGTCAATACTAAGTGGATTAGACACTTACAATGTAATGTTCCTTATTGCTGACATTTCTCTTTATTGTTTAATTACAGGCAAACCATTAAAAAAAATCATAAACCCAGTTTGTAACTCTCAGAGTATAAGTGTAAAGCTACACTAATAAAGTACTTCTAATGCTCTCAACTTTTAACCACTTTAAATGAGCAACACTTGTGTAAAAATAACAATCATCAAATGAATATATATATATATATATATATATATATATATATATATATATATTATAACAAATTTACTTTTCAACACAATTAATTATAGAATTTAATTTTCTTTAATTATTCATTATAAATTTAATTTTTTTTAAACATTTACAATAACAAAATCAATTATTGTCCAATCTGATGCACTTTATAGGCTACTTATACACTAACGTCTTATCCTACTACTTATTCTAAGTACATAGTTAAAATAAAATTCTAATTCTACCATGTCTTAACCTAAATAAAGAAATAAGAGTGCATCATATTTTTACTTTTAAATTTTATTTACTTTTAATTTATTATTATAAAATTGCTCCGGCTAACTGAAATGTACTATTAATTTAATTTAATTTAATTTCTCTTTACGGGTTCGTGAGGTTCTTTGGTGACTATAATTTACATATAAAATAGAATTTGGGTGATAGTTTATTTAATTCAGATTGTCCATTAATTTTTACTTATCGCTTGGAAGTTTTATCGCTGCTCCGATGTTCCTGGTTCCGTTGTTCCTGTGTAGACTGCCAGTAGATGGATCGATTTGCCTTGATCTTTTCGACGAACTTATTTTCTTCTTTCACTTATTTCTCACTCACTTTCGTGACGACGGTTTCACACACTTCTAAGACGATGATTACTTTTAAACTTATAACGACGATTATCTTTCAAACTATTCTTCGGAGATTACTATTAATACTTATATAAAAAAAAAAAAAAACGACGCAGATAGTATTTTATTTTTACTTTTGATCTCGGCTAAATCTTTCACAATCGATCTTCTAAAGAAACACTTGCTCCGGAACTTCCTCCATCAAACAGTAACAACCAAAAAGAATGAACGAAAAGAATCTCGTGTGCTTCCTTTCCACCCATATTTATAGGTTCTATTTCAAACGCTTTCTTCCGATCCTCTTCCTTCATTGGCTTATTTTAAATTTTGTACGTTACTTCGAGACTGATGCAATTTATTTCATTGGTCCATTTCAAACATTTTCGGTTGAAGGCATTGACTTTTGGAATGGTTTATTTGACTTCTTGATGTCTGTGACTAATGTTAGAATAGTTTTTCAAGCTGTCAACCCTTTCAACTCTTTACAATTTATGGCCTGCCGAGCACTGACCTTTTGGGAGCCCTCTATTTCGATATATATATATTCATTGTAATCCGTGTATTGACAACATGATGAAGTTTAATTATTAAATGCATAACTACCGATTTTAACAAAACCAAGTTTTAACAAAAAGTAACTTCAATGACTTTATTGCCATTATCAGTTTCAAGCTATCGAACCTAAATATTGCAGAACAGTTTGTGAACTTGTAACAGCTCTGAATTGCCTATGATACATCCACAAGTACGTTTATGTATCTTTAAGAAACTGAAGATGATCACTTAGTCGCTGAAACGTTGATTTGTCGAAAATAAAATGTTTCTTTTGGAAATTTGTACATTTCTTTCATTTGATGAACTTCAATTCTAAATTATTATAAAGTTATTTTTAATATGAGGTTCGAAAGTTGAAAGTATTCCGGTTTGAAGATCGATTTATTGATGTCTGATAAGAAATTGTTTTTTTTTATTTTGAGTTATTTTTTAAATTTATCTTTGAAGCAAATTTTGTAGAAAGACCTATATTTGACACATTGAATTCACTTCCACAAAAATGGGAATTTAAAACTACGTTTCAAACACTATTTTATAATCCCAGTTTTCAAAGGTTCACAAAATCAAAGACACATATTGCTATATCCCTTTAAGAACGTGAAATTAATCTCTGCTGCGCTGTTGCCAATCTTATCTAATTTTAAATTGTCAGTGCTAAGCAGGAGGGGGGCAATTTGTGTTGTATTTCAATACAGTGAATAGTCGTAGTTCTTCTACGATTTTTTTTATAGATATTAAGACTAAACATGTAGAAGTAAGATCTTAAGTGTTTCCAAGTGATTTTCGGCAATCTGATGTATCATTGTGGTTCTGACCACCCTTATATTGACCAACTTATTCTTTACTAATGAATGCATAGCACTTAAAACTTCTTTTTGCTAAAATAATGTTGCCTTTAAACGAATCTAAGTGTCTTTATGTATTATCCCTTTAGAGGCTCACATATTTATAGTTTAAAACACTAATGTAAATTTTGGATTATTTACAAAAAGTGAAATTTTACCAATTTCAAATTGTTTTACATAAATAACAGGAGACAAATCTACTAGTTTTTGTTATTATTTTAGTAAGTTGACTAGTATTTGTTATTATTTTTTGAAAACTTATCTAGCGTTTGTTATTATTTAAAAAAAATTGACTATCCTTTGTATTGTATTAGAAAAATTTACTATATTTATTTATTTTTGTTACTATTTAAAAAATTGACTAGTGTTTGTTACTATTTTAGAAAAAAATGACTAATTTTTATTGATAGTGTAAAATTTGAACATAAATTCTCACAAATAGTATGTTTATTTAATTAAACGCGTTTCAACGACAAAGTCGCCATCTTCAGTGATGCACAAGCTACAATAACTAAACTATAACTAACTGTTATTTTATTTACTAAATATAGTTACTATTTTAGAAAAAATACTAGTTTTTGTTACTATTTTAGAAAAATTTACTAATTTTTTTGGATAATATAAAACTTGAACTCACAATTAGTATGTTTCTTTAATTAAACGCTTTTCAACGACAAAGTCGTCATCTTCAGTGATGCACAAGCTATAATAACTAAACTATAACTAAATGTTATTTTATTTACTAAATATAGTTACTATTTTAGAAAATATGACTAGTGTTTGTATTATTTTAGGAAAATTACTAAATTTGGTTTCAATTTTAGAAAAATTGACTTAAATTAAATATGGCAGCATTTAAATAACATAAAACGTTGTGTGAGAGATCAGGTATGAACGTAATTTGGTCACACTTCCATATAACGAATATCGATGGAGCATTGTTTGGCAAACTTTTATATTTAAATAAGTAAAACTATTAAAATGAAAATTTTAATGTTAATAGACTGTGAGAAAAAACAAAAATATTATTGCACCGTTTATATAAAAATTACTTAACAGTGTCATTCCTCAAACTGCCTCCAAGCTCTGTTAATTTGTTGTTGAGAGTTAATCACGATTTAGAGTTTGTAAAACATAGTTTGAAGTTAGTTCAAATATTTGAATTTTCCATTCACACTTTGGCAATTTCTCAATTTGAAATTCAACATTTTTTTAACAGTAAACTGAAAAAAGGTAAACAGGACGGAGCATTCGTTCATTTAAAATTATATAACCTTCAAAATAAGATTGATAAACACTCATCAGCCGAACGAAGTAAATAACTTTCACTGTGATGTAATTACCCTCCAAGGCCTCACTAAAGTCTCCAGTAAACAACTCCCTTACCAGTAACTATTTACAAGGAAATATATTGCCCTTCTGAATGTGCAAAAGTTGAAATTTGAGCAAAACATCTCAGTATAATTTATGCGATCAATTTACAATTTCAGAAATTTATATATTTTTTCTTCTTGTTGTGGAGGCAAAAACCTCTCCACTTTCATCTCCTAATGAAAAAGGGGAAAAATATATAATAAAAACTCCCAGCCATCGAATACTCTAATAGCGTCAGGGTGAAGAGAACAAGATTTGATCAAGAGAGATCTGATAGGAAAGATGAAAGAGAGAGAGATCTAACACAAGACTTGATGAAAAAAAGGTGTAGGTTCAGCTAGGATCCTTGAAATTGGCATCTTCGGACTCACTATTGTGAGTCCACTTATTTCTAAATAAATTTTATTTTTCATATTTATAAAACTTTTTTTAAGGGCAGAAGAAAACTATTTATAAAACTATATGTCAAGAAGAAGGAAGTAAAGAACATAAAAAAGATAGTGTAGCTTTCGAATTCTCATGAAGAAGAGTTGGTCGAGACAGACCTAATAGGAAACATCTAATCCAAGACTACATAGAAAACAGTGTAGATCTAGCTAGTCTCCATCGGGATTGCCAAACCTTTTCTCACTCACTAAATCGAGCCCCAGAGTGACTAATTAAGTCTCACTGTGATAAAATCCTCCTTTTAAAAGGTAATTGGTTTAATAGAAGATAGTACTTAAATAACTTGATATAGTGTGTTTTCAAAGTGTTTTAAATTTTGAGATAAGGGTATTTTTATGTTTCCAAATTGTGTTTGTAGCGATATGAATAAACTTTTTAAACAATTATTATAAATAAGGCCGTTTTAAAGCTCTTTTAATGCTGATATTTTATTTGTTTTTTTACATAATAATTACGAAAGTCTTTTCGAAAGAAGAGAAGAACAGAGTCAAGAATTTTAGATATTTTGACTGCCATTTTAAAATAGTTTGAGGTATTGAAAAATTTTCATTTTTAAATTTTAAAAAAATGAAAACATTAAACATTAAATTAAGTTTTCACAAGATAAAATTATAAAATCTAGAATGTAACCGTGTTTTTCATTCGTACATCATTAATTCAAAACTGAAAAATAATATTTTTAAAAGCATCCGTACCTTGATTTAAGAAGTTTTTAATTCGTTTTTTCCTACATCAGTCTCTACAAACATTCCTAATATTTAAAATTATATTTGTATTTTTTTACCATTACCTTTATTACGGACAGTTGTTATTAAAACTCAAGTGAAACTGTTTAATGAAAGAGAAATTTTACATTATTTAAATTTCTCCCCAGAGACTGAATGTGTGTTAACGCAGAGTCTAATGTTTGAACACAACGTGTAGGAGGTTGTGTAGGCGGAAGGAAATTATAAAAATACTTTCCTCCTCCACTAACAGTATTCTCACTGTACGAAAGTAAAGCAAAAACTAGGATGAAGTTAAACTGTAAAATCCGTTTCAAGTAAGAAACTGGTCATCATGATACTTACTTCACAGAATGTACTAACAGTAGATCCTCTAAATGTAATGGAAAGTTGGTTTCCTGAGATTTGTATTTATAATTTTCTAAATTTCAATGTGATCAAAGTGTAATCTTATATAACAACTTTGATGTTCTTGTTTTAAATTTTGTTGCAGCTATCGTGTTTACGTACAGACGTAAAAAACCGCAACTTCAACGGAAGGACGTCGCGTCGGAAATCACTTTTTCGTCGACCTGAGACATTAAAATATAAAGATCAGTCAAAAAACGAAGATCAAAATTTATTTACGATTATCAGACTTCGCCTATACTTCATATACAACAAAATACATCAAAATACTCTTGGATTTTTTCTTCTACGATGAAAGTACATATTTATTTTGGATAATATCAAATATTTGCTGAGGGATGAGATTGTTCATTGTCTTTTTAACCCTATAGTGAGGATTGTTACTTAAGTAAACTCGTATTTGCAAATCTAGCTAAATACTTCGTAATACAGAAGTGGAATGTAGACTCAAACTTTACTTTGCAATCTTATTCATAGTTGAAGGTAAATTATACCAAATACGTTACCATTATACGGGTATTTGATAGGAAAATAAAATGTCGAAATACACTGTAAATGTACTAAGGTATTTTATAAATAAAGGTGAACAAACTATATTACAATATACAGTAGAACGTCGATAATTCGGAGGTCAAAAATCCGGACCGTCAATAATCCGGATTCGTCTCTAGCACTAGCAAGAAATAAAATTGCGTAGGCCTACCTTTTTTATAACTCAAATATGTAGTGTCTGATGTTTTTACTGTACGTTGTACACATGTTGTTGTAAATAAAATACGATACAGTGCTTGAAAAACATGTTTTTAATTTATAGACCTTATACTCTACCTACCAATAATAGAAAATAATACAATTTTAAAAACTTTTTTCTCAAATAGTGCGTGATGGCCGGTTTTTAATGTAATTTCGATAATCCGGATAATTTGATAATCCGGATGGGGTCCGTTCCCAATTAATCCGGATTATCGACGTTCTACTGTATATATATATATATATATATATATATATATATATATATATATATATATATATAAATTTATATATATATATATATATATATAAATTTTTATTTTAATATTATTTTCATACACTTTTTGAAGAATTGTAATTTTTTAAATACGTTCAATTTATAATAATTATTCAGTGGCTTTGTATGTATTATGTTCAATCTCTATATGAACAATACAAATTACGATGTTGACGTGTAATGACACATGTGGAGCCTATTCTCCACATAATTTGACAGCGAATTCAGGTGACGAAAGCGAGAAATAGCCTACAGCGACAGGAACTCGGCCATTGAAGCTCATCAATTGCAAGGGTGACGGATATTTTCATATTCCAGAAATTATGAACACTGCTAGCCTAACTTAACTACTAACCTAACCTAGATTCAGTATCTCGCCGGAAAATAACAGTGCACACTATTTTTAAAATAAAATAAACAAATATATATATATCTGTCATGTTCCGTACAATTTGTATGAATGTTTTAATGACCTCTATGGAGCGATTACTGAAGATGGAGTTCCGACTCTGAAACGCGTCTAAAACAAAAAGAAGACACAAGATGGAACCAAATAAGGTAAAATTTCTGTTGCTGTCAATAACGTGCTTATACAAGTCTCGTAATTTTTTTCTTTGTATCACTCCGCTCGGAAAGATGACGACCATAATACAACTTTAAAACTTTACTCGTCTTCACTTAAAAAGGCGTTCACTCACTTTTTCGTATTGTCAATATTTTCATTTCTCTTCCCACGTTTCACTATCCCATTTTCATCCAAGTTGCACGTGCTTTGATTGGTTCCTTGGGATTCTTCCTTTTCTTATTGTGTTTACAACATATTATTTGGCCTACAGCTCAAATATTTTTTTCTTTGAGTTTCTTTCTCGACTTTGTCCTGTTATCATTGTAGCTCTTCTCACAAAGTTTATTTTTGTCACTCTTATTGTATTTTGGTTAACGTTAATATATTTAAAATAACAATTTCTGTATGATAAATAAATAAATTTTATTTTAACCTATTATTACAATCAAGGTTTCTACTAAAAATAAACCTCAGATTCCTTAGTTGGATCTAAACATGTTTTCATGTAGTCTTGGGTAAGATGCCACTTTTTTGTTTTTTTACTTTTTCGATCCTGATGTTATTAGAGTGTTCAAGATCTTTATTTTATTTCATTTTTCCCACATTCTTTAAATCCGATGATGACTGACAGATTTTTAACCTTTAAACAACAATTTAAAAAACTAAATAAAACACTGAACCTTTAAACAACAAAATAAAAATATAAATAAAACTCTGAATAAAATGATTACATCGTCTACTCTACTGTACTACTAGTTTCTGCTATAATAAATTACTAAATTTTGTTTGTTTGTTTCTAAGAACCAAACACCGTGTCTTTCAGTCTCACTATTTAATTTGCAAATAATTTATAGCAGGTTTTAGAAATACAGTTGTCAGAAGCTATATTAATAAAGTTAAATTTTAAATTGTAAAAGCTCTTTTGTTACTGCGTTAACATAAGAGATTTTCTCTTCTGTTTGTAGAAAAATCCTACACTTTATAGGTTTCGTACAAGTAGGTAAAACTTTATCGAATTAGCATACATTGAAATTAAAGAATATCGGCAGGATTTTTACCTTGTTAACGTTAAAAGTTTAGTCTCTCACTCATATTCTTCTTATATTATAAGAAAATACGTTTATGAAGATTTAGCTCTAAGAAAACTTAGTGAACCTGTTTAAGAAAATTACCTATCTTGATTTTAGTTTTGTTTTGTTTATAAACATTTCTAAACTCTTTACAGTCTTTGCAGCAATTAAGCTTCATGAACATTGTGGATACCTCGAAAAGTAGCTAGATTAATTAATGTAACAAACATCAAACGGTAAATCAATTTTCATTAACCAACACTCTCAGTCTTCATTTTGCTTTTACAAGCTTTTTACCCAAATTCAAATCTAGCAAAAAACTACGAGTGTTTTAAGGCAGACTACAAACTACAACACAGATGTCTACGATATAAGGTAATGTAAGTCGCATTAGTTTGTCACTTTATATCCAAATAATCCTTTAAGCCTGAATAGATTCTTAATATAGAAATTAAAACATGGAACATTTAGAGGTAGAAATCACACATAGAAAGAAAAGATATTTAACTTTGTTTTTGACTTTCCAATTTGGGAAGTAAATTATATTTAGTATCTTACAGAGACTTATTTTTCATAAGAAATGTAATTAAGGTCTTGTATCCGAACTGAGAGAAATATGGGGTAAATTTTGGTTGTACAAAAATCAAGAAAATGTTAGTTGGGTTGGTTGTTATTTAAATAGTGGTAGGATTCATCGTCATGTCTAAGTGGTTTCAGGGATGTCTTGCAAACATTATTATTCTGTTTTACAAATAAATACCACTCACGGGCTCACTATAGTGTGTACTGACGTAACAACCCTGAAGGGTCTAGCTGTAGCTTCATATTTCTTCGTATAGTCGTGAATTAGATCCTTATCTTTCACTTTTCCCATCAGGTCTTTTTCAACTAACCTTTGTTTTTTCATAACTGTGAAACTACTAGAGTAATTGAGGATTAGGAATTTTATCTTCCTTTTTATTTTATATTTTATAAGGCGATGATTTCCGAGAAGTTTCTTGCCTTTAAAAAACAAGAAAAATATATAATTTTGCAAAAAAAAAAAAAAAAAAAAAAGTGGCGTTACATTGGGTTACAACGAGACATGACTTGACTTATTTCCTTTTATCTCCTATTGGAGCATAGGGCGTCCAGAAGAGCTCTCCATCTGTCCCTGTCTCCAGCAAGTGCCTTCACTTCTCCCCAAGTCTTGTTAACCTCTTTTGCTTCTTTAATAATGGTCCTCTTCCAGGTTTCTCGGGGTCGGCCTCTTCTTCTGACACCTTGTCTTGTTAACCTCTTTTGCTTCTTTAATAATGGTCCTCTTCCAGGTTTCTCAGGGTCGACCTCTTCTTCTGACACCTTGCGGGTTCCAATCTAGGGTCTCTTTCTCAATAGTTCCGTCTGGCTTCCTCAGTGCATGTCCTAACCACCTCCACTTCCTCTCTCGAATCTGCAGTTTGACCCGAATTTGACCTGTTTCTCTCCAACGAGACATGGCTATGAAGAAACTAATGGGTTGGCTGAGACAGTATATACAGCTATAGTTATAGGACCTGAGACAATAATTGAGATATTGGTTTATCAGGAAACTATCAACAATTCAATTCTATGAAGAAACCACAAAATTCTTGCAGAAAAGTGTCGTATTAAGTCATCTTACTAAATTTGCGTTTGTAAAAGTTGAAGTTTCTTGTCGGGTTATTGTGATCTTAGGATTAATTTTAAAATAATAAGAGACATGTAAGACATTTTTTGTGTGTGGACAATGTAAGATAGCAAGAGACTGAGGCTGTTTTGAGTTCAACTTCCAGCTGACCTCTTGTATGATGAACTATTCAAACTTGTCAAGTGGACAATTATTCTAACCTAGGCTTTAGAGGTTCATTTATGTAAGTGCTCGAAATAACACATACCACCAGAGTCTTTAAACCTCTTAATAGATTTTTCTATCTAATTTAGTCTTAGTTTGGATTAGGTTTAGTATTTTCAGATACTACCGAACTTGAACATGTACGTTTAAAGCAGATTTCAATGTAGTTACACACAATTTTTTTAAACCGATTGTTTTGAGTAAATTTTGATGGCGTTATTTAATAACATTGAAAACGTAAAACCTGTTATATTTGATTAAATATTAGTTTATATTACGTGTTACAAATTAAGTTCCAAAAAAAAAGAATTCTTTTCATTTATCTGTTAATTTCCCAAGGGTAACGTGTACTTGCCCACAGTACCGTAACCTGTTTCGAATATTGATATTACTTATAAGATCATATCGGTCCCAATCTTTATTTTCAATTGTTTTTAAAAATAAGTTTATATTATTGTTTTCTGCAAGATGTCCTTATGTATACATTAGTAGCTATATTTAGTTGTTATAACGTACCAACTTTTAAGTCATACTTAACATAAATGTTTAAACTTAATTTAAATCATGAAAACAACATTTGTCACAATGGCTACGATTACCAATTTTTTTTTGTTTGAACATTGATTAAATTGATCAATTCCATAAAAATAAAATAATTAATACAATATAATTAAGTTGAATAATTTCTTTATCTTTAAATTGAGATATATCATTTTCAACTGTTCTCGACGTTTTGTCGTACAATGAACATTTATATCATTTTGGAGTTCTTTTTGTGGATTATTTAAAAAAACTCAAATAATATACATTTTTGGAGATGGCTATCCAACTTAATTAATACATTTAAGATGAGATTGTTGAGGAAATAAGAGAAAATGTTACTTACACAATTATTATCGAGAAATGATGTTCTAAAGAATCTATGTTTTGAAGATTAATGAAGGTTATCTGTCTGATAAATTACAAAATATTGGTTAAAATCCGTTGGATAATAGTGGTATTATTAACGGTAGCTAATAGTGGTATTATTAACGGTAGTTAATAGTGGTATTATTAACGGTAGTTAATAGTGGTAAAATTAACGGTAAAACTTATATAATATAAAACTTTATATTCTGTTTAATAACGTAACTTTTAATATTGATTTAGTTTGGAACTGTTCTGGGTCCTACAACAATCCAAAACTATATCAAAAACTACCATTTATCAGCTGAATTATGTTAATAATTTGTATTTT
Source organism: Aphrophora alni (assembly GCA_963513935.1). Taxonomy (NCBI): domain Eukaryota; kingdom Metazoa; phylum Arthropoda; class Insecta; order Hemiptera; family Aphrophoridae; genus Aphrophora; species Aphrophora alni. The sequence goes on from OY740770.1 coordinate 115,784,580, forward strand.
CATACCCTAAAATTATTTCATAGCGGTTTCTGATCATAATCATTGGAAATCCAATTTTAGACTAAATCAACTACTTTGCATTACAAAATCGTTTATTTAACAACTTGATATGTTTGGAATCAGCAGTTTTATTAATTCTTATGTTGTAATTCGGTTTTGGTGATTTTTTTCATACCATTTAGCAAAATGTATTCCTGATATTTAAATCTGAAATTTGTTTCTATAAATTTGATTTTAAAAATAAAAAACAAAACATTGGTTAGTTTAAATAAACATTCTTTACAAATATAAGAGTCAAAATGACTTTGTTTTCTTGTTCTTTAAAGACGAAAACTTCCCGGTCATTATCGCCTTATTTTAAAAAGAAGAAAAGAGCATCAAATAAATACCTCGATTACTCTAATATCGTCAGGATCGGAAAAGAACAACAGTTGATCAAAACAGACCTAACAGAAAAGATGAAAGAGACTCTAACTCAAGATATATAAAAGAAAGGTGTAAACCCAACTAGACTCCCTCTGTATTCCCAAACTCATAATCACTAAAGTGAGCCCCTGAGTGTGGGATTATTAATCACAATGAGTGAACGAACGTTCCAGTAGAGCTCTTTAAAACTCAAGTCTAACAAAAGACTTCAATTCTCGCTTTCTGTGTATTTTATTTTGACGCAGGACTGTGAAATTTAAAACTATTTTTGCAGAACAGTTTTACATATTGTATACTATAACAGTCACATTTTTCCAAATTTTGACAACATTTAGTAAAAAGTGATAAAACAATACGTATTTTTTTTTGTAATAAATAAATTCAAAGTTAATATTTTAACAGATTTTAAACTTTGATAAAGATTTCTGTTTACGTAATGTTTTGCTTTGGATCTCTAAATAACTCTAAAGTGGCTCTGTAAACTCCCAACTTAAGGTTTTAATAGTTTCCCTTTGTTTAAATAACAAACCAAAATAGAAACATGTGTGCCAAATCACAAATAAACAAATATTACGGTTCGAGAATAATTGACCAAAAAATTTAACATTGACCGCCATCATTAATAGTTTGATTTTAATTATTGCTTAAGGCGAAAAACCTCTCGGTCTTCATTACCAAAACAAAAGAAGGTCAAATATAGCCCTTAAATAATGTAATAGTGTCAGGGTCGGAAAAGAATAAGAGTTGGTCAAGAGAGACCTTACAGAAATGATGAAAAAATTGATCTAACGCAAGACTACATGAAAAAGCGTACATCCAGCTAAGGCCCTCGGGATATACTCGCTATAGAATTAACTCCCTGTGGAGTCATCAGAAATTCCACAGAATGTATACATGTAGAAAGCTTATGATTACAAAAATAACATTATATAGTTCCATTTTCCACCCGACCGTAATGTCTTTTAAAACTTTACATAACTTCTTGTAAGTAGTACAAATGCATCAATGTGAGTAAAGTATAAATAGTAGTCAGATAGTTCACTTCCTCTATGCCTTAGGTCATCAGCATTCCACGATTTATATACACAGCATAATATTCAGTACTTCTATGATCCCAATGAATGACACATCACAATTTATAATGTAAAGAACAACCCACCTTTGATTTTTTTTCTCTCTCTGTCAGTGGTGTTTTGTTCACTTGTTCAGTACCTGTGGTATTACTTACTGTTACAATGAATAGTGTTATGTGTCACACCGTGTTATCCAAAGGTTTAAAAAACGATTTATTGAATTTATTAAAAAATTCAAGGTGCGAAGTTTACACACTTAGTAAACTTTTAATAATAAAGATACGTTTTATTCTATTGTAATATTTAGAAATTACCGTCGTTTCACGTTATTTAGCTACTTATGAACTTTTATTGAATATTTCATCACTATTAAATCTTATTCTATTGTTGAACGATGTTCAAACATTATATGTGTGACATTGTCTATGGTGGAGGGAGGAACTGAGGTTTCACACAACTATGACACTGTTGTACGAATGTTAGTGGTCTACCAATGTATTGTTTCCTATCCGACAATTCAAATTTATGACGTATATAGGTTTCGCTTGAAGTTCAAATGCCCATAGTTTTCGTGAATGATTGTTTGATAACGTAGTATGACCGTACAACGTAGAAAAGTCTTTGTTTCAGCTCACATACAAAACAACTGAATGAATTGAATGTTAATATTTACGATTTAGAAAATACAAGTAATATGATCAGTATGATTTACCTTTATATGTCCACAGCATTCCTTATTAACTGCAAAAAAACATTTACTTTCTTTGTATCAAACATAATACATAGCTAGATTTCTATTAATAAGGATTTTTATAAATATAAAAATAAAATATAGAAGAATGTAAGTAAATTGGTAAATATCAACATAAAATATCAGTACTGTCAGTTTCCTTTTGTTTTTATTAGGTTACTAGCGCGTCATGTTTTTTATTTCAGAGGTTACCATCAAAATTGTTGGGATAATACAAATTTAAATTCTACAAAAACATTTGAGATTTTAGGACGTTGTACAAGGTTCATTTTAACTGTTTTATAACAATATCCGGATCTAGAATTGTTTGATAAAACATAACCAACAGATTTTGTCTGTAAATCAGTTCACAAATGGTAGAGAGACTAATACTATACAATTATATATTTTTCCTAATTCTAGTTAAGATAACATTACTATTTATATACCGGTGCTAAATATATAGTAAGAAAAAACCGATATCCCCTGAGAATAGTTAGAACGTTTTAACTCTCACACTATACGAAGTTTTTATCAGTCAAAAATGGATGGTTGCGGATATATCAGTTTTGAAATCCCTGAGTCCAAAAATGTGTTTATTTTTAAATGATGAATGTTTGTCGAATATGTAGTACTGTGTAATTTGAACACGTTTGGCAACTTATTATCAAATTTGGTACGTGGGGATATTTTGTTTATGTTTCAGGAAAAGTTTTGAAAAACTCAAAATTTAGGTCAGCTGTCATAAAAACAGAACTTTACGATTTTATCATAAACGGTTCTACAACTTTTAATCAAATTTTGCTCAAGCTTAGCGACCAAGAACACAAGCAAAACGTCGTGGTAGGCATATTTCATCACCTCTGAGTTATTGATAAAAACTAAACATCATAGAGCTGTTTAAAACACGTAATTTCTCAAAATTGACTCTACCGTATCGTTCAAATTTCAGTGAAATGTAAAGATTAATGACCGAAACCCGGGTGCTAAATCGCAAGTAAACAAATATTACGGTTCGAGAATAATTAAACAAAACATTAAACATTGACTTCCGTCATTAATAGTTTAACTTTAAACAAATTGGAGGACACTGTAAAGAATAGGGTATGTTGAATTAAGAAGGGAATGAAAAATAATGAAGGTAAGCTAGAAAAATTTAGAGAAAAGTATAGGCCTAGGGATACCTTAAAGGAAAGAAAGAATTATCAAGGAGTTTCAGAGATTACTAACTTTAATTGGGGAAAGATAGATAAAAAACAAATTAAACAATAAAAAATATGAAGTTTAAAAGTTAGTCGTAGATAGGCTAAAGAGAGATGTTTGGTTAGGGAGTAAAATTTAAAAAGTATTGACTTGGGAACTAAAACAGATAAATATATTAAAAATTACACTTCACTTTTATTAAATAACGCAATAAAAATCACTTTAAGATTAGTATAAATATGAAAAAAAAGGGGAAAAAAAGAAAACGAAAAGCTAACCTATTTAAAAGAACACTGTTATATCGATTGTAAACACAAAAAAGATTCTATTACACTAAAAGTATAAACAAGACAACACTATATTCACTCCACTTTGTTAAAAACAAACGTTGGTATATATAATAGAAAGACATGTTTTGATATAAATACATTTCAAAATGAAAAACTCGAACAAGTAAAGCGTGAAATGTGTTAGAGGATGAGATGTGAAATGTAGGGCAAACAAACATAAAATATGGTAGCGCAAGCTTGTACGATTTTACAAGATTATAAATTTATAAATATATAAGTTAAGCAAGATAAGTTTAAATACTGTGTAACATATAATTAAAAGACGTATTGTGGAAGAAAAGATTATATTAAATACCACGAATACTATAATAGCCTTAGGGTCGGAAAAGAACAAGAGTTGGTCAAGAAAGACCTAATAGGAAAGATGAAAGAGATTCTAACTCGAGATACATGACGCTCCCTCAGGATTCACAAACCCACATACTCATTAAAGTGAGCCCTGAGTGTACTATTATTAAGCACAATGAGTGAACTTTCCAATCGAAACATTAGGACTCAGGTCGAATGTTCAAAGGACTTTATTTCTCATTCTTTTTTAAAAAAATATTATTTTGACGCAGGACTGTGAAATTTAAAACTATTTTTGCAGAACAGTTTTATAAATTTTAGACTATAACAGTCACATTTTTTTTTTCAAATTTTGACAACATTTAGTAAAAAGTTAATACATAATACATATTAATACATATGTAAATAGTTAATACATATTTTTTGTAATAATAAATAAATTAAAAGTTAATCTTTTAACAGATTTTGAACTTTGATAATGATACCTGTTTAAGTAATTTTTTTTTCTCGATCTCCTAAATAAAGACAGCTCCGTAAACTCGCAACTAAAGATTTGAATAGTTTCCCTTTTCTTAAATAACTAACCAAAATTTTAAAAAAATGTTTTTTGTGGACATTTTATACAAATCAATGGATTATATGTAGAGAGATGTAAAGATTACCGTATGCCAAATCTCAATTAAACAAATAATTGAGAATAATTGTACCGTTTTCTATCGTGGAAATTATGAGAATAATATATTTTTTTAACAATTTCTCAAGCATATACTATGTAAAAATGGTAGTGGTGTAAGAATGCAGTTTCAGGGAATACTGGATATTACCGTAAGTGTCTAATCAAGTTAATCACAATCCTTAGCTTAAAGTAAACCAGAACACGATCGATAAGGGGCGACTGTAAGACTCAATATTGCAATGTAAGATTTACTGATGTCCAGTGTAACAATAAATAACAATATTAACTGGAGCATTACTGTGATACTTCAATTTTGTCTTACTTATTGTATATACTGCAATTACATACGAAGACCAAAAAAATATGTATCCCTATGATTGTTAAAATAGATATAAAATATTGTTTATATTTTCATTTTTAATATAAAAATTCCAATGGAAAAATGAAACCCAGACTAAGAGCTCAGAAATTTGCAATCGTCGTTACCCCTAGACATAGTGTTTACATAGGATTCGACTTTAGTTTTTGGTTAACTTATAATGCATACTGATACGATCATGCACACTGGCTTCACTTTAGTTTCTTCTTAACCTATAGTAAATACCGACACAGTCATAAATACAGGCTTTTACTTTCGTTTGTTTTTGATTTGTAGTACGTAATGACACGGTCATGCACACAGACTTTTACTTTAGTTTGTTGTTGATTTATAGTACGCACTGACACGGTCATGAACATAGGGTTCTAACTTTAGTTTGTTGTTAATGTATAGTAGGTACCAACGTGTAAGAAGACAGGCTTTTACTTTGATTTGCTGTTGATCTATAGTACGTACCGACAAGGTCATGAACATAGGGTTATACTTTAGTTTGTTGTTGATCTATAGTACGTACCGACAAGGTCATGAACATAGGTTTCTATTTTAGTTTGTTGTTAATATATAGTAGATACCAACATGTAAGAAGACAGGCTTTTACTTTAGTTTGTTGTTGATTTATAGTACCTACCGACAAGGTCATGAACACAGATTTCGACTTTAATTTGTTGTTGGTCTATAAGTAAGTAACGACACGTTCGTGCAACCACGTATTTTCCTGCGATAATCGTTTATAGAGTTGCCTGATTGTGCATGTCATTGTGCGTGCATGCACAATAGTATGAGCATTATATTAATAACATGGGAAACTCACGGAACAGCAGTTGTGTACGCACACGTACAGGACAAAGTGTGCGTTATCTGCTTTATTTATCTTTAAAACTTAATTTTTGGTAAGTAAAATCATCTAATATTAGCAATTTCAAACTTGTTCAAAGTTTTGAATAGCATATCTAATTTGTATTTTTAGGAAGAAGGGGGAATAAAATTTCTTCGATGTGCTATGTACAAACTCACAAATAAATCTATTCATAAAATATATTGAAAAGAAATGTTCATGAGCTTCATTTCGACAGAAGTTCAATAAAATAATATTATTACTCCTAAGATGGAATTAATTGTTTAATTTTGATATTTTACTTTCATCTCTTGAGATAGAAAAACAAAAATAAGAGAAACGTGGCGTTACAGAGTTGGATAGCAACTTGGAGATAGATGTATTATTGTTAGACATGAACTGTAAGGGATGTGTAACAGCAATGTTTACTTTAGCTTGTTTTTATAACTTAACATGCAATACATTGAGTTAAAGTGTTACAACTTGAAATGTTATAAAGTCACATATAATCCTAGTTATAAAGTTATAAGTGTATAAAGTACCACTCTATAAAGCTATATCCTATCCCGGCTTTAACTTTTGTTAATAATGTCTATTGTATAATAGACATATATCAATAACGTAACTAAGAAAATACAGGTTAGGCGTAATACAAACTCGTCTCATTAAACCTGGTTGTGTGCATATAAATATGTTTCATGTCAGTATATGAATATAAAACTACTTACATAAAACGAGCTGTTAAATTTAATTTCAAAGCGTCACAACAACGAACCCATTATTATTATTAGTTTTGTTGATGTTGTTATTTGGGTTATTTTATACTTTTTATATGCGTGTCGGTTACACACCCTATTGTAAAATATCAGTAGAGTGCTTTAAAAACTAAATATTAAAGTTTTCTAAAAATCTCTGAATATAAATTTCTTTAATATCTATTGTTTTGTATTTTGAGCGTCACAAGGGGGAAGGGAGGGGCAGGTAAGTACAAACTGGTTCCAAAATAGAAATCTGTTTCCCAACATTTATTATTATTATTATTTTTAATTTATTTATTTCCAGGACTACAACTTATCTAGTAGTTATAACTTAAATAAGAGATCACAGTGTTTCAGAAGTTCATTCCATTGAATGTCTCTGATATTATCATCTATATCATCTTAACAAACACTACACCAAGTCAAGAGGTTTAGTTCTACACAGTCATCGTACTGTATTCCTATGCGCTATCATCTGCTGCACACTATCATTAGTATGGTTTTGGGGTCTTTTTTCGTGCTTCTCTGCCACAGCTTTGATTTCTTCAACAATCGTATTCACTTTAAGATCTCTGTGAATATATTCATTGCCTACGTACCAAGGCGCATTTACTGTTATTCGAAGTATTTTATTTTTAAACAATTGAATTTTGTTTGTATTACTTTTTTTAGCACATCCCCACATCTGCAGTCCATAGCTCCACACCGGCTTAAGTACTTGCTTATATAACAGTACTTTACAGTTTTCCAACATGTAAATAATCAAACTGTAACAAATGCTTCTTATTATTTTGTTCCAACACCTACTTTCAACTAACTCTGTTAGTATTTTTGACCAAAATCTATTCATTTTGGTCAATTTAAAAAATATGGCAATCTAAATTCCTGAGATAAGCCATGACATTTACTTTTCAACTTTATTTACAAACCCAACGAATACGCGATTTGAACAAAAATTTAGTCATTTCAAGAATAATTAAGGGAAACTAACTCCAGTCAATCAGTTCATCTTTCTTGAAGTAATGGAGAATAAAAATTTTTATGTACTTAAAAAACAGCCTAAACTTCCTTTGTTTTTGCCATAAACATCTCATCTTTGTTAATCGTACTTCTTTAAAAATTATATTTTAACAGCTAAAGTACATTTTTTGGTAATTATTTCTAAATTTTAAAATTTTTATACTTGCAATTTTGCACACGAGTTTGGGTCATTAATCTTCATACTTGAATAAAATATGAATGGAAATTATTTTGAGAGATTTTCTTTTATTTAACAGCCCCATTACCGATTTTTGATGTTTTACTGATAACTTACAATTAATTTTAAAGGGATTTTTAAACAAACTAATCCTTTATATTAGAGTGGGTGTCCTTAAAGACTTAGAGTCGATTGTGAGAAAATCGCAATTTTATTAACTTTTTTAATATAAAAAAAAACTCATATTTTTTGGCCTGCTTCTGTATCTCGACCTGTATCTAGGCCCGGGTAAAGCCTGCTCGCTCACTCCCCGTGTCGGTACCTGGGATCCTACCCCCGGAGTGTTTACCTGTACTCCTGTGCTCATTATTGTTTATTAATATTTCCGTTTGGGACACCACCACACCCCGTAGGAACGGAACGACAACTGTCATCACACCTTAGGGTTGGGTTGCCTCCTCCGCTGATTCACCATACCGAAGCACATCTTCTCCTATTCACCGTTGAGGACTTCACCGTAACCCTGGCAAGGGGCCCTTACATGGTACTACCATCCGGAGCCAGATGGACCAAGGTTTTTTTAAGAGGTGTTACTCCTCTATCCCTCCTCCTTCCCATAAAAGATGGGTTCCGGGCTTGGGACCGGTATAGCGGAGTTACCAAAAAACATAAAAAAAAATAAAAAATTAAAAGCACTACATGTAAGATAGACAGAAAGACAGAAATTATATTAAAAACACTACTTTGGATTTAAAGGACCTCTAAATGGATATTGACAAAACCGCAACATAGTGTTTTTAACCAATCACATAACTTTCCGTATACATGAAGACAGTAAAATTAATTACAAACCTTAATACAAATTTGTCTTCTTTAAGCAAGACTAACTTTGCTGCAGTTCATTCTTCTACAAAGCGTGATCACTAAGTTTATTGTAGTAGGCTTCAACCATTTCAAATAGTATAACTTGTTGACTAATAATTAGTCTGTATTTTGATCAAATATATTTTAAATTAAATTAACGAAATATTTTGTAACATCACAACTAATGGCTTTTCATAAACGTCATGAGTTGTTCTATAAATAATACATTATTACCTTAAGAGTGTCCAATATGTCGTACTTATTATGAAAAAGATATAAATATAAAAATAACACCAAATACAAATGATGGAATTATTTGCCATATTCATGAAACAATACTGACTGTAATACTTCATGATTTGTGTTCAGCAATGAATCTCAACCCTGAACTCTTTGAAACTGGCTCAGAGCAGATGCCATTAATTTGCGTCTCTTTTATAAATACAACGTATCTCAGGATTACGCACGTGCTAAAACAATTTAACTTGAATAAATTCATAATTTATAGCAGAAAATCTAAAATATTAATATTGTTCTTCGGCGTTCTAAATTTTATTCATATTTATCCTTTTTCATTTGATAAAAATGTTCTTCAGTGCTGTTCTGTCAATCCAAACAATACATGTTTTATGTATTGTATGTAATACAATACAATACTTGTATGTAATATAATACAATATGTATGTAATACATCATTTTATCTATTATATTTTAATGACAAGTTGATTAACGTCATCATATTACTTATCCAGCATTATCTCTTACAGTTTCCATCCTGTACAAAGTGTGTCTTCATGTAACACTGTCAGATTCTTCTTACCTGTTAAACCTACATATTTCCACTAATCTGCCAAATTTCGTCTATTACCGTCAGTTGGATCTAACGCTATAAACCTATATATTTTCACTAATCTGAAAAATGTTGATACCTGATAGTTAACGGTAGTCCTCTTCTTCTCTCTTTCAGTTTCCATTCTGTACAAATTGTGCCTTCTTTTATCATTGTCAGTTTCTTCTATCGTGTTAAACCTATTTATATTTTTTAACCTACCTAAATATATATATATATATATATATATATATATATATATATATATATATATTTCCTCTAATCTGCCAAATTGTTTGTGTAGAAATATTTTTGCCATATCGCCAGAGTTTTTTCATTTTTATTATTTGAGTTGCTACTCTGAAATTTAGCACTGATTTCAAAGTGTCTTATCTATGGACCCAAACAAAACTTATTTGTTGCTCTTAAAAAATTCCGGATCGTGAATTATCTACAAAAACAAAATCGACCTGTAGATTGTTGTAAAATAGGTAATTTCTGATTATATGCTCCACCAATGTTGTTAAACATTTAGTAAAATTTGATGAATAATGACCCAAACACGTATGTAAAATTACAAGAAACAAATTGTTACAGTTCATAAATAATTACAAAAACAAAATATACGTCATCCGCCGCTATTAAAAACTAAATTTAAATTAAATACGATTTAGGCTTACCACACGTAGCACAGCAAAGCAAATTTAAGTCTTTTTAAATATAATATAAATATTTTGTTTATGATTAATTTTCAATTTTTGACTGACAACTCGGAACCGTTATTTATGGATGGTGTTTGGGATCGTTGTATGAGAAAATGTGTGTAATGTTTGTTCACCATTACAGTAGAAGTAACCAATTAATTTTAATTCCTGTATTTTCTAGACATACAATAGATCAATATTCACTGAATCAAACATGGAGGACACTGAGGTAGACCATACGTGTCACATGGTTGTAGAAGCAGACAAACTGTCATTGCCTATAACCTCAAACCCTTGGAGGCTGTCAACCATGTACCAAACCATTGGATATTGTATTATTTGTTACTGTCCTCTTGTCCACACACATGAATGCTCTCTCATCCTACATGTGTAGTGAAACTCAACAATATTATTGAATATTACCAATTCTTTATTAAATGTTGAATTACTAGCATTTAAATTATTCTTCTTAATGTTTACATTTGGGTAAAATTAGGCAATCTTAATTTTATGTTTTTTCTCTTATGGTAGCTTCCAAATTTTAAATTATTAAAAAATGAAAGAAATAAAAACATCCTACGATATTACGACCAAAATATGCACACATAACCATTTTAAATCAAATCTGTCCATCCTTTTAAATCTATGGAGCATTCCACATACAAAAGGCATCAGAGGGCAGAGAGATATCATTCAAAACTTTTTTTTACTATGTGAGTTTCAAAACGCAAAACCTCGACTTTGATTTTTTTTGTTCCACTACATAATTTTCTCTAAATTACGTAGATAGGAGAAAGTAAAAATGAGTCATGGAAAAGTTAAAAGATAATGAGAATTGGCAGTATCGCTGGTTTTCTTTCTCGAGCAACCAAAACAAACAACAGAGGTATTACAAAAATAATGTTGAATTACAATTTTTTTGCTGACTCTCAGAAAGTGAGTAGGGGCATGTCAATTCAGAGTGAATCTGTCTGGATCTTTTTTTCGTGTAGTTTTGGGTCATATTCCTTTCTTTTATCTTTCCTATTAGGTTTTTCTTAAAGAACTTCTTGTTCTTTTCGTACCCTGGCTTTATTAGAGGTCTAAGGGTCCTTTTCTAAGGGAAACTTTATGTTGTTTTCTTCCTTGTTTTATAAGGTGATGATGGCCGAAAGGGGGTAAAATATTGGAGGTAGTCGTATGGAAGTTACCTCCGAAAGGTGAAAGCTTTAAGTCTATTTTGGATTACAATGTTGGCAACAGCTACTGAAAGCAAACACATTTTGGTCATCATTGCTTTGTAAAAAACAAGAAAAAAAGAACATTTAGTTTTTTATTTTAAAAAAATTTCTGTTAACTTTATAATGAGTACAGTATAACAAACACACAGAACACAATTCTCACAAAAAATACGCCTAAGTATCAGACGCGTTTCAACGACAAGGTCGTCCTCTTCAGTGATACACGAGCTACACCAAACAAACTATAACTATCAATCAGTTCTGTGTGTTTGTTATACTGTATAATTTTTCTCAAAAGTCAAGCTCAACATTTAATATATTTATAGTGAGTGTTTGTTAATAATCGTAAATAAAGTATTGGCTGTTATATGTAACGATTCTGAGCGAGGTTATGTGACCGACACAATTGATAAATGACGGCAAGTACTTGGACACGGAACTCTGGATTGTTGGATCGCATGTATGTTATGATCTTCTTGTAATAAAACTAAAAAGAAAAACCGTGTTTTTAAAATTAAATTTAAAAGTATAGAAATTTATAGCTACAGTAATTATTGAATTTTAGGTTGTTAAGGTAAAAGTTTATGAGATGCTTTTTGAAGAGCAAAATATTCCTGCTTTCCAAAGTTTGTTGACGACAATGAAAACAAAACTTTTTGTTGTCAGACATTGGTACCAAAGACAAGTTTATAAAATTGGACCATCCAAATGTTTCGGTTTTAAACCCAAAAGTGTTAACTAATTTGTATGCTGTTTCGCTAATCTCTTCCTTTGGTCTTATATATTTCTTGCACTACAAAGTCTAACAAATAAAAAAATTCTTGTTTAAAAACTTCCACAAAATTTCACAACCTATTGGTAAAAACAACTCCTATTTCTGAACTACTTCTGCAATAACCACTAATTGTATCGCATAGGACGGCAAAAACATATAGTGTGTTAAAAACATTTATTTAAAATACTATATTTAAATGAAACACAAACAATATATTTTATAAAAATTTACAATTTTATTGAGTTTCGCCGGTTGCGAAATTTATAACGCAGCTTAACTGTGTCTGTAAATTCCGTAACTGACAAGACAATAAAATTGTAAAATTTCACAAAATTTATTGTTTAAGTTTCATATAACATGAAGTTCTACCACGTACCTTCGATAATATTATAAATCATGTTTATATATTTGTTTATATTTACACTAGGGATTCAGGGATCAACATTTTTATAGATATGGACCAACCATTCATGTAAATCTAGAAGTTATGTTAGTCATTATGGTTTTAGGTATCTGGGTAGATAACTTTCGTAAGCAAAAACTACAAGTCTGCTTATTTTGTTTATTTTATTTCATGAAAGTATATCTTGAGTATTATTAGTTATGAGTATAAGAAGAAATAAAACATGAAACTAAATTAGTTCAAGGTTACACTACGCCAATGGCTGCATCAACTAATTATGTTATATGGAAATTACCTAATAATGGTTTCTTTAGGTTTGTGAAGAAATTGAGAGTTAATAAAATTGAAATAAATTTGACGATTTTAACAGTATATAGTAAAGTGAAGTTAAGCTATTGACAGATAGTCGATATAAGTAATGTTGTCAACCGAGAATATATTATAATATAATTTAGACTGGAGGAATGAGGTTCCTTTGAGCTACAAAGAGGAATACGAGATTAGGTAGAGTTAAAAATAGATATTAGAACCCGTCTGAAAAGTTTAAAGATATATAGAAAAAGAAAAATCTTATCAGACTGCATGAACATCTGAAACAAACGCAAGAAGATGTTATCTTGTAAAGAAGAGTTAAAGAGAAAAAGAGAACAGGATGAAGAATAACGTGACAAACATAAGAAAAGATAATTGGAATTGTCTAGGAAATAATCGAAGAAGATAAAATGTGGAAAACCTGCGGTTTTAAATTCTTATTGTGAATGCCTAGTAGGTAGCGGAACGATGACAAGATATATATATATATATATACGAACGTATGATACACCCAATTTGAAACAACACCAATATTGAGATAAGAATAACAGCAATGTTAGCAAATAAATTTCAACCCGAGGTGAAACTTCAGCTTTCAAGGCCGTATTACTATTAAACCAAACCACCATCTATCTAGCTATAGGAATATGCATACAACAATACCAAGGTTGATATCAGAATAACAGAAATTTTGACAAAACAATGGTACCTATCCGAAGCAATATTTCAGCTTTCGAGGTCTCCTTACTAATAAACGAAACCACCATCTAACTACAGGGATCTGGATACAACAATACGAAGATTGTTATCAGAATAACAGCAATGTTGGTAAAAGAAAGGTTCCAACCCGAGCCAATATTTCAGCTTTCAAAGCCGCGTTATTGCTAAAGCAAACCACCATCTAACTACAGGGATCTGCATAAAAGAATACCAAGGTTGATATCAGAATAACAGCAATGTTGGCAAAAGAAAGGTTCCAACCCTTGCCAATATTTCAGCTTTCAAAGCCGCGTTATTGCTAAAGCAAACCACCATCTAACTACAGGGATCTGCATAAAAGAATACCAAGGTTGATATCATGATAACAGCAATGTTGGCAAAAGAAATATACCAACCTTAGCCTATACTTCAGCTTTCAAAGCCGCGTTATTGCTAAAGTAAACCACCATCTAACTACAGGGATCTGCATAAAAGAATACCAAGGTTGATATCAGGATACAGCAATGTTGGCAAAAGAAAGGTTCTAACCCGAGCCGATACTTCAGCTTTCAAAGCCGCGTTATTGCTAAAGCAAACCACCATCTAACTACAGGGATCTGCATTAAAGAATACCAAGGTTGATATTAGAATAACAGCAATGTTGACAAAAGAAAGGTTCCAACCCGAGCCGATACTTCAGCTTTCAAAGCCGTGTCATTGCTAAAGCAAAACACCATCTAACTATAGGGATCTGCATACAATAATACCACGTTTGATATAAGAATAACAGCAATGTTGGCAAAAGAAAGGTTGTTAGAAAGATATATAGGGTACAATCATTGTGGTGAATTCTTTCACTCCTTGTTATCGGGCCTAGTTTCCGGTATATTTTTATGCCTTCAATATTTACGTACTGTATTATTTGTCAAACCCCACTAACACTTAACTCCATTGATTATTGTAACCACAATTTTAACGAATTTCTATTTCATGGAGTAGACATCCAGGATCAAGAAACGCTGAATTCCTATGTGCAAAGCCTCCACAATTGCCCAATTGTGTAAGCTTGTTCTTTCTCATAATGAGTAAATTGATAACTATAAACTTTTGAAATATCGTTTTTAACACTTTGTGCGCGAGTGTTTAGAAAAATTATATAATTTTATAAAAAGTATTTGTTTATTTTTTACAAACTCGTCTCTTTATTTAAAAGGACACTGTATAACAATCTTTCGCATTTGCATACTTTGTTCGAAATGGAATTTCACGAGGGAAGGTACTGCGATTGGACACTTTATAGCTAGATTTTCTATAATCATAGGCAGGACGAAAAACAATCAGCTCTCCTCCATAAAAAATATCAAGAGTTATAAAAATGAACATTACATATTGCGTGGTAATGTTCGTGGTAAATGAACATTATAAATATGAGTATATTGCGTGGTAACATCAGAAAATAAATATTAATCTAAAATAGGTCGCCCAAATATCAGTTTGCTAAAAAATAAAAATCATTTTAAACTATAAAACATTGTTACTATAAATACTTAAAGATTTATTTGTTTTAAAAACTTTTAAAATGAATTCCAAACTTACAATGAATCAAAGTGTTCAAATACAAAATCTTTAATTATATACGGGTTTAATCTAATATTCTGGAAAATTGAATATATTAAAAAGAAAGCAGATTTATTATGAATTATTCAATTCCTAAATTATTCAGGTGCTTCCTTCTACAAAATCAGTCATCAGTTGTATGCATAATTCTCTAAAGTATCATCTGTTCAAGTTTGTAGAACCCCTCTACTTCAAATTCATGGATGTGTTTAGGGTTACTTTATTTTGTTTTTATACATGCAATAAATCTTTTTTGTAAATCAAATATACTGCTTAACACAGTATTGTTTTGTGCGACGTGAAAACAATATTCAATAATCGAGAAGTAATTTTATCACCAAATGTGCTGTACTCATAGGGATAAATAACAGAAAAAAATATTTATGATTTTGAACGATAGACTTCCACGGTCACAAACATCATTATGATCTTGTTCTTCGGGGTTCGACCGCGTCAATATTGTCTGCACGTTGAGTATAGCCGACGTTTCGGACACTATACAGATGTCCATTCTCAAGGCAACAAATGTCAAGTGCCTTGAGAACTTGTGGCTTGTGTGACTTGACATTTGTTAATCCTTGAGAATGGACATCTGTAAAGTGCCCGAAACGTCGGCTGTACTCAACGTGCAGACAATATTGACGCGGTCGAACCACGAAGAACAATATCATAATGATTTACAATTTGGTAGCTCCTTCCATTGTTTTTTGTTATTATCATTCAATGGGATCAGAGTGGTAGTAAATATTAAGTTGCAGCCACTTGTACCTACAAAATAAGTCTACATAATTTGGCTATTTATTAGTGTCTGTAGAAAACAGGACGTTCAGTCAAATAAGTTTTAAAAAGTGTTCTCTAAGGTCTTTAGAAATATCTGTGAAGTATATAAAACATGTAAAATATATCCATCAGAGATTTTCCATTGTAGGTATTCCTTTCTAAGTTGTAAAGTTGTCAAGGACTTTAGCTAAAATCAACAAACAATGGACTAGGATACAAACGGAAATATGGAAGTTACTGCTATAAGTGAGTTCTATCTGTGAGATCAAATAGTATTACGAAAAAACCGTTCAACAAAGTTTCTGTACTACTGGAATTTGGCGAAAATGCTGTACAGTCTAGAGGTCAGATGTTTGAGGGCCTAACAAGGATAAACCTTGTGAAAATAAAACAAGCTAAAAAATCGCACAACATCCAGGGTCCACATCGACCGTACCCTTTCAATTATTAATAATAATCAATAAATCGTGAAAATATTTTTATGATGGTTTAACTTCTGTATTGCAGTTACTTTATATCGTATGTAACTATATAAAACCCGCTCATATAAAGCTATAAAGATTTTTACCTAAGCTACAAGTAAGACTGGAAAGATAAAAAGCTATTTAGGTTAGGGTAAGCGTTTTATAAACTGCTCATGGTCAGTTATTGGGAGAATTTTGTTATTTTAACTTTTAAAACTACCAATACATCTATAATCTCTATGTTTTCCCAATTGTTTAGCTTCGTCAAACGTCACCCTTCCCCCTGCGCGGTTTTATTATCACATTCCAGTTATACGGAAACGTTATTCTAACAAATCATTTGTAAAAAATAGACTTTCCAGGAATTTATGAACATCTATGTTTAGTCGGTGTTGTGGGTGAGAGTTTTAGATATACTTTACTAACACTATTGATAAATGAAAGGAAGTAATTTGACAAAGAAATCCGCATTGTTCGATAATTTTAATGAAATTTTCATGGCATTTGTATGGATAATATGAAGTAACTTAGATTTATACCATGATATACGGATACATGTATAATTTTCAAGACGTAACAAAAGCTCATTTTAAGAGTTGTTTTGAAATTTGATGCTTTAACTGTGTGGAAGAAACAATTGCAAATACTGTTGTGATAAAAAAATGAGTTTAATATATATTTTAGCAAAGCTGTTAGAGGTATTAGTCTGCTATTTGGAGTAAATGATACTTAATATACTTATTTTACTCATCCGGCTGATCCGGCAGGGTGTAAAAAGTACACGGTAAATTTTGGAATCGTTTTAATATTCGATCTTTTTTGACAGATCTTTTATTGCCTTACTGTACCCGATTTAGCGAAATCGAAACATCTCAAAGAAAACGAAGTTTCGCATCTTCAACACAAATGTTAAGTCTGTTTTGCTGTATGCAAGTGAGACGTGGAAAGTTACAAGTTTATTTACGTCTCGGCTGCAAGTTTTCATCAATAGGTGTCTTCGCCGTATCATGAACATTCATTGGTCTGAGATCATTACAAACGAGGATTTATGGAGAGAAACAGGTCAAATTCGGGTCAAACTGCAGATTCGAGAGAGGAAGTGGAGTTGGTTAGGACATACACTGAGGAAGCCAGACGGAACCATTGAGAAAGAGGCCCTAGATTGGAACCCGCAAGGTGTCAGAAGAAGAGGTCGACCCCGAGAAACCTGGAAGATGACCATTATTAAAGAAGCAAAAGAGGTTCACAAGACTTGGGGAGAAGTGAAGGCACTTGCTGGAGACAGGGACAGATGGAGAGCTCTTCTGGACGCCCTATGCTCCAATAGAAGATAAAAGGAAATAAGTCAAGTAAGTCAAGTTTTATTGCCTTAGTTAACCGAAAAGTAATCTTCGACATACAGTCCACTCGTCGTTGGAATTGTTACCGTCTGTACGTAACCATGACAACGGCCAAACAATTAAGTTAAAGACGTGAAATCTGGAACAGGGAACTGTAGAAATGCAGCAATTTTTTACAGCTTTTGTTCAAATATCGTGTGTTACTCAACTTATATCAAACTAAATTAAATAATTATTTTCTAATTTCAATTCTGCTTGTAGTGGTAGCAATTCCACATATCTACGATGACAAATATCGAAGTTATTGTCAAAAATGTAATTTCGAACACTAACCTACGAAGAAGAACGTGATATTCTTTTAGTTACGTGATCCGGTAGAGCCGAGATATCGACATAAGTGTAACTATTAAAAGTTTCATGACATACGTACAGCTTCTAAGCCCAATAGGGGCTCGATACTTACTCGAGCAAAACGAGTGAAAACCTTTTAATATAAGTTAGTGGTTATACAAAATAACAAAGTTCAGAAAACTTGTGTATCAACTGTTATAAGAAACACCTACTGCATAAAATCACTTCGTCTAACAATATAATTTAACATTTCGTACAAGTACAAGAAAACAACTTGGAACAAATACATTTATTTTGAGAATCTGATTGTATGATGACAGGGAAGTCTACTAAAGTCTAAGTGATCACCAACTTCTTCTTTCATTTAGCATTGAAGATCTACATATGTTAAGAGATTGAGTAAACCTGAATAATAATAGTTTTGCATCGTTCAGTAAAATGATGTCGTCCATTTTATTTTATCCTCGCTTACAGTATTTTAATACAAAAGCTACTGAAGAAGACAACAAATTATAAACAAAACTATACAAACATTGTTGTGGTGAGAATTTCCGCCTTTAGATTTTGACATGATGCAACGTTTTTTGTAGTTTAGCGTGTTATAATTAGAATAACAGACTATATATATATATATATATATATATATATATATATATATATATATATATAATTACAATCTTAATCCATAGATTAAATAAGTAATACATATAACATAAAATAACATGTATTAAACCTAGATATTAACTAAGTCCTGCGGTTTATGACGCTTAAGTCGTCTTTTGTCATATTCCACGTCTAAAAGTTGGATAGCTTCCACGTTCACATGTCGATGAAGTCTCTTTTCATGGCCAGAAGCGCAGTCTTGAATTACCTCATTCACACTTTTCAGGTTTAGTTCAGAATGAAGATCATCAATCCTTTGGTACCATCTTGCATTTGTAATTGTACGAATAATACGATTTTGTATTCGTTGTATAATTAGTTGATAGGGTTTCGTACATCCCCATAATTCTGCACCCATAAGTCCAAATAGGTCTAATAATTGAAATATACAATAATCTCTTGTGATACAAAGCCAATTGGGATTTTCATCCAATTAACCAATACAGATCGCGCAGTTTTTGTTTTATTTGGTCTGCTTTCATACATACATGATGCTTCCAAGTAAGACGTTCATCAAGATGCATTCCAAGATATTTATCAGATTTACTCTGTGGGATTAGTTTGTTATTAAGATAAACTCCAAAGCCTGGATCTATGTGCCGCAATGAGAATGTCACTTGAGAAGATTTTAGTTCATTAACCTTAATTTTCCAGTCTTCTGTCCATTAAGTTATTTTATTTAATGCCAACTGTAGGCATGAATAAAAAAACTGTTTAATATGGCTGCCAGTTTTACATTTTCATTTCAATTCTACTAAATTTCAATAGGCCACACAATATTACCCCTACCCCAAATCTCATGTTCCTATCATATTTTTTGTAACCGCTATCGTACTTGCGTACAGACGACAACGACAACGACGACGGACGGACAATAAGTTGAAAATCACGTTTTTAATATTCTAAAACCATGAAATGCGAAGATCAGCCAAAAAATGTAGGACGAAATTATTTGCAATTACTTAACTTGCCCTAAACAGAGTAATTACTAAAAAACCATTAGCGTTATTAAATTAGTTGAACTATTTATATTGAACAAATAAAACTTTAATACTCATTTAGCATTGAATAATATCAAACCTTAAGAGATTGAGTAAGTAGAATTGCACAGTTGAGAACCATGATGTCGTCCATGTTATTTTATCCTCGCGTACGATAAACACACTGTATAAAAGTTTGTATTGTAAATAACACAAAAGCTATTGAATAAAACAACAATTTATAAACAAAACTTCGAACAGAAACATTTTTGTGACTGGAAACTTCCTCCTTCAGATTTTGCCATGTGGCAAAGTTTTGAATTATATTATTTATCAAGCTGACAATACAAACATCGCGTACAGAGCCGCAAGTTATTGGCCTCGAGCATAAGGCGTGTTTAAAACTTCTGTAAACTCCACGGTTAATGAGTTCTTACGTCATCCTTTTGAATGATGACTGTGGAGGGTGCGAACAAAACGCTAAATTTACTTTCGAGGTCTCTAAATCTACAGAAGTTAAATATTCACCAGTGTTGCGTTGTGTCATTACTAGCCTTAAAATCTATATCTTTTATTGTCCGAACAAGGTGCTGTTTTATCATTTTGTACTTATGATTTGTTGTGCAGTCACAGTCAAAGATGTGAAAATAAATTTAAGAATAAGATTCTTTCCAACTATCTTGAAGGATAGTTACAAAGTTTTTTTATTGATTTTTTTTTTAATCGCCAACTAATTATAACAATTACTGTTTTAACGTGATTTAAAAAAAAACCTTTTTACACCTTCACTCAATACTTACTTCGAATTAAATACTTTTCATAGGTTTCCGAAAATATCAAATTAATTTAGATAGCAGTAACACTGTTATTTTCCCTTAATCAACAAGATTATGTAACTTGTGTAATTCCATCAATTTGAATTAGAATAGAATCAATCTTTATATGTTAAGCGAAGTTAGGACCACAGAGTCCTCACTTTTATTGAACCTTAATAATTACAAAATATATTTAAACACATATCAAAACATCCTATTAAACATATAATAATCACAGGATTTAAAATAAAAAATATAATCACAAATAAAACACATAATAATTACATATAAAATAATTGTCTACATTACACAAAAAAGTGTTACAATTACTAAATTAACAATAATTTAAAAAAATAACACGACCACATAATTACTAAAATAACAATAATAAAAAATAACACGACCACAAACAAATATATCCAAACCATTGCCCCTGAACATCTCAGACCTTACGGACAATTCAACACCATCATGAAACCAGAGAGAACTATAAAGTATTTTTACACGATCTTTTATGCTTTTATTATTTTCTTGCAACAAATTCCAAACCCTACTTTCTGTCGCTATAAATGATGTTTTAACATAACAGTGGTTTACTTTGTTGTAAGGAATATTACATCCTTCGTGTATACTCAGTGAGCAGAATAGCGTGTAGAAATAACAAAATATGATAATTTCTAAAAGCGTTGTGTTTAAAAATATAAAATTGTTTATAGTATTCTGAAACGTGATCATCGCATTTCAAATCAAAAATATAATTTAAATATGCCGTAGTTTGTTAGCTAGTTCTATTGTTATGAATTAATGAATTACAAAAAAATAATAATTGAAATATGCAAAATAAATGCCTTCATCAGATGAATTTTAACAATAATTTTCTACTTAAAAAAATGTGCATGCCAGCAAAAACTTTTTACACTTGTCATTTCCATGGTCTGTTCAGTTTATAGTATTTCTAAGTATCGATTGGTGATTTGTAACCTTTTCATAATACGATTTCATAATACATAGTATTAGAGTCTTTGTACAGTTAAAATAATTGAGGCACCAGCCACCAATACCTACCAGTGTTGTACGAAAGGTTAGATTTACGAATTACAGTATTACACGGTTAGATTACGAAAGGGAGGCTTACAGTATTACACGGTTTATGAATAAGATAGGTACAGTACATTATTTACTACCCCTTTAATCCCGTTACACGTTTGTTATCATTCCCTGTAAGAGTGTTTTGTTCAACTGTACAGTAGCTATAGTATTATTTACCAAACTTCTTAGTACATGAATATTTTTATGTACCACGTCATCCAAGAGGCAAAAGCTGCATTGTTTCCACAAATTATTGGAATGTATTGTACTGACATTTAGTGTTCATACAGTAACTAGCAATACTTCTTTTACTAAATATATTAGTTACAAATACAAACCTAATTTATAAATAAAATTATTGAACTCTGTTGTTCTCTCGAGGACATTGTAAAACTAAAAGCTTTCAAATCCTTTATAAACTAGACGAAAATTAAAACTCTAATATTTGTCTTCATGGACACAAGCACTATTGGCTTGGTAGGTTAAAGTCAATGGCAAACCGTCATACCTTAAATGAAATATACTCTAGCGAACTTGCCTATATTAAGTTTTGTACCAAACTTCGCTTACAGTTTCTTTAATGAATCTTTCATAATGGTTTGATAGACGTGGTAAGTATATTGCATGATCGCCAGACATTCCTGTTTGTGACTTTCCAAGTGATAATAAAAGATGGACTATTTGTAATCCAACCAAGAGATCTGGAACACTTGAGCTAACTGATCATGTAATTGTAATACATTTCAAAACTCGCTGTGGGGATGAAAATAAAAATAGTACACAAAAATTATACACACTATGTCATTCACACGTCAACAATAACAACTATAAAAATAATTAAAACTGTTTCAAAAAATGTCAGTCAAAATGTAAACATGAACCATAGACGGCATCTTTTAAAATAATATTTATTTCCATTTTAGTCTTTTCGAACTACTTTGTTAATCTAATTAACTTACCTTCTTCAATTTCGTCACGAGCAATTCTGTATTCTAATTAGTACTACAGCTGTTTCACTTTCAAATCGGCATTATCGAGCTTAGTAGAATAAGTCACAAAACACGTTCACGTTTCCCTGCATATGTTAACACGTATATTGACATTTACACATTTAATAAGGAGTAGAAAAAAGATCCACTAATTTTTCGTAATGAAAAACTGCACTTTGCCTCTAATTGTGTCTACGATACAATCTATACAATCGAATCTGACATAACAAAAACAAGTCGAAGGTCAAAAGACAAAACTAATACTAAACAATCAGTAACCCACCAACTGTCAACTCAATAAGATTACCACAACCTGGAGCAACTATTTATCATAAATCAAAAAATACTGAATTAGTAAGCTGTATTTAAAGGTGTAAATGTAAATGAAAACGTGAACGTGTTTTTTTTCGCCTGAAGATGTCTTAGTGGAGGTGAAACAGCTGTAGCTACTAAATAGAATAATATAGAACTAATCTTGACGAAACTGAAGAAGGTACGTTAAAAATATTTATATATTTAAATAAGACCCTAAACTCGGTGTGTGCAAAGGAACCTTGACAGTCTATACAAGAAGGAAAATATCGCAATTGTGTCAAATACTGCTATCAAATCTCTGAGCTCTTCAATAATCAGTTCAGCGATGGTTTAGGAATGCATACAAGAACTTAATGAGTTAGGCAGGAGTAATAAAGAGGTACCAGGACACGTAGGAATAGAAGGGAATGAAAATGCAGATGTTCTTGCAAAGACATTCACCCCAATCGTAGAACCATTCTGTGGGCTTGGAGAAAACTACTTCAAGATGAGACTTAGAAGAGGTGAAGAAGCCAGTAGATCAAAACTCTGAAAAGAAACAAAAGGAACGAGGCAAGCTATGGAGATTTTTGGAAATTACGACCGTGATAGATCCAGGGCATATGAAAGCATAGGGTGAGACTACTAACGGGGCATGGCAGACTAAGAGGTCATCTCTGGAAGCTGGGGCTAATGGGAGATACGACCTACAGGTATTGTAAGGTAGGTGAGGGAACACCCTCATCACTTACAAATAGATTACGAAGCCGTAGCTATTAAATTTAAATAACAATGACTTTGGGAAAATACAAATTAGAAGTGGAAGATCTACCCTCTCTAAATGACCTTCAAATTATGCAGTTTATGGTGGCTATCCGATTGGAAAGGATTATGTAAGTAAATATCTCAGAAATAGTGAATGGTTTTACAATAATCTATTAAAATCGCAATACAGTCGTTACCCATATAACAAATACGATACAAAGGGCTAAACTTACTTTGTGCCATAAAAAAGTTTCCGTTTTTACACATAATTTACATTTCGTTCCAAAATTGAACGAAATTGGTCAGACAATTTTGAGAAACTGCAAATTTTATAACACACTCATGGTATATTTTTCAACCATTAACACACGAATGAGTATTTTTTGGGGAAATGATAACCTATAAATTTTGTTTGGAAACTTAGAGCTGATTTTGAGAAAATTTGAATTTATCCTAAATTAATTTTTCTGCTACCCTAAAGTTTTAATTTTATTAAAATTAGTCTACATTTTTACTACTGCATATAATAAAATCAGGCTGTAAAGTACTGCACAGACATCAGATAGAGAGACAGACATCATTCCAAAAAGTACTTTTTTTTTTAAATATCAGGAGACCTATAAACTTATATATCCATGAATAACTCGATTTGATTTTCAACCCAATACTTAACTTTCTCTATATGTAAGATAGTTAAATAAATTAGTGATAAAACTTTGTTTAAAAGGAATAAAAAATAACGGTAGAAGTTTTTATCCAATAGCCTTAATGTAAGTAAATTGGATAAATGTATTACTCAAGAAAAAAAAATAACAAAGCTTATTGACAAATCCAATCAAGTAATTTAACGTTCATAGCAATCTGTTTACAATTTATCTGTCATTAAACCTGTCGGTAACTTAAGGAACACTCTGTATATTACAATGATTTTGGTTGAAATAACCTAACTTTAATTAACGTTATAATTCGTAATCATTTAAATTATATTAAATCTGTAAAAAAAAATTACTGTTAGGTAAACTAACTATACATTATTGTGGTGTATTAATAGATAACAATGTGTTGTAAGGCTCAAATAAAGAAAATCAAGAGGTAAATACAAAATGGAACGTACTGTGTTGTGGAAGATAAATCTCAGTTTTCTAAACAATTGAACAAGTGTTTGATGA
The DNA here is from genome assembly GCA_963513935.1 of Aphrophora alni. Classification (NCBI taxonomy): domain Eukaryota; kingdom Metazoa; phylum Arthropoda; class Insecta; order Hemiptera; family Aphrophoridae; genus Aphrophora; species Aphrophora alni. The sequence goes on from OY740770.1 coordinate 115,809,618, forward strand.
CGATTGGATGAATCTTTCCCCCAAATTGGCGATTGTCGGTTAATGCTACTGTGATGTCCGTCTTTTATTTTAACTCTCTCTCTCTCTCTCTCTCTCTCTCTCTCTCTCTCTCTCTCTCTCTCTCTCTCTCTCTCTCTCTCTCTCTCTCTCTCTCTCTCTCTCTCTCTCTCTCTCTCTCTCTCTCTCTCTCTCTCTCTCTCTCTCTCTCTCTCTCTCTCTCTCTTAGGTTAAAAAGGTAGAAATAAATTAAATTTACAGTCGTAAAAATAATTAAATTTCCAGTCGTTAAAAAGACAGTGTAACTTATCAGAATGTTCTATGTTTACTGTTTAATGGGAAAACAAGACGAAAAGAACGTAAAATAAAGAATGAAAAGAGAACAAAGAGTTGGTGAAGGATACGGTTTTGAACAATAATAAAAACAAATAAAAAAACTAAAATTGTGTGATTACCAAACCTACTCTATAATTTTAAAAAATGAGAAGAATATAAATAAAGACCACTAACTCCTGAATACTTAAATAAAAATAGGGTTACAAAAGACAATAGTTGGGTAAGAAAGGTTTCATCCAATGAAAGATTGTAGAAAGAGATCCAACTCAAGATATATTTAAAATGGTGTAGATGCAGCTATAGGTTATGTTACAGCTATAGGTTAGATGCAGCTATAGGTTATGTTACAAGAAGTGGCCGAGAACCTGCGGTCGGAAGGCTAGTTCGGCCTTTCCCACAATAGAAGTGTGAACTCTAATTAGACACGACTAATAGTGACGACCGTGCAAACCTTCCGCTGCAGGTACTTGGCCTCTTATTAAGCTTATATTGCCTATAGAGTACCTTATGATAATACACCCATACTCACTATATAATGAACCTCTAAGGGAGAACCAAATTGACAACCGTTATTACACGGCAGACATCCCAACAACAACCAAACTTCGGCCACGCACACTGCAAAATAGACTCAAATATAAAACCACTGCTCCAATGATTAATCCTCTCACTTCCTGTGGATTTATGGGGGAAGGAGGGTTAATAAATTATATCTTTGATGTATCACCATAAAATTTAATTGCAAGAAGTTACTGCAGCAAATGCGAGGGTTAGAGAAACAATAAAAAAAATCCTCATGTCCGCCGAAACCTATAGAAAGTTTATGCAATATATCATTTAAGATATTGACGTACATCCAAGTGAAAATGCGGAGAAACACCATCTTGCTGGAACAGTATGTTGGGCAGATCTTCTTCCAACTGAGAGAGAAACTATTCTGTGGTTATTTCCACGTACGTAATACAAGACAAGTTTTGGCGAGTCCCTCACATGCTGGGGAAATGAATTTACTTTAAATGTTCTGCACATTTTAACATTATGGAAGTTGACCTTCACACTGTTATGAAAAAAAGCCTTTACGCTGATCACTATGGTGTGAATGTCTAATCTTCCATTTTATAACAAACGTCACTACGTTTTGGCATATCGTTATGTTTTCACGCCTGTAGAATATATAATTTACACGATAAATCGTAGGCGTTACAGCAATATACACCATTATCTATGTTGTTATACGCATACTGTAGAACCTTAACATTTCGATATATCGATTGTGTTCGTTCATTGTTCCTACTCTATCCAATGTTTCTTCATAAGTCAGTGTACGGTCCAGACTTTTTCCTGTAAACATAGACCATTTTTGAAGTCACCCAACGTAATATGAAGTTGTGATGAACATTCTTTCAGAATTTGGTTTGAGAGTTTCGCTGCACTGTCACAATAGTCTACAATTCTAATATACACAACACCTATTCTTGATTCGTTGTAGCCATTAACTGTACTAACTGTAACTGTACTAACTAGTGATATAATAAAATAAGTAATGGAAACTAGCCGATAACAAAAACAAAGGTGAGAATCGCGTCTCATTATACAATGATGAGATATATCATAATTTAGTCCAAATAACCGACAATCGCCAATATGTGGGATACGATAAATCCAATCGCCATCAAAGACTTGTTCAATTGTTTAGAAAACTGAGTTTTATCCTTCCACAACACAGTACGTTCCATTTTGTATTTACCTCTTTATTTCCTTTATTTGAGCCTTACAACACATTGTTATCTATCAATAATGTAGTCAAAATAATGCAATTTTTCCATCAGTGTGAGAAACTTTCAGTTAGTACATGACCAATTATGATCATTGCTTTCCCTTAACTACTATACTGACGTCTCACAGACGGTGCCAATTCTTACTTTCAATTCTATCCACCTCCCCCATCCCCTAGGAACCGGTCCGGCCGTTTAACTCTAAGTTGAGTCAAGGTCTTTGACCAGAGAAAGTCGGTCCACTCTACTCATCTTTGTTTGTTTGTTATAGTGAATTTACGTCTGACAGACGTGGTTTAGTAGTTAGGTTATTTTGCACTTGTAAGTTGTAATGGTGACGTCTGGTTGACGTGGTATAGTAAGCGCCAGACCCGATATCCATGCCAGACTAGAAACCCTCTTATAACTAAATTTTAATAATTCTATTAGTTTACTGTTTAATTTATCTAAGTAAAATAATTTTTGTTCTTAATTTAAATGTATTAGTTCTTACTTTCCCTATTTCTGGTGATCAAAAGCAGCGCTTATATATTACAACCTTTATAATTTCAAATTAAAATTTAAAAATCCAACCCAATATTTTGTAACTTTTTTTAATATAGGGCAGTGATGGGCAATTTTTAATCAAAACGAAACAGTTTTGATTTTTTTTTTTTTTTTTCATATTACCATTTAACTAAAATAAGGTAAAAAAACCTTATTACAAAAAACTTAAACTTAAAAAAAAAAATCAAAAAATGACTTCTGACAGACGTTGTATAGTATTTAAGTGAGTATTTGAGCATATAGTAGTTAAGGGTTAAGCCTTTTAATAAGCAGAATAAGAGTATATTGTAACATATTAAATACGAATAAAGAAATATTTGTGAATTAAAAAATCTATTTTGGGTGTCTAATGAGGTCCCCTGTAATAATACGGCAGTTAGTAAATGGAATTAATTGATTAATCAACTTATTTCACATAAAGGGTGATGATGCATATTATTTTTCAAAAATTGTATTTCTAACTTAAGCTAATTACTAACAAAATCGTCAAAATTAGTACGAGATAAGTAAGTACTACATTATAGCTGATTTATTAATGTAAAGAAGATGGAATATCTCTTTCTATGTTAGTAATTTTTTACCATTGGATGAAGTATGTACAAAACTATTCGTAAATCACTTATCTGTGTACTTACTTATTTTATAAACGTACATTGCTAATATTTCTGGATCCAAAGGTTTTAACTTTAGTTTAATTTTCTTGAGATTCCTGTAATGTTTAAAAACACACACAAAATATTATATAATATAAACTTTAACTAACAGTTATAAAAAGTTACAAAATTATAAATTTACATATGTTTACCATATTTTATAATATAAAATGAATATATCTATAGTATAATATTAAAATATAATTATTTTAATTGATATTTACCTCCTGTCAGATATTCCTTATAAAACTATCAGAAAATTAAAACCAAAACACGTACTAGAAAAAATCTCGAATGTACATAATGCTATAACAATAATTCTTTAGAATTCCTGAAAGAGAATTGTACTCTACAAAAGAACCGTAAATGAACACGGTACAGCAAGCGTATTGTTCGGAAAATACTCGCTTTTATTTTTCAGTCCAATCATATCAAACTTCAACCTACACAGGTTACCAATTGGACCTTATGTGAAATGTGGATTGTCTATTTATTTGTTCGAAGGGGTTAAATTTAATGAATTTAATGTTTTTATACATGTAATTTTACAAAATCACACCACCAATATTAACACACTTACAGAGAGTTTAATTTTAACAGATGTATTTATTTTCTTCACTAGTTTAATTTACACAGGTTACAAAATGGACCTTGTGTAGTGAGGGTTGCATGTTTATTAGTTTGAAGGGGTTAATTTTATAAATTATATGCGTTTTATACAAGTAATTTTACAAAACCAATTTTAACGTACTTACTTACAATTTAGTTGTGACAGACATATTATTTTCAAAAATAATTAGTTTAATACTTAAATAATGAACAAGTATGATATTACGAGTATTAAAATAATACTTCAAACCAATTTCTTTTTAAAAATCAATAAAAAATTTTGCAAATATAAATTTTGCTTTTTTAGCTAAGAATAATTTTGTTAAAACATCAAGAACACCTAAAGATATCATTCAGGGAAAAGATTAATCAAAAATTCATTGTATAAACTTTGTATTTGTACCATAAAATATAGGACAAAACAAAAATAAATATTAAGATACGGGCTAACATTTTTATCACTTAAAATATAATTCGCCTTATAAATCAGGCATGGATAATCATTGTTTAAAAGAAAACATTTCTTTAAAGTATAAAATAGTTAAATTTGAACAATTTTACGATATTGAATTTCATATAAATTGTAAATATTGAAATTATTCCCTATAGTTTGTCCGGCGAGAGTCTGGAGTGAAGCTCCGCCTCACAATTTCACAATTGCCCGCGATATGACCTGGGGCACAATCAGGGAAGGGACTCATGTGTAGGCAGGTGAGTTGGGGGATGATTCACAGTAGTTCTTTGTAGACCTAAGCAACTTTCTCTTCGCGACTCCACCTTGCTCGGTCGTTCTATTGTCTGTCAGATGTTTACGTACAGGGTTTTGTACCATAACATACTTAAGCAGATATCAGTTTTAGGGGTGTCGTGGGGTTGGCTCGACATATTGGCCGCCCCAGTCAATAGCAATCACTTCCTGGAAATGTGAACGGATCAGGTACCATTTGGGCGGGTATAGGTTAGGTTAGGTTAGGTTAGGTTAGGAAGTATGGTCATCGCAATCATAAAGCCCATCGACAATATGACATATCATCGAATTGGATACTTAAATAAACTTCAACAGTGCCTTATGAGTTCAGAATAGTTATGATTGGTATTGTGCTTTCTGTTATTTTTAAAGGATACCAGGTTAGCCAAGGACTAGCCAAGACCCGAGAATACTACCCGCGAATAACAAGTCATACTATTCTGACAGACGACGAACCTCGTCACTTGAGTGTCGCTCTTCGGCTGACCGAACAAACAAACACCTCCAATTCCAAGAAGGGTTGCTCATTAAGCAGGAGTTTGAACGGATGACCCTAGTTCCCCAAATTGTCGGGCCAACCCCACGGTATACTAGTGTCGAGCTAACCCCACGTCGAACCAACCCCACGTAATCATTTTAGGTACCATATATTGTCGAAAATATTTAAAATTTACTTTTCTTGAAAAATGTTAGCTTGTGAAAAACGGATAGGGGTACAAACTAGAAAAGTTGGATTTTTCTATAGTCAGAAAATGGTTTTATCTGCTTCATATCATACTTAAACTGATATCAATTTTAGGTTCCATATATTATCTAAATATTAAAAATTAACTTTCCTTGAAAAAAAGTTAACTTGTGAAAAGCGGGTAGGGGTACAAACACAAAAAGTTGGAATTTTTATAGTCGGCCATCTGTTCCATATCTTACTTAAACAGATATCAGCTTTAAGCAAGTACCATATATTGCCAAAAATATTTAAAATTAACTTTCTTTTTTCCTAATGTTAATATTTTCAAGAAAGCCTAATTTTATAAATTTCCGCCCCTATAACATAAATAAAGTTGAAAACTACATGAGAATAATATTTGTTGTTTACAGGGGAAAACCTGTCTGTAACCATCACTTTATATAAAAAGGAAGTAAAGATCATAATATAATGTCCACTAGCTCTCGAATACTATAATAACTTCAGATTAGCAAGAGAGAACAAGAGTTGTTCAAGAGAGATCCAACAGAACAGACGAATGATTGGAATCTAACCCAAGACAAAATAAAAAAGGTGTAACTTCAGCTAGAACCATTCTGGATACGGCGCCCGTAGACGCTATAATGAATCCTGAGGGACAAAAAAAGCTACAAATTGTGGTAATAACAAATATTTTCAAACATCTATTGCATAAAAACTTGATTATATTTTATTCCAAACTATTACTATTTTAAAATATAAATTTTGTTTTTTATTATAATTTATGTCAAATGTGTTACATTAATGGATTTTCACAAACATAATGTAACAAATAATTAAACATAATTTTATTTATTGTTTTTTAAAAAATTATTGATATCCAGAGTTACTGATCTCTTTACAGGATTATCTCGAAGAGGGTATCAGTTACACGTTCGTCGCTCAAGTCCGACTGTTTCATTGGATAACTTCAGTACATTCTCCTGTCTGGCGGAATGTGGTAGTTACCGGTCTCTTCGTAGGTTTAGCTTGGAAGGAACCCAAGGGTACCCGGGTACTTCAATATCATCTACGTCATCTTCGTCGTTCAGGTCCGGAGGTCGTTCCTTGGTGCTAGGTAACTTCAACCCACTCTCTACTCTTATAGTATGTATTGGTAGCATCTAAAACAGTTTAAAAGAAATTCTGTTAGATGTAATCATTACATAGTTATAGTTCTGTACATATTTAAAGTGCTATGGAATCAGCTTCAGATTGTAAAAATATATTCTTAGTAAGGGCAATATGATGAAATAAATCAAATGTTGTTGACATCGCCTGAGGTAGGATATCAAATAAAATAATAACTTATTTTATTACTCCATGTGAAAAATGGAAACATCGTGGTGACTGAGAATCAAGAAAATCAGACAAAAAATAATAAGTTTTTCGTTCTATTAAGTCTCTAGAAATAGCCTCTATTTGATCTGCAATACGTTCTTAAAAATGTTTGGATTGAATTTGTTGAAAACTGTAATATTGGTTAATGATTTCTCGGATTTTTACATCTAAAACGAAATAATCATTATTCAAAATTTGAGGGTAGGGCTTTAACTAAAATATAAAAGGTCTCCAACTGTTTCAATGATATTTTTCCAAAACGTATCCTTTAATGATCCTCAAATTCGGGAGTTACCAATAAAAATCCGAGTGTCACATTATGAAAAAACATGAAGATTAATAATTGAAAAAATCACTTAATGAAAGTAAAAGAGCAATGAATATTTACGTTAGTCATTGTAAACACGATATCATAAAAAAGAAGAAGTTGACAAAATGTAAATGTACTATTATGCATAACGTTACGTGTTTTTGTAGATACATACAAGTGAAGAAATTTGAGCAATAATTATAAACATTTTACTATTGTTTAATTTTAAACAACATTTGCGATAGGGGGTCGTAAAGCAACGTATACTGGCGCATTTCCAATAAAACCAATCTTGGGCTTTCTCGGTTAAATACGGGGGGAAGGTGGACAAAATATTAAGGAATCTTTTTTTCTTTACTACGAAACTAAGTAAAGTATTTTGTTTCTTGGATGAACATTTATTAAATGTCTAGAGGCATGAGTAGTACAATTATATTTCCGTTAAGTGAAAATGATTGATAATGTCATGATTGGGTACTACCGGCGCATGGAACATTGCCAAGCTACACAAGGACACCACTTCGAGTAAATTCTGTAATACCTTCCAAGGTTTGTTTAGTTTTTTATAATTATTGTCTTGCAAAGTAAGTAATTTAAAAATAAACAACTGACATACTGTCTGTTCAATTTTATTAATAATTATAATTGTCCCCAATTACATCTGTGCACTCTTAACGTTTTTAAACAATTAAATCGACCATTACTGATATTTCCTATCCCTCCACACCCCAGCTGTGAAATTCTCATAGCTAAAACACTAACATAACCAACACGGTTGAGTATTCACTTCTGCCTCTTAATCTCCGCAAAGTAAAGTTGACAAAATTTAAGAGGCCGCCATTTCCAAACGAATGGTCCTTTTTCAGTCGGCATTGCAGCAATGTGTTCCTCTAACAAAGACCTTTAAAATGAGGTATAATTCGACCTATGCTTACATTTAAGATTTTTTAGACTTCCTCCACAGGACGTCCCCCCAAAGCGAAAAAAGACAGTTAAAAATGACCAAAAAGTCAGTAACTATAGTGAGGATGTAATCCTTGAGTTTCATTGTTCTGCGTTTATTAATAAAATAAATATTAAGGGGTTTCTAGACTTTTTGAACACCCGGTATATTGTGTTTCGTTTCAAATGTTTAACCTGTCAATTATATTTGCTAATTATCGTACCGTTTTTTAATGGTACCTCCTACACCTATGCTCTTTGTATATTGGTATCAAACAAAATTCCGTGGTTAAAATATTAAAATTAATGTTTGAGTTATTTATTTTTGAAATGAAGATCTACGATCTCTCTAACCGATCAGTTATTATGGTACAAATCAGATACACCTATACACACTCACGACTGTACCATACACATATAAAATTATCATGATAAATACAAATTTATTCATTTACATATTGTGCGGAGTGACTGCTTGTTAGTATTTTTATGTATAAAACAGTGTGTTACGAAGTGGAAAATATGTAATATTGTAATTCTATCAATTATTTAATTAAATGTTAACAAAAATATTCTGTACAACAAAAAATAATTACTATGCCATAAAAGGCTGTATTTCAGAGAAAATCAATTTTGTAATGGACTTTTTTGTTTTAACAAATTATTTTAAGGAAAATTAATAAAAACTATTAAATTATTTAATAGGAGAATTTTATTACTACTAAAAGTAAATTATTTAAAATTACATGTATACGTAATTTGATTACTATGATGTTTGATTCAACAAAAACTACTAGGCTAATCTTTAAACATTTTATCAAAAATAACTAATACTAATAGTTTATTAAAGTTAATATGAATGAAATTAATTTAGTTGCTTCTACTTATCCAGTATAGGACAAGTATGGTAACCGTAAAAATTTCTACCTTCGGGTTTTTTACTGATTATTACGTTTCATGGTCTCAGGAAATGGAAAAAGCGATTTCCGTCGTCGTCATTGATGTCTGTCGTCTGTACGTAACCACAACAGTGACTACAAAACTAAGATAACAAATTTGGCGTAGTTGGCTATACTGCGTTCATATAGAACTCTATTAAAATTTAGAAAAATCGAATTTGTAAAATGTCAATAGCACGGTTATTTTGAACAGGTTTTATTTCTTCTTCTTTTTTTTTTCATATCTGGTGTGTTATTCAACTTATAACACACTAAATTAAATAAAATTTGAACATTTCAATCTGCATATAATTATATCCGCCCCACATCTCAACCATAACACAGTAAAGTTATTCTCAAAATGTAATTTCAAACCCAAACCTCAAAAAAATGATAAGTTTGTAGTTAGAAGATCCGGTTGGGCTGTCACAAAAACAAGCGTAGAAAGTGAGAGCACGTTTTTGAGACCCGCTATGGTCGATACATTGACACGGGCCAAGCGAGTCGAACTTAGAATATATACGCATATACAAAGCTCGTCCAAAAAGACGTCAAGAATGTAGTAATATAAACAATTTCGAGGTTCAATACAAACCTATATAACAACATGCTACTAGATAAAAATCCTTTGATGTACAAATACAATTTAACATTTTCTACAAGATCAAAGAAAGCAACTTACATCTAGAAGATCTACTTGCATTACATTGTATGATGGGACTGGGTAAGTACCATGATCGATATGTTTATATATCCGCTTGTTTGTTATACATTTAGTTGTAGAAAATTCCTTATTAAACACAATATCATGCAGGTTTTTTGAGAAGAAGGTACTACGCACAAAACCGTTTAAAATTCCGTCATTTTGAAATGTTAAGTCTATCTTTTCAACTCCATTCCAGGAATAGAAAAACCTTGTTTAGGTCTACTTGTGAAATATCGCTAATTTTTAACTCTAATTCTTACTGCTGAACTGGTATTATTGTTTTTGAAGGTGTGTTTTTGATTAATTATTCTGTTTTTGAAGAAATACTTCTTTACGCTCGATAGGCAATTTTTTTGGTGCTGTTCAATCGATGTGGTGAAAGGAAAAATCGTCACGAAAATAATAATAACAGTATACGTACAACAACGGTTATGCTACGTATTTAAATAATCTACTATTTTTATTAAAGTAAAAGTTCAATTATAATAATAATTATTATTGTTTTTTTCTAATTTTTGTAGTTGTTACAAAAAATAAAAATCAAGTTTCACATTTTAAAATATCTAGATAACAATAAGGCATTCATCGCAGCCCAAGATATTACTTCTCAATAATTGTTTTGTTTTCATGCAAGATGCAGACATATCTGAGATATCCAATTAAAACAGCTGATTATTTTTCTATGTAAAATTTAATTCAGCTGGAACTTACGTAGAGGACATATTGGTTTGCTGTTATGCATTTGGTGAGGTAGGTTATTTTATTTTTTTGTTTTAATTGAATATTATTGATTAATATTTGAATATATTGAAAAACATGGTTTATATAAGTATTCACTTCTAATGGGCGTAGTCTCTACGCACCCAATTTGTTTTGTTTGTAGAAAATTTTATGTTATCATTTAATATCTGTAAAATATTTATATATTGTGTAATCTTAGTTCGTGTAGTGTGTCATACTTGAATTTATTGTATTGTACTTAGGATACGCAATTTCTTTGATGAAGATTTAAAAACAGCACACAAGAAATTATAGTGGGAAGTTTTACTACGTTTATAAAAATTATTATTTAAAAAATTGTGGCGTTTGTAAAGTGGTCGCTATTTTAAAATTTACTAACAGATTTTTATGGTTTAAAATTGTTCAATGATCTGTAAAACCGAAATTATTTATAAATTTGATATAAATCTGTCTAAAATTGAGACAGTTACAAACACACGAGTGTGACATATCTAGTGCCAAATAATATGTTCCATGGCAATTTCATGGTTTTAGCAATCGACCATTCTATAAGACTAAATTATAATGAATGTTCTGGAAACATACATTTTAAAATACTATCATTTTTACAATTTTCAATAAACTGACTTATGAATATTAAAGCTAAATAGTTTATACAATGTAACATTTTAAGTTCTAAAAATAATTGAGCCTGGCAACGTTTCTTATTTTACAGAAAAGTAGCCTACAAAAAAAAAAAAAAAGAAACAGTACTAAATAAAAAATATTACGTAAATCTAACTTATCGTTCAATAGCTTTTAGTCGTAAATTTGACTTTTAATAGAGTTTATAATTATATTGAGTACTTTAATAGCTACAAGAAGCATAAGCGGCTAATCTACTTAGGCATGGGTGTAAGCTCAGCAGACCAGACGGTCGGACTTGTGGATCGATACCCGACTGTCGTTAGGGGGAACGGTGCATTGCCGGAATTTGATTTATAAACACTATGTCCTCACAGTATCAACTAAACCATGCTTTGCTATCAAATAACTTACTCTACGTTAATCAAATATAGAAAATACCAGTATAAAATGTATTATATTTATTAGTTTCAGTTTCTCGCTAAGCTAGATTATAGAAATTTGTGTGATGTGCGAAACAATCGATGACGAGGTTTTTGGGGATATATTTGTTCGTTTTGAGTTTTATTGAGTCCTAAATAAAAGATTTTTGTCTGTCTGTCATTGTGCAGTGCTCTACCCCAAATGGCGTATACGCATTGACAGTTTAAATCTAATTTAGCCATGTCTCCGAAGATTATCTTCATTTTTTTAAACTCTAAATTTACAGGTAGCTGCCATAAAAAAAATCACAAAATTACGATTTTCTCAAATTCAGCTGTAAAGATTTTCTACCTTTTTCGATCAATGTCAAACCCATAACTTGTCCTTACAAAACTTCAAATTTAAAATTATAATACTAAATTTGAATATTTGAGCGATCGGCATTTTGAATTGTAGTAGAATAGCAACCTCTAGTTTACGTAGTTATTTTCTATTAAATAAGATTTTAAATTGAGATATTACTCGATGGGGCATTTGAAAATTTTAATTTCCACCCAAAACCCCCATTTTGGAGTGGATTTGAATTTACTTTATATGCGTTTTTACAACAAAAATCATTTCTAAAATTTGAATTATCTACATTTTAAAGTTATTTGGGCGTCCAGGGCAAGCTATGTGTTCTATGAACAAATGATCTAAATTAATTATTCAATCATACCATTTAGGAATGTCACTCATATAACGCAAACGTTTATAATATGAGAAATTATTTTCTACTTATACTTGTTATTTAATAGAATATGAATAAATTAGCCCGAAGGGTCACTGTCTCGTAATATAATTTAAAGCAAGATTGTAATTTATGCAGATTATGATTGAGAACTCTAAATTATATAAAAAATTATGACAGTGATAATAAAATCACGGAGACACAATCACTAGCACAGCATCGCTTTAATTGGAGGACAAAAGGTATCGCTGTCACATTATACAACAATATTTTGGGACATGGTCAAATTTAGTATATAGATACTTTTACGGAAACCAAACAAATTAAATCTTCACCACTGTGACTTTATGTTATTTTGTTATTTACACGTGAAGCATTGTGGCTTGGGCTTAGCATTTTCAAAACACTTTCACTTTCTTTTTCAAAATATTGATAATGTTACAATATCGTTTCGTGATTCCCTAAGCCCAAAAGAGTATATGTCTAGTGGTATCGAGTTAGATGATTTCATTAAATTTTATATGTAGGGATGTTTTGATTACAGTACGAGAATTTATTAAAAAGTTTTTAATATAACAAAATTTGGATAGTTGCCATAAGATTAAAACTCGAAATTATAATTTTCTTATAATAGACTCTAACGATTTTGATAAAATATTTGGTAAAATGTGCAAATGTTTGCGGTTTATGAGTAATGTGGAAGTTTTCCGAAATGAACTCTAACCGCCCTTGGATTCCTTTTTTTTCTTTTTTTTTTTTTTTTTTTCAATTTACCCACGAACCTTAATTTTATTTAACTTAGTATTTGGACATTGTTTCGAGTTATATAAATCTTCAAATTGATCCAAAAATGATCAAAATTTCTTTTTTCAACTTTTACGAAAACGAATAGGGTTTCTTTCCTCTTTTAATCAATAATTCCTTAACAGGTTTAAGTAATTATTTGAAGTACATTCTCCGACAACACCAAGTGTTAACATATAGTGAGTATTCAGAGAGCTCACGCTGGATGTGTTAGATTGGATTCCTCTCTTTCGTCGATCCTAACAGATCCCTCTTGACCAACTCTTGATTTTCCGAACCTAACTATTACAGCATTCGATGGATAGGTGTCTTTGTTAAGTTCTGTCCTTCCTTTCTTTATAAAGTGATTACGACTCAGAGGTTTGTCGCCTTAAAAAAACGAGAAAAAATAAGAAGTTAGGACAATTCTAGGATAGGAGTGGCAAGAAAACTCAAAGAAATTACGTACGTCAGTAATATCAATAATATTTCATTTGAAATAGTTTTAGCCAAAATTTGACAAAAATTGTAATTTAAGTTTAAATTATGGTAGGGTTCCCCTACAATTTTGAACTTTAATACAATTTGGTTTTGTCTGTGTGAGAAAGTTTATTCGATATTTATTTACCGTTTATTTTTGTTAGGAATGACCAAATAAATTTTAGTTTAACTATTACAACCAGTTTTAGTGTATCTATTCCAAACTGCTTATGCCAAAGTTGGTACCTGTGACCATTATTTTTTCTTTGTTGTTTAAAAGTGAATAATTTTTCGCTCATCACCGCCTTATAAAAAAGGAGAAAAAGAACATAAAATAAATATCCTTAATCCTCGAATATTCTAATATCACCAGGGTCGGAACAAGAGAATCCTGATAAGATAGATGAAAAGAAGAATCTAACCCTAGATTGCATGCAAAAATGTATACACCCAGCTAGTGCTCAGTAGTGCTCGTGAGGATCCGTGACCATTAAATGAGCATGGATAATGGCTCACAGAATACGACTTTAAAGATTAGATATCCGTACATATGTATATACCAGATGTTCCAAAAGTATTTAGTATGAGACCCGTTCCGTAACTCTTAGACAAATTCAAGTAGAAAGATAAAACTTTGTAAGTTTATAAAAGTAGTGACTTGTTACCCAACAACATTCCCAAAGTTACATCTTTCTATTTGTTAAAAAATTGCGAGACGGATCCATTATTTTTGGAAAATTCTGGATAGGGTTGATAACTTACTTTCCTTGGTATCAAAATGTTTGTGGTTTAAGGACAAACAATTTGAGTCACGAGCCTTATGTTAAAATTTAAAAATTTTAAATTGCCCCTCAGATCCCCCTCCTCGGAGGAGGCGTTTGTTGAAAGTTTGTAAAGCAGTTACTAACTATCAAAAGACATTCCCAAAGTGTCATCTTTCTACTTTCCGTTGTCTGAAAGCTACGGGAGGGGTTCCATACTTTTGGAACACCTGGTATATATTTTGTGTGTGGGTCAGAAAAGGGACTATAAACTTAGCACAAACATAAGATAGTAAAGTATATTCTACACTTTCACTAAAAAAAGCAGCCAGTAACCAAGATTTCAAAATGACGACTGTAGAAAATAATTTCTCTGTAATAAATAATCACCTAAAGGATCAAAATTGTACCACAATAGTTTATTGAGAACAGTTTTGAAATGTGCATCCATTATTTTAAAGTTTTTGAGAAAAAATTTTCATTTCTACGTCCGTACAAAACCCGCGATATATCATTTTATACACCTGAAATGGTTCACAAAAATTTAAAAAACGTTCCCAACAAACTCCAATAAGATTTTTGGGGCTCCTAAGATACTTCAATTAAGCAAAATTTGATCAAAAATGAAATGCCGGTTTTGTGTTACCAGAAAAATGAAAAAAACCCCGATAGATGACCATAATATGATAATATCCAATTTAAATATAATCTGTCTACTTATTTGGGCTGTAGAGAACACTGTATATACCACAGACATACAAACATAAATTCCAAAAACCACTTTTGGTCTTAAAAACAATATCGACTATTTGTCTTGTTACATAACTTTCCCTGTACTAAGTATTTGTGGGAAAGTAAAAGAAAATTGTAAAATACATAACCTCAAAATTGCTTTTTAAAGAATTTAATCGAAATATAACATGCAAAATAGTTTATTAAATAAAAATGATTATACAATTTCAAAATGGCGACATTTTGAAGTAGTTTTCCTTAAGTCTTTCTGATCTACCAAATATATGAACCTGTAAATTCAATTTGTGCTATTAGTCATCTGCATATCTCAATTTAAAGCTCAATATCGACAAACAAGCATCATGGTACTTACCCGCTCTACTATACAAAAAAGCAGAGTCGTAAAGTATCTAATGTAATGTAATTTAGAATATAATGCCCAAAAATTGGAAATGTTAAGTTGAATTGGTAGATAAAGGGTCGTTTAGCACGTGTCAGTGGCTAAACCCTAAAGGGCCTCGAATCTGTAAACATGTGAAGAAGCCTCTACTCGTTACACTCGTGTCGGTGGCTCGGCCCTCGATATCGAACTCTACGAATGTGGCATTTTCTTGGAAAGTCAAGATTTGAAATTACAATTCTGACACTATCCATTTTTTATCGTAAAGATGTAAAGTTTAATATTACATGCAGAATTGAAATTTACAATTTTTTTATGTAATTTAGTGTGTTATAATTTGAAAACACACGAGATATGATTTTTTAACCTGTTTAAAATAACGGTTATTTTGACAATTTCTATTAAATTTTTCTGAATATCAATAGGATTCTATATGAGTACTATATATTGAACATTATGTTCCTATCTTCATTTTTATGACAGCTAACCTACTTACGTCAACGACGACAGACGGACAGCAGGTCGTAATCACTTTTTCGGTTTGCTGAAACCATGAAAAGTGAATATCAGTCAAAAAAAAAGTCAATTTTTTTTTTTACAATTACCAAACCTAAGCTGTACTTCGTATAAACATGTCAGAATATCAACTGTACATAATATTGTAAATATATATTATAATAATTATTATAAACTGTATATATTGTCTTAAATATATATTATATATTACAATAATAGCTATTTACTGTATAGGCTATATTATTACATTAACTAATCTTACTTACATGTGATGTATTTTTCTTACAATCGAAACTGTTCGACAGCCCTATACTCAAAGTCAGATATAACACCAAACAACCAATCACAGCAGATACAAATACAATCCAATGCCAGTTGTACTTTGTCGAACATCGAGCACAAGATTTCAAATCTTCAACAGACTTAAGTTGTGCCAAATCTTCAGGGAGAATTGCCAACTTCCGGGAAGAACGTAATATCAATCCTAACCTCTTTGTTGCTTCTTTGAAGTGGTCTTTGTTGTTTTTCCGTTGTTTAGAAGGCTTCATTGCAGAAAAATTAATAAAAAGTTTAATCCATTAAATGTCCGTTTTATTTAAAATGTTCATCTTAAAAGATAAAAATAAATTAAAACCACCAGGTTATATATTACCATAGGTTATGATTACGTATATCTACTTTATAATATAGTTTTTTTTTAAAAACACTTATAACTTAAAGTAACGTTCAAATACTAGCAACGAAAAAATTACAACGTTAATAAAATATAGTAAATTCCGATGATTTACTAAAACCTACATTTTGAAAATAAATGTTTATAAAAATCTAATCATTTTTAAAATTTCAAATATGTATTTATTTAAGACATAAACCTTGACGTATAATTTGACACAATATGGTACACTTTAAACACTTTTGTTTACTAAGGATAATATTTATTTAAATCACTATATAAACAAACACATGTCCTACAAACACGTTCAGTGTTTCCGCAAAGGAGGAATAGCTTCACCCAACTGCCGGCGAAGCACAGTGTCTGCTGTATATGTTTTACCACCACATTCGTCCAGACATGCGTATTCAGTCCCAGACAACAGTATTCTGAAATGTTATTCCCCAGTAGAGGTTAAATTGATGCGCACCTGATTGTCATAAATTTTAAGACGTAATGCATTGTTATTGTTTAAATCATTTTAAAACAGTTGAAATTAATATTTTATTCAAGATAAATTATATACAATACAGATGTTTAGACTGTATAATTAATGTAGTTTTATTTTTTCGTTAAGTGATGGAGCACGATAATAATCGACATTCTAATTTGTTTAGGATATTTAAGTTTTTTGAGGTTCCCTGAATTTAAAACTCTGTCTGCTTCGTGCATGTCCTCCGTCTGACGCTTGTTTGACTTATGTGCAATACTCTGCAGACCACAAGCGTGAATCGATTTTATACGTAGGCATATTGTCTCGATACGTCGAGACGTTTTGTTCATTTTTGATAATTCAAAATTTAAAGGTAACTGCATAAAAATCCATTACATTTTGCTATAGCCTCTAAAGACCGAAACAAAACGCAGTGGTGCCATCTCTTCATAATTTATGTTTAACTCCATAAACTCTGTTTCAACTTAAAAAAAACCCCTGGGAGTTGTTTTTAAAAGTTTTTTTAGCTTTGTATTTATCGAATAAAACAGCAGCCACACCTGTTTCAATCATCTTGTATAGTTTAAATGTATTTTATAAACACAAATATATTATATGGCTTTAAACTCAACAGATTAACCAAAAGAACACTTAAGAATCAACTATATTCCTGTCAGATTAATAACTTTTTCTGTTTAATAAAGAGGTTTTGAAAATTCTTATGTTCGGTCGCATCTCAGCCTCGAAGACTCTTTTTGTTTAATTTCCACGACAGAGGTCAAGAAAAGATAAACAAGTTGAAGGTCGTCATCATACAATGGTAATACAAGTAGATCCTTTAAATGTAATCCACTAAAATTAGTTCCATGAGCCTTGTAGTGAATCGATAGATCAAGGAATCTTATCCAATAGGGTGTTTGTTTAAAACAGTTATTACACAGGTTCTCAAATAGTAATTGTATACTTGTGGTTTGGCAATAATGGTTGTAAATTTTGATATTTTATACGACTCACATAACTCATTTCTTCTTTTGTTAATTAAAAAATTTAAGAGACGACATAATTAGATTAAGTTAGGTTAGGTTAACTCAGGTCTAACCAATACTTTTTTTGTGTCTTAAGAAGGTACATGTTAAGCCAAATTTTATCGAACTTATTTTGTGAAAATCTCCATTTTCATCTGCTACCTAAAATTATTGACCGATCGATTATATAAAAAAAACACCTGATAATAATAATATGCACAATATGCATAAATCCAAATTTGACCAAAGCCTGTTTCTTTCGCTATAGAGCAATAGGCAGACGATAGACAGGCATTATTATTGAAAATCACTGTTTTGACCTCAGGTTTTTTTTTTGCTGTGATAACCTCCGTCAGAGGCCTCGCCGACGTCGACCTGAAGGTCTTTTGCCGCCCCAAGTTCCATCCTACACCCACTCAGTAATACCTGTCATCCTTATGAAGGAACATATGCTACCTATCGGGTTCTCTAGGATGGTTTCCATCTCCTTCTCCGGAGGGCCTAGAGAGTATAGCCTGGCTCGTCCTAACGCCTCACACTCTAAGAGAATGTGTTCTGCATACTCTTCAGCCAAACCACATTTCCTGCAAATATTTTCTGCAGCAATCCCTATCCTATGTAGGTGTTTTCTGAGGTGACAGTGGCTCGTTAATAGCCCTACCACCCACCTCATGTTATACCTTCTAAGAGAGATAAGTTTTTCAGCATGTTTCTTGATTGGTCTAAGTAGCCTCTTTGCAAGTCTACTTGTAGTTGAATTTGTCCAGGCCTTATTCATCACCTCCCGTATCCATGTAGCAACCACTGCTCTGGCATTGACCTCAGGTTACTTAGGAATGAAAATTTCTAAACAAAATTCAACAATGATTTCTGGACCCACCTACTTCTTATACAAACACTTACCGTACACTTTCAACAGTTTGAAAAAACCTCTTGGGGGCTCACTTTAGTAAGTAACCGGTTGGTAATCCCGAGGGAACATAAGTGGATCTACAACATTTTATTTTCGTGTAACATTGGATTAAATCCCCCCCCCTCTCTCTCTCTCTCTCTCTCTCTCTCTCTCTCTCTCTCTCTCTCTCTCTCTCTCTCTCTCTCTCTCTCTTCTCTCTCTCTCTCTCTCTCTCTCTCTCTCTCTCTCTCTCTCTCTCTCTCTCTCTCTCTCTCTCTCTCTCTCTCTCTCTCTCTCTCTCTCTCTCTCTCTCTCTCTCTCTCTCTCCTCTCTCTCTCTCTTCTCTCTCCTCCTCTCTCTCTCTCTCTCTCTCAATTTTTCCTATTACGTCTCTCCTGTTCAACTCTTGTTGTTTTCAGAGACTGCCGCTATTAGAGTATTCCAGGGCTAAGTGTCTTTATTTTATACCCTTTTCTTCTTGTTTTATAAGATGATGATGACCGAGAGGTTTTTAAATTTTAAAACAACAACAAACAAAAATCGACAGTAAATAAAAAACATTCAGTATAGTTAAAATATTCCTTTTAATGTACGTAATCAATCTATCTACAAACAGTAATTAAATCAGCTCTAATTAGAAAGGTAAGTAAAACACATCTTGTAATGCTTTAAATTAGTAACTAGACATAAAACAAAGTAGAGCTATATATGCGATGTACGTTAGTCAGTAATTTGAGGAACGTTTAAACGTTTTTATGTGGCTCGCTTTGAATTAATGATCAAGTAACGACTGCCCTTGTCGTTTTAATGGCTGCCTTTAATGTAACCCTAATTAGAAAGGCTATTGTCGTTTATGTGAGGGTAAAAGTGCCAGAAATCTTGGAATCATATTCCCTTTTAGCCTTGCATTAATTAAATTTAATTAAGTTTAAGATAAAATAGTGATATAAAACATGCTTTGCCTTTCCGTAAAAAAGAATAATTTGGTCAAAATAATTATCCTTAGGCTAGAATCTATTATTTCAAGGTATATAGTTATATGTTTTCCCCCTTGCTGTTTAAATCAGAAAAAAAACCTCTCGGTCATCATCACCTAATACCGAAAACGAAATACTCTAATAACGTTAGGGTCGGAAAAGAACAAGAGTCGGTCAAGAGATATCTGATAAAATGTAAATACAGTTTAAATTATGTTAGTAAAAATCGTGAATTTACTTAAAAATATCATTTAAAGTATTTTTATGTTTAAAAACTATCGATTTTTTTGTAATCTGTCTAAGCCTACAACTTTCCTTAAACATCCACATACATACATATTTGTAAACTCGTAGATGATCTGCAGCCGAGCAAGTTCACAAAAATGCACAACATGTTTACTTAATATAACAAATAGCTTCCTATAAACAATTTCTTTAACAAATTTTACAATGATTAAAACATATCGAGCCACACTGATGAATAATTTCCAACCTAAACTTGTTATAAAACAATATCAAGTTATAAATACTGAGTTAAATTTCAATAACACTGTAAATACACCAACATACCAATTGACGGGCTCAATACACGTGTTGAAACACCCCTATCCTCTCTCTCTCTCTCTCTCTCTCTCTCTCTCTCTCTCTCTCTCTCTCTCTCTCTCTCTCTCTCTCTCTCTCTCTCTCTCTCTCTCTCTCTCTCTCTCTCTCTCTCTCTCTCTCTTTCTCTCTCTCACACACACACTCTCTCTCTTTATTTCTCCCTCACTTAAGCACGCACAAGTTAATAACTTAGTACGTTAATATAGCGTTCAATATTTTCGGCGTTAATAGGTTTCCTTAATAACCGGGAAAATGTATTATTTTATTAGTACAGCTAAAAATATAATGTGGCAAACAGTTGAAAATTTTTGGTGGTAGATACTCAGTTTAATTCTGTTTGTGGTATATAAGTATTTAACTTAATATTTTGTGTCAATTTTCATCGGAAATTGTAATCTCCTTCTCCACTTCTCTAAAAAAAAAAAAAGAAAAGCATCTTAGTATTTATATACGTACAAATTTCTAAATGGTAGAATATTCAAATATCAAAAAGAGGTTTCTCTTTTGTGTGTTCTCTTTTAAATTTATTTGAAATAATACGAATAACATATATTTGCAGTGTTATTATTGGTTTTTCTGCTGTGAAATGTACGTCTCCTTAAATTGAAAGGGCATATTCTAATTTAGAATTTACAAAGGGCGTAGTAAATAGTCTTCATTAGTTTGATAATCCATAATATATAAACTTATAAAAGATTCTAATACATTTTATTAATTTACCGCTAAGGTAATAAATATCCATGTGAGCCTGGAGTCAACAATCAATCCTAAATACTTTATTTGGCGCACCTGCTCAATAGAAACGCATTGGCAGTTTAAAAAATCACGATTCACATCAAGGTATTTCAAGAAATCAGGAAAAATGAAATTATGATTTTAAAAATTATATATATATATATATATATATATATATATATATATATATTTGTTTTAGAACTAATAACTATATAATATACCTTGAAACGCCATCGGAGCGCAGATACTTCACTCTGAATATTAAACCTAATTTCATCATCACCTTTGACGTGCATTACAGTAGATTGGCTGTTCAGATATTTTAAAAATAATGGCCCACAGAGAACCGACTCTTGAAAGATTTCGTTCTTTACCCTCCCGAGCTTCCTGTGCAACAGACTTTGGTCTGTTGCATCCTATCTGTTTGGAAAGAATGAAACAATCGAAACACGATCCCGCATCATGCAGCCTGGTTAACAGGATCTTATGATAAATTGTGTCAAAGGCTTTGATAATGCCCACAAAGATACAAGCGCAATATTTTTTTCTCACTTATGCCACTCTAGACCTTAATCGTATTTCTTGGATATTTACTGATAACTCACCAACAGGTATTTTCGGAGAGGTAGTGACTAAAATGTTTTGTTGGGGATTTAGAAGCTACTAGAGCAAAAGTTAGTCAAACTTTTTAAAACCCAAAGTTTGTCCAATCAATTTAAAAAAAAAAAATTAATATTTTTAGTTTTCCTGTCCATTAGTTGTGTAAGACGTGGATTTTAACGTACAAATATTTACGCTGGATGGGGTTACGCGTACTAATACGTACAGTGAAGTTAAGCCTATAAATTTGTACACAGGATTTAAGCATACAAATATGGACGAGGAGTTTAGCTTATAAATAATTACGCTGGAGTTAAGCGTACAAATACGTACGCTGGAATGAAGTATACTAAATACATATCTCTAGGAAAATGTATAAATAATTACGCTCTTGTTAAGCGTACAAATATCTGCGTTGAAGTTACCCGTACTAATACGTACGGTGGAGTTAAGCATACAAATATATACCCAGGATTTAAGCATACAAATATGGACGAAGAGTTTAGCATACAAATACTTGGAGTTAAGTGTATAAATAAGAATATGCTGGAGTTACCGGTAGAAATATGGACGCAGGAGTTATGCGTACAAATACGTACACAGGAGTTAACCGTAGAATATGTATACAGGACTTAGTATTACAATAGACTAACCTAATTACACGTATACATGTACGACCTTGTATAGTATCTAATTTTCTAACTTTACTTTCAGAAAACACATCAATGACTATAGAACGATGAGTAACGCAATACATTAGTTTATCTATTCAAAATATAGGTTTCTCTCTATTCATACAATTATTATCAACATTTTCCATAAATAAAAAATTCAATATTGTTTATAGAGAAAACAAAACTTTTAAACTTAGCACTCATTGTGTATATTTAACAACCAATCCTAGTTATATGTGTGCTAAACTTTTGTTCATAA
Source organism: Aphrophora alni (assembly GCA_963513935.1). Classification (NCBI taxonomy): domain Eukaryota; kingdom Metazoa; phylum Arthropoda; class Insecta; order Hemiptera; family Aphrophoridae; genus Aphrophora; species Aphrophora alni. Next base: position 115,832,343 of record OY740770.1, read on the forward strand.
ATCGAGAATAGCTTTTGTTCGGAAGTTCCCCAGCGTGACAAGCTACACTGCACGAATGCTTAAATAGGAGATGTCGCGAAACCAAAGACACAGTCACCGCCTGGTACGCGACAATCTATAAGTTATTAATGTGTACAACTATGTCACTGTTGGACACTTTTTGAAAGGTTTTTTATAATTTATATATTGTTTTTATTATATTATTTTTATATATTACGATAATAGTGGGCAATGTTACACGTAATGATATGAAGGACGATGATAAGCAAATAGTCAATTAACGGTGAAATTGATTTTATCGTTGTTTAAAAATGAAAAACCTCTCAATAATCATTGTTTTATAAAAAAAGAGGAAGAAAACAAGATAAAATAAAGGACCTCTAGCCCACGAATTTAGCGTCAGGTTCTGAAAGAAAAAGAACTGGACAATAGACATCTGATAGGAAAGATGAAAGAGAGAGATACTAAGTCTAATAATTATAAAATAATATTTATAATACAATACAAATCAATAATGTACAATTAATACATCTTTTTACATGGAAGATATCTTCTGTCACCTATTCTACTTTTGTCATAGCTTGACAACTAAATTTTGATATGTATTTATTACTTTTTATTTAAAGCGAAAAACCTCTCGGTCATCTTCGCCTTAAGAAAATAAGAAAACAACAAAAATACTGACTTCGAACACTTCAAATACCCTAATATCGTCAGGGTCGGAAGAGAACAAGGATTGGTCAAGAGAGACCTAGGACAGATGGAAGAGCGGGATCTAATCGAAGACTGTATGAAAAAATGTGTAGGCCTAAGTCCAACTAGGGATTGCCACACTTGTATTCACTATTATAGTGAGTCGCCCCCAAGGGTAGTAGCTCAGACAAGAATAATTTTTAGAACAGTGACCTAATGAAATGACCAATAGAACTTAAAAAACGTTCTACTGATCATTAATATTTACCGCGTTTCTAAGTTCTATTGGTAAAAATTAGAATAGCTCAGTTAAGTTTAGATAAATTGTAGTAAGATCTTAACCCTTTGAGTGCCACAAGAAAATTTTCATAACTCACCCAAAAATGCCACAGGTATAAATGGTTTTTTGGAGAACTTTGTTATAATTGACACAGATTAAATTGTATACAAGATATCTTAACAAATTTAGTGTCAAAATGTTCAGTGTTACCTAGGCTACAATTATATTTGTAAATAAGTTGGATTCTATATGTAAAAAAAAAATTATTTATTAAAAACCAAACTTTAGATAATTTAGAAAAAAAAAATTTACATTTTTTTTTTTTTTTACCTCACAAACCAAAAATATTTTATATATGGGAAGTGTGCTATTTTCTATCTATATACTGTTTTCTATAAGTGACCAAATTTTTAAATTATTTGGTTGAAAACCAAACTCAAACAAAAAACTTTTATCTCAGAACTAACCTATCCCAACCTATCCTAGGCCTATTTTGTTTACCTGATGTACTAGGTTAATCTAAGTTTAAATCAATATCACTATCACTAAACTGATTGTCACTATCACTTTCTGGTTGATATAACGGGTCTAGATCACTGTCATCCCCAAATAAATGTAACAAATCATCTTCAGAGGCTAAAGAGTCATCGTCTGAATAACCTAAAAGTAATCTGTCTACTTCGCTACCTCTTAGATTTTCTTCCGCCATTTCAAAGCAATATATTATCCAAAATACTACTTTAAACTAGTAATAACTAAAATAATAACCTTCAACAAACAAATAATAAAATATCACGAACAACAAACTTCAAAAAAACTGATGACTGTAGCGAGAAAATAATATCAACACACAATAATATCAGTACACTTCTAACCTGCAAGTGAAAATGACAACAGCTGATTTTGTGCATCAGTAATTGTTGTCATCTGTTTAGTTAGCTAAAACAAAATTTTTTCCACTACTGAATATCACTGGATATACCACAAAGTATTTTAAAACACCGAAATACTATATAGCAGATTACAAATAAATTAATTAAACTACGAAATACGCAGTGGCGATGGATCGTCACCGTGGCATTTCTCGCACGAAAAAATGGTGACGATAGATCGTCACCGTGGCACCCAAAGGGTTAAACTGTACATGATTGTGTATATTGTGAAGATGTTGAAATTGGAGAAGGGGCAATATTACTTCCCTGCTGGAACATGGGTTTATTTCCTTGTCTGATTTAGTTCATTTCAAAGAAAGTTTGTGTACATAGTGATTTAATCTTTGATACGACTAAGTTAACAATGATAGTCACTTTTCCCATCGTCTAAGTTTATCACCTACAGGTAACGGGGGTTGATTACTATCGAATCGTCGTTTATCAGTTTTAAAATAACGTACATAAATTATGAAAACTATTTGGTTAACTATATCATTAATGAAACTATAACAACATTTTTCAATTCTTACGATTTGCGTTATCTAAAAAATAAAAAACTCAAACATACAAACATTTGAGCGGACAGGTTTATATGGGGTTGATTTCTTTTATATAAAATAATACAAACATGATTATATAAAATAATATATGCAAAGCTAACATGAGATCCTTGAAGATTTGTTTAATAATGTAGCTAAGCAGCTCACGGCCACAAGGAATCTAGAGCCATTACTTGTGAAAGACTCTTTCAAAGAAACACACAAGGGTTTACTATGTTTCACAACCAACGATATCTCCAAATTATATTAAGAGGGAAAATAACTCTTTGTGTTTGTTTCCTTTTGATTTCTATGTACAAAATATAGAAGGAGAAAGTCTATTAAATAAGGAAAATAATATAATATTGATATGTATTTTTAGATCCTTTGATGTAGAAGTAATCATCTTTAGGCCGTATTCATGGTCGTCACTCGCCGAATTCGCCGAAATCCACTCATCCGTTCATTTAGCGTGGAGAGCCATTTATTCGTCTTTGATATTCATAGTCTGCATTCACCAGCTCTTTATTAACCATTGGTTTAACCACTTACATAGATTGAGAAAAAAAATGTGGAAAATTATTAGTAAATAATTAGTGAAAGACTTGAATTTCCACATCGATAGAACACATTAGGAAAACTAAAGTCGTTATCTTCAGTATAGCACACAAATTCCATTTTTGTTTTGTTCATTTGAAATTGATAAGGACTTTCAGTCCTCATGAACCCAGGTTGCTGGCAGTGATGTATAGAAACTTTGGGGTTTTACATGCAAAGTGAAGGATGGTAATTACCCATTATCGTAAGAGAGTTTACTGTTTAACTGCGCTACATGAAACATTTCCTCAGAGGTTCACTTACAGTAAGTACGAGCGCGGCAATCCTGAGGGCTTAGCTGGATCTATACTATTTTTATGTATTATTGGGCTAGGTCACTGTCTTTCTGAAACAATTCTTGTTCTCTTAGAACCGACCCTGACGCTATTCGAGGGTTAGAAGTCCTTATTGTATGTTCCTTCTTCTTTAGTTTCAAAAACGCGATGATGGTCGATAGGTTTTTGGCTTTTAAATAGTATTAAAGAAATGTTATCTTCTGCTTTCTACTAGGAACTGAGAATGTGGCATGCTGCAAGTAACCTCGTACTCCCAGAGAAAATAAGTTGATGTAGAAGAATAAAACATCGTGTGCTGCTTCCTCTGTTAGAATATGAACTACTGAGGTATAATCGTATGTCTCATGGAATAAATTACATGTATGTTTATAGGGTCTGAAATAGAATTGTTAAGCATATTTTATTACATCAGGGCACAATCGTAAGTAAGGTGATGGACATGTGTCAGTGACCGAGGAAGTCTGTGATTTTCTAGAGTTATGTCGAACCTCTCAAATGAAGATATCAGTGTTGATTTAATGTGAACATAGTACTGTGTATGTGTTGTTTAAGAATTAACATATTTAAGTTTTTAAGTGAGATCCTAAGACTTATGAAATTTATGACTTTAGTGAAAATCTTCTTTTGGAATAGTTGTAAACTGAATATTTGAATGACCATAGTGTAATCCTAGATGGGGGCAATGTATGTAATGATGCCTCTAAGTAGTGAAAAATATATCGTAGTGGCCGTTCGTCGCAGAAAACATATTGACTAAAGTAGACAAAATTAGACTCATTTTGATTAATTATATTAAAAAGGCTTAATATTTTACATTTCCCCCTTAGTATTAATAAGAGAAAAACCTCTCAGTCGCCTTAGAAAGTGCATAAAATAGATAAACCAAGCTCTTGAATATTCTAATACATTTAGGGTCAGAAGAGCACAAAAGTTGGTTATGAGAGACTTGATAAGAAAGATGAAAGAGATGGATCTAACCCACAATTTGAAGAAAGTAAACCCCGGAGGGTTTTCTTGCAATCTTGTAAATATTTTGTAAAATAAACTTCTTTCGAGATATTTAACGTTAACAATTTTAAATAACGTTATTATGAAACTGTCGAATGAAAAATTACAATATTTAATATTAACTAGAAACTAATGGTGTAAAAAGATTCTAGAAAATTTGGTATCGGTATCTCATTCGGTTCCAGCGTTATAAATGGTTTTTGAAAGAAGAAAACAGACGGATAATGAACTTTTTTAATACGTATTTTTACAAAACGTATTTTGATGTCCAGAAGCACGGAAAATTGTCAATTTTGATATCGGAATGTTAATTGTGATATAAAAACATTGCAAAGCGGAAACATAATTACTCTAGAATTTTGTGACGTGAATGCAGTTTTTAAAAGAACGCAATAATAGTGTTTCACAACTCGTTCCATATTTAATTCGTATGAAACGTTAAAGCAATTAAAATCCTTTAATGGTTTAAAAGCGTGCTTTAAGCTATGAAAAGTCGGACTTTATGTAATTACAAACTGCATATGACTAAATGTATAGTCTTAATGTTAAGGGTGTCGGTAACGTCATCCCCTACGGTTTGAATGACTGTTTTATATTTTGACCTTAATTAGAAAGGATCTTTTTCTGTATAAAAATGAAGATAAAAATTTTCATTTTGTTCACGTTACATTAGGAACAGAACTTTAAATGTGACAAATGTACTCATACGTTTTCATAAAAAAAAACTTTAAAATTGTTATTTAGTTTTTTTAGTTACTTGAAAACTTGTTAGTACAACATTCCTACCCACTAACCTCTTGATTATGGTCTGTTAGTTGTTCCTCCATAATAAGATTTCTTCCCACTTATCTCATAATTATGATCTGTAGGTTTCCCTCTACCTCAGGATAGATTTCCGTTGTCACCCTGATTATATTATTTTGATTGTATCTCTATCACAGGATTGTTTTCCACCTAACTCCTGATTATAGTTTGTTGGTGGTTCCTCCAGCATAGAACTCTTAATCCTCTACCTCCTGCATATGATCTCTAGGATGTCGCTCCATCACAGGATGCTCTCCCACCAACCTCATGGTGCTGATAATGATTTAATGCTTCTCCCTCCAGAACAGGATTCCTTCGGCCCTACCTCCTGTAAATGATCTGTAGGTGTTCCTCCATCACAGGATTCCCTCCCGCCTACCTCCTGATTATAGTTTCTTGGTTCTCTCTCCAGAATAGGATACATTTCTATTAACAGTCTGATTATAGTTTGTTGATTGTTCCTCATTACCGGGTTCTTTAACACCTATCTGCTGATTATAGTTTGTTCGATCTCCTTCCAGCACAGGATTCCTTTCAGCTTACCTTCTGAATGTTGTCTGTAGGTTGTTCCTCAATCACAGAATTCCCTGCTGCCCACCTCCTGATTATGAACCTCCTTAGCTCCTTGCTTTACAAGACTCTTTTCCACCTTCCTCCAGAATATGGTGTGCTGATTGTTTCCCCTTTACAGAATTCCTTACTCCCTGGTTATGGTTCGTACATAATTGCAAGTACAGAATTTCATCCTGATTACCTACTAACTATGGTTTGTTGGTTCTTCCTCCAGCGCATGATTATTTCTCTCCTATCTTCTAATTATGATCTATTGGTTATTTCTCCATCACAGGATTCCTTCCAGCCTACCTCCTGATCATGGTTTATTGGTTCTCCTTCCAGCACGTGATTCCATCTCGCCTACCCATCCCACTGACCTCTTAATTAACTTCTGTTGGTTGTCCCTCCAGCTCATGTAAGACTTTCGTCTAGTCTTATTCTGTTTGATGTCCAGGTATCTTCTGAAGACAGCAAAATATATTTAAACAATTTTACACAATTGTGAAGCGTGTTAAGGAATTATATCACCTTTTCAAACTCAGTTTTCAATTTAGTCTATGTTTTTGTACCATGTTGATAAGAAATAAATTAGTTTCAGAAAAAAAACAATAATTAGCCATTTCGTACAGTAAAAGTTGAAATATAATTAGTTTCAAAATTGAAATGGTTTGTGTTTTCTTATTTCGAATTTCTTTAAATAAGGATAACTATGCAGTTAAATATAATACAAAACACTGCAACACCTTAATCTCTTACCGTTGTTCAGTCCAAGTATTACGTGAAATTAAAAAGATAAATAACCTAAACTTTGCTAAGAAATGGTTGTCATTAAAGGAGCCGCCGTTTTGAGTGAACAATTTATATCGTTAACAAACTGACAGATAATTATTTGTAAGAAGGATATTGTGATTTATCTGCACTTTAGAAATATTGCGGGATAGTTAAAGTAAATAAATAATAAATAGTGCGACGTGTTGGTTTATTTTTCAACTTTTGGTCATTATAGCCTTAAAAACAGGGTAGAAACGAAATAAAATAAAGGCCCTCGAATCGTTTAATAGTGTCCTAGTCAGAAAAGAACAAATGTGGTTGAGAGAAAACTGCAGAAAAGTTGAAAGATAGAGGTCTACTCCAAGACTAAATGAAAAAAGTGTAGATCCAGCTTGAATCTCTCGTGATTGTAGCCAGAACTCACTTAAGTGAGAACCTGAGGGAAGTTCTTCTGAATATAGAGATGCCTAATACATCTAAACGATTCTGTTCGAAATAATTTGATTTATCAAAACATATTACCACAAGACAGAATATAGAAATGTTTGTGTTCCGTTAAAACAGTCTTCTGACCCAAATAATAATTTAGAAAAAGTTTTCCTGGTTGTTAAAAAACTTTATAAAAAGTTCCAAACCTCTATATTGAAAGGTTGTACCAAATAGGTGAAGAAAGTACCATTGATAGAAACATATGACACAATATATAAACGAAGTTTGGAAACTTATTTATCATTCTAGAGATCTGCTTCTGAAGATGGCATTTACCCGAAACACTTCAATTACAAGTGATATCACAATAATAGGTGAAGCATTCGCTTGGCAGTTTATTTATGGTTATATAGAGCAATTCAGATCAGATAGGTGCACCGATTTTGATCAAATTTGAAATATGGATGTATTTTGTCTGAATATTTTTAGATCATGGATAGTTCAAAAATAGATACTTCTTATGAGACAAACTCTTGTTCTCTTCCGTCCCAAAAGCTATTAGATTATTGTAATGCAAGGAGTCTCTATTTTATGCCCTTTTTGTGAATGTGGTGAGCTAGAACAAATTAATAACTCAGAACTTCAACAGATAACCAGATTCAGTTACTGATATTGGTCTTCGATAAAGAACAATAGATCCTTGAAGAAAGATGTTTATTAGAAATCCAAAAGAGAAAAGGAGAAGAAGAAAGTCTAGAAAAATAAGTTAAGGAGATGTCAATTAAGATCTAAAGAGGATTGGTGTATGGATGAATTGATGATTGAACAGATTGGGTAGTATAGATCATACAATAAAATATTAAATTAATAATGTTTGTTTTCAATTTTGTTTTTATCAATTTAACGATATCAAATTAAAATTTATCAACAAAACTTTAAATATTTTCCAAGCAATTAAAAATCTTTATTTTGCAGAGCAATATCTCAAGTATTATCAAAGCTGAGCAATTCACTTACTCGCAAATTTTCAAAGTACACAAGAAATATAAAGGAGGGAAAAGTAAGGAAAATAAAAGAGAATTATTTCACCGCGTAAATAAAAGAAAGTATGAAAGGTAGTAGAACCTTTGAATTGGCTTGAAGGGGCAGAGTGACTTCGTTAAAAGAACAGGCGTTAATTTGGGTCGGAAAACAATTTTCACTTCTCAAAGCAGCGTTTTGTTTTAACGGCGTTGTAGAGTGATTCACTGGCAAAATAAAGTTTTGAATCTTTTTATTTAAAAAGTCCTCAAAATTAAAAAAAATTATAAACTTTATTTTACCAGTAAATGCACAAAAATACAATACGTATTGTATAAATATAAACCTATTTTTAAAAGATTTAAATAATGTGGTTTCTCTGGTACCGAGTTAATGTCGAAGACGTCATGGTTATTTATTCGGGTAGGTCAAATTATTTATTTAATTAACATTACTGTTACTACACCCAAAAGTCGGACTATGGTCTCTTTCATCTCTGTCATTCTGTTCTTTTCTCCAGTTCCATATTCCCGACATTGCCCCAAGCAAGTGTTCACACTCCGTAACCTTAAATCGTCGCCTAAACATGCGACCTAGGCTGAGTTTAATGGCTCAAACATATATGTTTTCTAGTAATGTAATGTTAGCTCAAAGCTCAACCCCAAGCCTGCGGATCTATGATGTAGTTATGCTTTCTCCACTAGAGGCATTGCTCCCAAAATAAGCCTCCTGCAATAACCCAAACAATAAGACTGTCCAGAATCATCTTTCTATACACTCTAACGTGGTAATTCGCGAGTACTACTTCCCTCAATCAGGTATTTTTATTGAATTCACGTAGGGTGTGGTTTCGTTACCCCGTAGAACGGTCTTGACTGGAAAAATACTAAAGGTTTTATTAGAAAGTAACTCTCTTAATCAACTGGGGGGGGGGGGAAATTGCGAGAACCAGTACCCAAACGCATTGTTTTCCGTCTGTCAGTCATGTTGTGTTTTCACAACAACATATACAGGGTGTTGCAAAATTATGTTTACAAACCTCAGGAAGTTGTTTCCCCCATCAAAACTAAGAAAAATTTCCTATAAACATGTCCGGAATTGCCTAGTTTCCCATATATCCGCCATTTTGTTTACAAAATGTTATTTGTCTCTACAACGGTTTGAAAGATTGAATTGAAACTTGGCATGGTACCTAATAAGGTAAAGAACTATTAAAAACATAACCAGCCTAATATGATAAGCCGTTTCAAAATGTCAGCTACCTAATTATTTTAAATCAAAATTACTCTGAAACGGAAAATTTGTATGAAAAATTTAAACACCCGTCATTTAGGTTGGTTCTTTTTTTCAAAATGGTTATTTACATTATTAGGTATCATGCCAAGTTTCAACTCAATCTGTTAAGCCGTTCTGGAGATAAAAATATTTGGTTATAAAACAAACTGGCGGATATCTGGGAAACTTGGCAATGTTTGACATATGTTTACAGCAAATGTTCCTTAATTTTGATGTGAGAAACCAGCTTTTGAAGTTTAAAACACAATTTTGCAACACTGTACAAATATCTTTGGAAATAGAAAAAATATTGAGTGAAGAGTTGATATACATAATATTTTATGTAAACTTTTACCACTATACCAAAAACCAAGTGGATATTTTTTTTTAAATAACGGACGTTTAAAATTATTAACGTCACTTATCGCGAAAACCATGAACATTAAAAAATATGTATAAAACAATTAAAGATTCTTTTCAGGAAGAACAAAAATCTTTTAAAAAAATTTCTGTATGTCAAAGAATAATCGAAAGTTGAAAAAATTAATAAAATACTAAAATTAGTATTGAAATATCAGTCAAAATTTTGAAACTGTTATGGGAAATATTTTCATTTTTAGTACATTTCTAGGCTATAGCCCAAAATATTAATGTAGAATAATAATATGAACAATTTTAACATAATTCCGATATTCTTTAACTTACAGAAAACATAGAAGAATTATTTTGTTTTTGTTTTTTTTAAAGAAGGTAATGTTTTGTCTATTGTAAATATTTTGTAACGTTTTTGGTTTTCGAGATATTAGACTTTAAACATTTAAAACGTCCGTCATTTTGAAAATATACAAAATATCGTTTTGTTTTTATAGTATAGTGGTAAAAAGTTGCATGGAAATGCGTTTTTTTGAAGAAAAAAAAAAGAAAAAAAAAAAAAAAAAACAATCCGGACGTATGTTTACAATATCTTTTTTTCTGCTTTAAAATCTGTGTATAATTAAATTCGTGCTTTATATTTGACAATTTCATGCTTGCGTTAGAATTAGTTTCTTTAAACTGCCAGGCCCAACCAAATCAGTGGATCAGTAGTCCATTAATCTTTATTAACAATTATTATTAAAAATGACTATCTCCTATCTTATTACAATACTACAATATTCTTATTATTTAAGGCCTTCTTTAAAAAACTTAGACTATATTCCTAACTAAAACTATCCTAATTTCTAACTCTTGCGAAATAGAATTTCTAAACAACTTCGAATCTAAATATATCGAACAGCTGAGAAGGATATCGGTAAACTACTGCATTGTTACATGCATGCTTCTCTTCGAGTAACACAAACCACTCCATATAAATGTTCCATTTGGAGATCACAGAACCTCATTTTCAGCCTAACTCCAATACTTGTTCTCCCGCCTCTAAACCAATCGAATAAATCAGTTCTGTTAAAATACTATAATTGCATTGTAATATCTGTTTTAATGTAAAGCGTATAATGATAATTTTAAAACATGTAATGATGTACGGACTGAGAGATAGTGCCACAGTATAGCCACATTTACAATGAGTTATACTATTTCCACTGTGAACTGTGCTTATCTGATGCTGTAGGGGACGGGAAGGATTATTTGTGAGTAGTTGATTTCCGGATATTTATTTGTATTTAAAATTAGATCCGTGTGTTTGCTTTGTCAGTTTGTAATTTATAAAAATAAAATATTAAGTTTTAGAAATATAATAGGGTAATTATATCTTGCAACTATTATAGTAGGCCTATATTCAATTTTCTGATTGTTTTATAATAATATGTATTTATTTCGAGTATACAAAGTAGAGGGTAAGTTTGGTAATCGTCAAAAATTTCGACCTCTGTTTTTGACTGATCTTCAAGGTCAGGACTTGAGAAACCGAAAAAGTTGTCCGTCCGTCGTCGTCTGTACGTAAGCACGATAGCGGCCACAAAATATTGGATAGCAATATGAAATTTGTTATATGGGACCGTAGTGTGTTCTAGTAGAACACTATTGAAATTTAGAAAAATCTCCATAAAATAGGAAAATTAGACAAAATCTCCATAAAATAGGAAAATTAGACAAAATCTCCATAAAATAGGAAAATTAGACAAAATTTCCATAATATAGGGAAATTAAACAAAATTTCCATAGTATGGGAAAATTAGACAAAATTTTCATAATATAGGAAAATTAGACAAAATTCCCATAGTATGGGGAAATTAGACAAAATTTCCATAGTATAGGGAAATTAGACAAAATTTCCATAGTATGGGGAAATTAGACAAAATTTCCATAGTAGGGGGAAAATAGACAAAATTTCCATAGTAGGGGAAATTAGACAAAATTTCCATAGTATAGGAAAATTAGACAAAATTTCCATAGTATAGGGAAATTAGACAAAATTTCCACAGTATAGGGAAATTAGACAAAATTTCCATAGTAGAGGGAAATTAGACAAAATTTCCAAAGTAGAGGGAAATAAGTCCAAAAATTTATGAGATTTATTTTTGTACATGCAACTGAGCTGGAAACCAGAAAAAAAATTAGCAAATTCGGACTGGACTTTCTTCGATAGAAGAATGCATAAAAGTGCATTTTTATGCATTATATGTGCATTGATACAATATTTTTAAAATATTCTGGCTCAATGGACGTAGAAAAATGAAACACAAAGAAGAAAATACTCGGAAATGAAGGGACTATCGAAATGGTGGGGTATAGTAACATTACCATACATAGTATAGTATACATTGTATAGTAAGTACTTTACAACCTCAAAAAAATTCGAATTTCTCGATTTAAGATTTATTTTTTCGCTAATAATACAACAAATGGGGTAATAAGTCTTCACGAAAATTGTACTAATTATGTGTCTTTACACTAGAAATCGGTGGTCAAATTTGTAAAACAATTACAAAACAAGCCGACGTCAAGAAAGTAATGATATTCTTAAGAGGTTCAGAAAACCTGTGTATCAACTGTTTTAAATAAACTTACTTCTTGATTTACCATCTCCTACAAGCCCCAGTAAACTAACTTTTGTGGATTACATCTATAGGAACTGTTTGTATTACATTGTATGATAGGGTTGGGTAAGTACTAACTTGGTACTTTCAACTTGATTTGATCTGTATCATTATTATATCAGCCAAGATTTGTTTATTATATTTGTTTATAACTTATGGTTTAAACGTGTAACATGAGCACCTGGAAGCGGATCACTCGACAATCAACTGAACTGGTAGATCATTTAGCAGTAGTGTGCACGAATCAACTACTAACATAGTTCAATGATTAATTAATTAGTAAATGATTTAAGATTTTGCTAATAGTTGAGATACATAGGGGCAACCATCAAAATTCGACAGTTGACGTGAATCCCATTTTTAATATTCATAAAATTGTTATAGTTGCAACATAGTTTCCCAGCCTAAATTTCAGCGTGTTTAATTAGGTTGATTAAAGATTAGTTTTAATCTCGTTATAGCTGGCGTAGTGCACGGACTAGTGTGTTGCCAAACTTCTCTGACCAATCATAACCGAAGTGACTAACATTGACCGGCTACGCTAAGGGTGGTTTTCAATTGCTATGGCTGAGGTGTGAATCTAAAATAGCGCCTCGCAAATCATTCTTGATTTTTGAAACAACCTATTTATTTCCGTGTTCAACTTAAATCCCGTCAAAAATTACTAAACTCGTTTCAAATAGTATAAATATTATGGAAAAATCATCAGGGCTTTTACAAAATTTCAAAAATAATTTACTATAAACCAAAAGGTCATAAAGGATTAGACAATATTGGATTAAAATTTATAGTTAGAAGAACAAGAATATAGAGGTCTGATTTTTTAATATTTAAGCCCAGGAGCAGTATATCATTGCTGCTTTCTTCCCAATTAATTGTGTATAGATGAATTTAATAACTAACGCGACTAACTACATTTGTTTTAAACCACAGAAGCCCAAAGGTCCCCCAATGGATGAGATTCCATAAAGATGTACTTAAGACTATGTCGTAAACAATATCTCTTGTCTCTTCTATAAAGTTTCTAACTAAAATAATACTCCCCGGAAGTATTTTATAAAACGCAATTGAAATATCTGTAGTTACATTTACATTTTCGTAACCCTCAGAGAGTCACTTACAGTTAGTACGAGCATGGAAATCCCGAGTGACCCTAGCTGTATCTATACTATACTTCATGTTTTATTGGGTTATATCCCTCTCATTCATATTGCCTATCTGGTTTCTCTTGAGCAACTCTTGTTCTCTTCCGATCCTGACGCTACTAGAGTATTTGATGGTTAGAGATCTTTATTTTATGGTATTTTATTCCCTTTATATACCCTTAACATTCCCTTAATATATATATATATATATATATATATATATATATATATATATATATATATATTAAGGTGATGTGATGACTGAGGAATTAAACATCAATAACTTTATTTTTAAATATAGTAACAACGCAGCCATTTTGAACCAGTAAGTCCTACCAAACTGCTGGAATGAAGAAAAAAAAAAAAAAAAAAAAAAGTCAAAACTAGATAATTTTAAAGTTTCAATTATAGAACAAAATAGTTGTGAAACTCTTTAAAAAGTAGTTTTAAAACGGAGGTAATATCCGTTGGTTCCATTGATATTTTAAAATAGCTATAAAGCAGCATAAAATAGCCCATTTAAAGTTACATGTCCAAGTAAATTGCAGTTGTTGAATAAGAATAACAACGTGATTGTGAAACTAGATCACCGCGTTAAACTTTCGAGTGGGAAAATATTTAACTATGGCTACCACATAAATGTTCAACCGTTCAATAACTCTTTAACCCATTTTCCAAATTGGAACATTATAGTACTATGCTAGTAAATTTTAATCCTTTTGAAGTCTATAATTTTCGTCTTATTACAAAAGTTTCACCGAAATTGGTAGAATAGTTGTTTATAGTGAATCAGATCTATAATATTATAAGATCTGAATTGTAGTATTTTAGTGTATAAAATGATATATTTTTGGGGTTCTGAAAGGAAAAAGTACTTAAGGAATAGTTTATTTTTAATGAAAGGATATTAACACCGAAAATGTTACAGGAATTTTCTTAGGAAGAAAGTATGCGTGGCCAAAGGTATCTTGTTTTAAACTTATATATATTATCAAATTTTATTTGGGAAGTTAAACTTTTTTTAAATATATCCAAAGTAAGTGATAGTTGAATGATAACTGTTGTAGTTACTATAATCTTTGACCGTGTTCGATCCCACACAAACTACTATTGAGGATTATCAGGTGCCTCGCACCCGTAGTTGGAGAAGAAGTATAGCATATATGATCTTTAATAAAAATAATGTTATGATGGCAGTGGGGAGCCATAAACCATACAAATCGCCAGGTGGAGATGGGGTTTTTCCAGCCCTGTTGGGAAACCAGGCCACGTGATCCTTTTCAGAGCCAACAATTCGTGCCATTCCCCATCCAACATTACACGCCTCGAACCTCATTGACCCTCCCGGGTCGATCCTCGGTCTTTGTGTCTCTTTCCTACACCTCCAACTAGGCCCGACAGAATGGCAATTGCTAAAAATAATACTATAATCCATTGCCCAAAAATCTACCAAAAAATAAAATGTATATATTAAAAAAAAAGAGAAAGAGACAGTAAACAACGTTAATAAATTCCTCCTATAGGTGTGATCGGTAGACAATTCATAGTCATGGGTAGATATATCCCTGTTTTTTTTATAAATTAAAAACTCATATAAATACGTTCCTCTGTTTAAGATTCCTAACGAAAATCAAATAAACAACAAATTTAAATAAAACAAATGAATTCCCATATCAGGTTCTCAGCTATAATCCATCCTACAGATGTACGTGTGAAGCTGTCAGATAAACTCAGTTTTGCAGCGGAAATTCTACAATTCATTTACAAAATGGTGTTGCTATGACATTATCTCGCAGTCGGTCCATCACTTGGATGTTTTCAAATTACATCTCATGTTTTAACAACGTTTATTTTTTTAAATTACCAGTTTTTGTTAACGTTCTTGTTGTATCCACTTTTTTATTACACAGAGTTATATTCAGAAGGAGATAATAGATATCTAAATTCAAAGTTATTTTTGTTAATATTATGTTCAGCCTTCAGATGCTCACTATGGTTAGTACCGACGTGGTAATCCCGAGAAGCTCTATCTATCTTTTTTTATGTAGTCTTAAGTTAAATCCCTCTCTTTCATTTTTCTATCAGGTATACATTGAGTCTATAAAGCTCCGATTCTTTTGCTCCGTGCTTTTGTCCTAGCTTGCTCTGGTATCTTACCCTGAACTAGAGATACCATAGCAAGTACCATCTTACTCTACCCCACCCAACCTCTCCTCAGGTTATCTTTTTTCTATGTTCTTATTTCTATGTTTTTGAATATTTCTTGGTATGTTTTATTGGTGATTCTGCTATCAGGAGTGCGATTGCTCCTGAATGACTTGTACAACCTTTCTCTACTAGGTTTATTATATCCGCGTTGTCGAAGAAATCTTGACGAAGCTGAAGACTCCCCATGCTGAAAGACATCATAGAGGGTACGCTCCATTTAACACTACGTTGAGATGCAGCTAGAGATGCTCCATCCGGCCAAAGTCCCACTTGGTCAGGTAAGACTAAATATTGATTGAAATCAGCAAGTATCTCACAGGCTACGTATGCGACACTTTTGCCCGGTGTCATTCGCCCCCATCAGTACGGGTTGTTTTACACTTTAGAGTTAGACTGAAAACAGAATAAAGGGGGCGATAATGAAGAGAAGTTAGTGTAAAAAAGGGCTGACAGAATATATCATGAAAAAACACAGAAAAGGGAGTGGGAGTTTCACTGTTAAGACTTCAGAACAACATGAAGAGTAGGTTTCTTAGGAGGCTGTTGGTGGATGCTCACTGGGCGATGGTTTCGACAACCCCCTACGCAAAAAAACTGTTTTCTAAATATGTCTTGTGTTAATATTTACACCATTAAATCATGTTTAATTTTTATAGTCCATGTCAATAAAACACACAATTAAACTGTCAATAATTTTAACCTAAAATCTTGAATAATACATTTGTATTTCGGAGATCTAATAATGATATATGGATAGAATTTTATTTTAAAAGAATTTGAAAGAAAAGGTAAAAACATGTTCTCTGTCTCATATTATATGTTGTGTCTTACCAGGCGGAGAACACAACTGGACACGGGTCATAAACCAAAGTCCAGAATGACGTCAAGCAGAACTGTAGTCGGACTTTTATTTCTTCAAAACGTCTACTTTTTTTTGCAGTTTTTTCTTACAACCTATTGATATAAGTTAACAAAGATTTATATTTTTATTAACAAAGATGTTATTGATAATTTTTTTAACTCACACCGTCTAATAAACGTAAAAAAATGTATTCTTAAATAAATATATATATGCAAAATAATCCTGGCTGCTGTTTATGCTATTTTTAAATTTGTGTGTTTAAAACCGACTTAAAATTACATAGTCTACTTCATAAAAAGTTTAGGATATTATGTAGACTGTAATTTACATATATATATATATATATATATATGTAAAAGGCACACACACACATATATATAAATCAACTTTTTCAAACATATAATATAAGATATACGCATATAATCCGCTAGCTCATAAAAACCCTAATAGCGTTAGGGTTGGAAGAGAACGAGAGTTGGTCAAGAAGAGTTGATCCTGATAGGAAAGATGAAAGAGAGGGATGTAACTAGTTACACAACAATGAAAACACTAGCTAATATTTAAACATTGCGGTCTCATACTGGAAAGTTCATGACCTAGAAGATGATTTGGCGGTTCTTCAAGCAACGATTTCGAACATTTTGGCATGAAACCTGCGACAATTCGTTCCCCTGATTCTGTTTATAGCATATGAAATATCGCGTTGCAATTACTGATGACTTTATAAGGAATATCCTTCTGGAGTTCAACAATAGTGAGTACGAGTTTAACGATCCCGTGGTACATTAGCTGAATTTACACCTTTCTTCCTATAGTCTTGGGTTATATCAATGTCTTTCATCTATCCTAACAGATCTCCCTTGGCCAACTTTTTTCCTTTTCCGACCCTGACTTTATTAGAGTACTCGAGAGCAATAGTTATGTTTTTTTTTAAATATTTTAAATCCAATGATAACAGCTGTAAACGCCTTTAAACAAAAAAAAATCAAACCACTAACAATAACGCACATTTTCTCAAAGAGACCATAACCATGTTTCCATATTCTCAACATCCAAAGAATAGATAGCAACATCTAGGTTACGTTGATGTACGCTCGGCCGAGTGAGAGAGAAGATACCAGCTGCTGCTGTTGGCAAGTGGTGAACTGCTGATTCGCTACATCAATACGCCCATTATGTTCATCACATCGTGTGAAATTTTTAAAAAATAAAACCACACCGTAGCCCTTCTGCGTCCCCTCCTCTCCGACAGCCCAGAGTTGCATCCCTACGACTTAAGGCTTTACTCAAAGCTAAACTCTCCTTTTAAATAGATTTCAGACCATCGGGAATAAAATGTGGCAGCGGATGAAGATTACAATACAGAACGTTTTAGACTGTTTCTAGGATTTATGTGTGAGGGCCAAACAGATTAATACACTATTGTCTTAGGCAATATATTTTTAATATTAAACTGTTAGATATTTAACGGGCAGATCGCTGTTCGGATTCTCTACATAAAAATAATTAAACCAAACAGTTTTTACATAATATTGATCTTTATATCAATGAATGTCATAATTTCTCAAAACAATCTCTAATAAAATTGGTGTGTTTCTTGGATAGCACACAAATTGAAGTCAAGAATGGGATCACTTGACCGTAATGCTGCACTTACTAAAAACCATTCAGCAGTGTGAACCTCTCTGAAGTAGCCGTGTTACGGTTCGTATACTCTTCAAGCTGAGAACACACTTTCATTTTAAGAAAAGATTTTTTCAAAAGTAATATAAAATGTTTTCAACTAATTGAATTTAGGATTGTTTGTTAGTTTTTAGTGTCGACGATAGTATTTTGTAATTTTCATCAGGATAAATTTTCAGTTACACTTACTTTTAATAAATAACAGTTCAATGTAAGAATTGATTAAATTCATTAATGACTGTTTTCATAATTGAAAAATAATCTGCAATTTTTTTATTTGATTACATATAACGGTATTTGTTCGTATATTATGTTTAGAATTTTAGTTCTTATTAATTTCTGAAATTTTTTTTCACGATTGTGTTAAAATAACAAATAATAGTTTTAATATTTGGTTAGAAATATATCAAAACAAAGTAAACAAATCAGAAACAAAAATGACAGTTTATTTATTGTCCAACAAAAAGTGAAAATAATCAATGAACACCGTCTTTGATAAAATAATAATGGCCAAAACTTGCTCCGCTTGTGCAATAATAACGTCCTCGGCGTAAATCGTATTTGATTAAAAATTAACCTATAAATCATGGCGATCCTGATCCGCAATATTTTTTACTTTCTGTTTTAACTTTGGACAGTAACCCTCTCATTACACTATTATTTGAAAGAAATCGGTAGAGCCGTATTTGAGAAATGAAAATCCTCATGGCAGTTTTTTTTGATTTTTTTTTTTTTTTTTTTTTTTTTACCGATAACGCGCTAACGTGTCCATGACGAGGATAAACGTAAGATAATTTTCTTCTAATTTTGTATTTTTGTATTTTTTTTTTATCAGATATCCATACGTTTTTTGTTATAAAAAAAAATGAAGGAAATGTCTCAATATGGCTAAAATATGCTAACATACAAAATTTCATTAAAATCGGTCCCAGCGTTTGTGGAGCACTGCTCACACAACAGAGGACAGACAGACATTAAAATAAAATCCACTTTTTTTACCTCAAAACGGATAATTCCGAAAAAAAATCAACTTCGATGTATGAGAAGGTAATAATATAACAATTAGAAAGAAATCTTCAATAATACTCAAATAAAAGGTATTTTAATCGAATTTAACACGTAACTATATTTTGCTCTTCGTTACATATTTTAGGGGAAATGGTCTAAAAATTTCAAAATGGTGGCCTATTCAAAATATTGTTCACCAATTTCTTCTTATTTAGTCACTACAGGACCTTGCGAGCTAGATAATGGCAAAGTGGAGGTAGACAAGATCCCGGATATATAAACAACATCACTAGTCACAAGTATTTCGACTTGTCATATCAGCTTATCAGACTTCGATGTTAGCATAACAGTAACATTTTTATAACAAAGTATAGAACCTTCTAGAGTCACAACTCACCTTGCAGAGATAACAAAATACACTGATAAAACAGTTTTATAGTTAAGCTAAAATGTTAAACTCATAAAACATCGTCTTCACAATGACTTTATCACGAGTAGAGTTATGCGGAGACGTTTTCTAGGTTAGGATTATCTTTATTGTTAAAATATGTTTATTAAATGATATTCCTTTAAAGAGATATATGTTTACTTACTTCTTCAAAGAGTAAATATAATATAATATATGTCGTTTAAATGTATATACTGGAGAAAAGTGAGCTTGGTTGTTTTAATATAACAAAGGTTGAAAATTTTCAGAATATCTACACTATTGTTTCTAAAAACGTAAAAAAATACAGAGCAGGAAGGAAAATGCGTTGTGACTTTCACTCAGGTGGCACTCCAACATACTGGCCGGCGGATAGTAATAAACTACCAGATGTCATTGATTTTTATGTGACCAAAGGAATATCCAGAAATTACATACTTGTAGAAAACAAGCAGGATCTCTCTTCTGATCATTCTCCTGTGGTTATGACAATAAGTGAAGGACTTGTAAGAAAGGAGCCTTCTCCTAGATTAGAAAATAATAAAACAAATTGGACATTATTTCGTTGGATACTTGAAGAATACATGGATCTTAACACACCAATAAAAGATTCATACCAATTGGAAGAGGAAGTAGATATGTTAAATACCAACATACAGAGAGCAGTATGGGAGAGCACTTCCCACAAAAAGAGCAAAGGTGTGGTTGGTGTAACCTATTCACCTCAAATAAAAGAACTTATCCTGGAAAAACGAAGAGCCAGGAAAGCATGGCAGAGAATGCGTACACCCGAAAACAAAAATAAACTGAATTCATTATGCAATAAGCTAAAAAAGCTGATAAGTCAGGTTAAAAATGAGGAGGTAGTGAAATATTTAGCTAGTCTGACTTCCCTGAAGGACACGGACTATTCATTGTGGAAAGCAACAAAAAACCTAAAAAGGCCAAAAAATCTGGAACCACCCATAAAGAAGGAAGATGGACTCTGGGCAAAAAGCGCCCGAGAGAAAGTAGATCTCTTCGCAAGGTACCTAGAAGAAACTTTTAAGCCTGGACCAAAGCAAAGTGATCTAGAAGACATCACATCAGTACCGAGAGTGGACCACAAGGAAATAAAAAAGGTGTCATTAAAAGAGTTAAAACAGGAAATTAAGAAAAATCTCAATGCTAAAAAGTCACCTGGATTTGACCTTATTACGGGAAGAATATTAAAGGAGTTACCAGATAAGGCTCTCAGGAAGATATTGTTTATATTCAATGGTGCTTTCAGATTAAAACATGTACCTACCCAGTGGAAGGTAGCAGAAGTAATAATGCTACCCAAACCAGATAAACCACCAAATGATGTAAGATCTTACCGACCAATCTCTCTGTTACCTGTGATTTCAAAACTCTTTGAAAAGATATTTTTGAAAAGACTTTTACCAGTATTAGAGGAAAGAAATCTAGTTCCTAACCACCAGTTTGGATTTAGGAGAAAACACACTACCATTGAACAGGTACATAGAGTGACCAGTATAATAGAGAAGACTCTAGAAAATAAGGAGGTATGCTCAACAGTTTTCTTGGACGTAGCTCAAGCTATCGATAGAGTTTGGCACGAGGGCCTTGTCTATAAGCTGCACAGAGATCTCCCAAGTGAGTTTTTCCTGTTAATGAAGTCGTACATTTCTGACAGATACTTTCGTGTTAAATACAATAATGTATATTCTTCACTGAAGCCAATCGAAGCGGGAGTGCCTCAGGGTAGTGTTCTTGGGCCAATACTGTATGTTTTGTACATGAGGGATATGCCAGAGCCAACTGAAGCTACAGTGGCGACGTTTGCGGATGACACTGCAATCATGGCGACTGGTGAGGATGCAGTGAAGTCAACTGTGAAACTTCAAAGAATAATTGATAAAATTGGCGTCTGGACCCAGAGGTGGAGAATAAAACTCAATGAAACCAAATCAGTTCATGTGAATTTCACAAATAGGAAGGTGGAAACTGTGAGAGTAAACATAAATGGACAACCTGTACCCTACTCAAATACTGCAAAATATCTAGGTATAACTTTGGATGCTAAGCTCAAGTGGAAAGAGCATGTTAAAAAGAAAAAAGAGGAGTTGAACATAAAGTACAGAAAAATGTATTGGCTGCTTGGGAGAACATCTCAACTGTCAATTGAAAATAAGTTATTATTGTACAAACAGGTACTTAGACCTGTGTGGACGTGTTACCAGGGGACTTAAATTTAAGAAAGGCGGAACCAAAATGGTAACAATGTTTAGAAATTTAAAAAAAAAATAAAAAGACAAAAACAAAT
Source organism: Aphrophora alni (assembly GCA_963513935.1). Taxonomy (NCBI): domain Eukaryota; kingdom Metazoa; phylum Arthropoda; class Insecta; order Hemiptera; family Aphrophoridae; genus Aphrophora; species Aphrophora alni. Next base: position 115,854,221 of record OY740770.1, read on the forward strand.
TTAGTGATTAACAAGGCTCAAGTTTATTGAAAACAAAATTTTGACGTTTCAGATTTTATCATTTACAGCTGAGAAATACATCCTGAGACAAAATTATCATAAACAGCTTATGATTAACAATCTTATAATTAGTAAAGTTATATGCCCTTAATACAAAATATTATAATTTAAATAAAAAAAATTAGTCAATAGATTCTGAAGATTTATCCCCCCCCCCCCTTTTAGTTTATATATTTTATCGTTACAAAATTTAACAAAACAATGAGCACAGCTTAACAATTAACAGGATTATAATTAATCCAAAAAAAAAGATTATACGCCCTTAAATGTAAAAATTACAAAATAAAAAAAAAGATGAAAAGATACTGATATTTATCCCCCCCCTTTTTAACTTTATGAAATGATAAGTTTTAAAAAAAAAAGGTTACATAATATTACTTATTTTATAAATTACTTAAATGCTATATTGGCCAATAAATATATATATATTTTAGATAAAGAATTTATTATAAAAAAGAGAAGTTTATTTAAAAAAGAAAATTTTGAATATTAAGTTTTATTAATTGACGTCAATTATTTTAATTTAGAAAATAACCTCTGGGAGGCTGTTAGGACCGAAAGTTTGCATGCAGGCTCCACCCAATAAATATTTTATATATTTTATAATTAATTACACAAGTCTACATCTAAAAGATAGTTTTTTAAGAAAACATATTCGCTGAAATAAGTTTAGGCACATATACAATATGAGTTTAATTAGAGTTCTATAAAGTCAGTTTTTGTAATATCACTTTTGTGCACGTGAAACTCTGAAGCTATGTTGGATAAAACGTGTTTTGTTAACAGGACGAAACATGTTTAGATCTTTTGCTGTGTTTCTTCTACCAGCATATTAGCTATGGCAAAAAACATGTTTTTTAGCGTCTTGTACAAAATCAGACATGTTTTAGCATTAATGTTCATTATTAAAGAAAATATCTGGTTATTTGTCAAAATCAAAGAAAATTGATTGTATAACAGAAATTCGTTAAGATTGTACTTAAAAGCTTCTTAGATGATTATAAATCTATTTATATATATTTAATTTGTTTGAAACAAAGCTTGTATAAGACTTGCAAAGATCTGCAAAGTCTGTAAAACGAAATTTTCTGATTTAGAAACGATTTCTCCAATTGTTTTATATTTGACATGTTCAATAAGATATTTTGATCATTTAAAGTTCAACATTAGTTTGCACATATTTCACATGATTGTTCAAAACTCAAAATGTGCCTTTGCAAGGTTTTGTAAAGTATGTTTTAACAAAAGAAAATTTTTATAATCATTGAGTTTCAAAAGAACATTGAATATTAAATAAAACATGAAATACATATTTTAAAGAATACATGATAATTAATAAATTATTTTAAAGCATTAACAAAAATTTAAAATATGATAAAATCTGTACCTGGAAAAATCCTGTCGCAGATCACGTAAGCTTGTGCCGTGGAAACGAAAATTTATTAAACATTTTAGAACTAACACGCACAAAAACTGTAGATTAACATTGTTAAAAAAAACTGAGGTAGAAATTTTGAAGACCAAGAAGGAAATTCATCTCTAACGTAACTAAGTGTAGAAGTCAGACATTGTGTGTGACTACAGGTAGACTCGCATACCGGTATTTTTTAGAAGATAGGCTGTCTTGCCGTCGTACTTTACCCTCTGATATCATACGATGATTTTGTTTTTGAGCAATGTCGCCAGGTGGCAGCATCTGTCAAGCGACGGAAGTTGTATGTGGAGAACGAGTTAATGAAATTTATTTTGCAGGATTGATTTTTTTGAATTTGAATGCTACAGCTCTCCCCCCCCCGAAAGACGGAGTTGGGGTGGAGTCAGAAAAGAGGCCAGAAGGGCCTCCCACAAAATTTAGAAAAACGGGACAAGGGCCAGAAGGGGCTCCAAGAACAGATTGAAGAAAGGGGCCAGAAGGGCCTCCTACAAAATTTTGAAACGGGGCACCTGATAGAAACAACGCTTCATAATACTTTTATAATCACCACTCTAGGGTGTAGCCTCCTTTGGCACTTACTTATTAAATTTTGAAATTTCTATAGCGTCTCAGCTCTTCCCACCTATGATTGGGATAAGCCCAGGACAGAAAGAGCTGAAGGGTGACGCAAAGGTCGACATTGCTGTGCATGAACTGACTTTGTACTCTAAGGTACAAGGGGGAAAGGGGTGGAGTGGCACCTCGGGATACCAAGTGGAGGTGACCACTCCGGGGACCAGGGGAGGGAATGTGCATAGCACATTGGACTTACAGGAAAGGCCGGACTCAGACGGGGGGGAGTATCCTCTGAGCCGACCTTTACATTTAATTACAAAAATAAATAAAAATAAAAGAAAAACTCCTGAAGCCAATACTGGTCAGATCATGCTCAGCGTCGTTATTTTTAAATTCCTCTTCTCCCATACGAAGAGAAATTTAAACTATTCACGGCTCTTAACAATTTCCGTGAGAAAAAAGAATTTTGAAGGGTCTAAACAAATAATCCATTTTAAAAATAAACAAAGAAGCAGTATGAAACGTTGGGAAGTCAAGATTGTTTTACTGCACAAGGCAGGGCATGTGGTGTTTGACTTAAGGTCTTATATGTGTATCATGTGCCCCAAAAAAAAAAGGAATTTAATTTAATCAAAAAAAATTGTGTAAAAAAAAAATTTCATCAAAATACGTTGTGATTATAAAAAAGTGTGAAAGAAGTGTAGCAAAAAAAAGAGTGTGGCAAAAGACAGTATAAAAAGGTGACCCACAATGTGAGAAAACCCAACTCCGGTTTTCTCAACCCTAACAAAAAACTAAATCAGGAAACAAACATGTTGACCTGCTAACTAACAACCAAACAAATTAATCAAGACAAACAGGCCAACCATGTCGTCCTATATACAAAAACTGGGCCCCTATAATTTGGAAAAGAGAAGAAAATTTAGCACACAATGATATATTATTAAAGAGTGTTCAACATTTCAATGAATTATTAAGAAAGTGCCACCATCTGCATCAACCAGTCCACCGCCATCTTGCCTATTGCTCATGATGATAAAATTAAAAAAAAATAAATAAAAATAATTTTCTTTCAAGATGACAAAAAAAAATTCAAAAGCAAGCTCAGTGTTCTTTAACGAGTCTACTAATCGCAGCAAATCCACTGCCATTTTAACTGTTGCTGATAATTATAAAAAAAAAATAAACCAAGTAATTTAAAAAAAGTTTCTTTTAAGATGATGCAAAAAAAATGAAGTGAAAGAGCCAGAGAATGACTCAAGAATTATATGTAGTGTAGTTGTTGTGTATATGTGTGTGTGTAAGTATGAATTAATACAGACAAGCGAAAGAAAACTCGAGACAATTTTTTGAAGGAAATTTTGAATTTTTTTTTGTTTTTTTTTGTTTCTAACTATTTTTGGGTTTTAATATTTATTTAAATTTTTTTTTTGGAATTCCCGAATGAGCCCGCTGTCTGGATCAAATTCAGTGAATGACTATAGTGCAATGTATGTAAATATAAAAAAAAATTTACTTAAGCAGAGAAAATAATAAAAAATAATTTTATCAAAATTGGTTTAGAAGTTTTTGTGTAAGGTGTTTATATTAAAATAAATAATAAAAAAAGAGACTATAGATTTATATAGATTTAAATATTTAAAATAAAAAAAATTTCATCAGCAATAGTTGTGCAGTATTTGAAAAAGCTGCAAAACGTAAAAATGAGCCTTGTTTAACAAGATAATTTTGAATTTAAATTTAGATGGTTCCAATGCAAAATTTTGAAAATTAACTAAGGTTCCAGAATTTAAAAATTAACCAAGCTCTGTAGTTTAGAAAAAAAAACAAACTAGAATTTAAAGCTAACCACGCTCTGCTACCAGAAACATGTTACCAGGGGACTTAAATTTAAGAAAGGCGGAACCAAAATGGTAACAATGTTTAGAAATTTAAAAAAAAAATAAAAGACAAAAACAAATTTAGTGATTAACAAGGCTCAAGTTTATTGAAAACAAAATTTTGACGTTTCAGATTTTATCATTTACAGCTGAGAAATACATCCTGAGACAAAATTATCATAAACAGCTTATGATTAACAATCTTATAATTAGTAAAGTTATATGCCCTTAATACAAAATATTATAATTTAAATAAAAAAAATTAGTCAATAGATTCTGAAGATTTATCCCCCCCCCCTTTAGTTTATATATTTTATCGTTACAAAATTTAACAAAACAATGAGCACAGCTTAACAATTAACAGGATTATAATTAATCCAAAAAAAAAAGATTATACGCCCTTAAATGTAAAAATTACAAAATAAAAAAAAAGATGAAAAGATACTGATATTTATCCCCCCCCTTTTTAACTTTATGAAATGATAAGTTTTAAAAAAAAAAGGTTACATAATATTACTTATTTTATAAATTACTTAAATGCTATATTGGCCAATAAATATATATATATTTTAGATAAAGAATTTATTATAAAAAAGAGAAGTTTATTTAAAAAAGAAAATTTTGAATATTAAGTTTTATTAATTGACGTCAATTATTTTAATTTAGAAAATAACCTCTGGGAGGCTGTTAGGACCGAAAGTTTGCATGCAGGCTCCACCCAATAAATATTTTATATATTTTATAATTAATTACACAAGTCTACATCTAAAAGATAGTTTTTTAAGAAAACATATTCGCTGAAATAAGTTTAGGCACATATACAATATGAGTTTAATTAGAGTTCTATAAAGTCAGTTTTTGTAATATCACTTTTGTGCACGTGAAACTCTGAAGCTATGTTGGATAAAACGTGTTTTGTTAACAGGACGAAACATGTTTAGATCTTTTGCTGTGTTTCTTCTACCAGCATATTAGCTATGGCAAAAATCATGTTTTTTAGCGTCTTGTACAAAATCAGACATGTTTTAGCATTAATGTTCATTATTAAAGAAAATATCTGGTTATTTGTCAAAATCAAAGAAAATTGATTGTATAACAGAAATTCGTTAAGATTGTACTTAAAAGCTTCTTAGATGATTATAAATCTATTTATATATATTTAATTTGTTTGAAACAAAGCTTGTATAAGACTTGCAAAGATCTGCAAAGTCTGTAAAACGAAATTTTCTGATTTAGAAACGATTTCTCCAATTGTTTTATATTTGACATGTTCAATAAGATATTTTGATCATTTAAAGTTCAACATTAGTTTGCACATATTTCACATGATTGTTCAAAACTCAAAATGTGCCTTTGCAAGGTTTTGTAAAGTATGTTTTAACAAAAGAAAATTTTTATAATCATTGAGTTTCAAAAGAACATTGAATATTAAATAAAACATGAAATACATATTTTAAAGAATACATGATAATTAATAAATTATTTTAAAGCATTAACAAAAATTTAAAATATGATAAAATCTGTACCTGGAAAAATCCTGTCGCAGATCACGTAAGCTTGTGCCGTGGAAACGAAAATTTATTAAACATTTTAGAACTAACACGCACAAAAACTGTAGATTAACATTGTTAAAAAAAACTGAGGTAGAAATTTTGAAGACCAAGAAGGAAATTCATCTCTAACGTAACTAAGTGTAGAAGTCAGACATTGTGTGTGACTACAGGTAGACTCGCATACCGGTATTTTTTAGAAGATAGGCTGTCTTGCCGTCGTACTTTACCCTCTGATATCATACGATGATTTTGTTTTTGAGCAATGTCGCCAGGTGGCAGCATCTGTCAAGCGACGGAAGTTGTATGTGGAGAACGAGTTAATGAAATTTATTTTGCAGGATTGATTTTTTTGAATTTGAATGCTACAGACGTATGGCATACAGCTCTGGGGCTGTACGAAACAAACAAATGTAAAAACCATACAAACCTTTCAAAATAAAGTACTGAGGGGTATAGTTGATGCCCCTTGGTATATTAGAAATGATTTTCTCCACAGGGACTTGAAGGTGGAGTTTGTCAATGAGATGGTGACCAGGCTTGCTCACAGTCATGCAAAACGAATTCAAAGCCACGAAAATCCGGCAATTATTAGCATGTTGGCGGAAACACCAACCATGTTGAGGAGACTTAAGAGAACAAAGCCGCATGACCTGATATAGAAATGTGGCTGATGGCGAGGTCGATGTGAGAATTAATAGAGTATCACTCTGGGATTAGCCGCTGGGCTTTACCCCTACACACGTTGACGATTCAAGAGAGGGAAGTTGATAGATGGGCGATAGCAAGCTCAGTTTCAGCCTTTAGGGAGGTGTTTTTAGTTAGTGGGTCGAACCCCACACTACTAGTACTTACGGGAGTGCTAGTGCCTGTTGCAGGTTTTCACCTACCGTCGTAGAAAAAAAAAAAAAAAAAAAAAAAAAAAAAAAAAGCTTATCAGACTTCGATGTTAGCATAACAGTAACATTTTTATAACAAAGTATAGAACCTTCTAGAGTCACAACTCACCTTGCAGAGATAACAAAATACACTGATAAAACAGTTTTATAGTTAAGCTAAAATGTTAAACTCATAAAACATCGTCTTCACAATGACTTTATCACGAGTAGAGTTATGCGGAGACGTTTTCTAGGTTAGGATTATCTTTATTGTTAAAATATGTTTATTAAATGATATTCCTTTAAAGAGATATATGTTTATTTACTTCTTCAAAGAGTAAATATAATATAATATATGTCATTTAAAGGTATAAACTGGAGAAAAGTGAGCTTGGTTGTTTTAATATAACAAAGGTTGAAAATTTTCAGAATATCTACACTATTTTTTCTAAAAACGTCTTAAACATAACCTAAAAATCAATAACAAATATAAAAACAGCTGTGGTTAAGTTGTTAGGGTAAATATCAATCTTATAATGAAAGTTTCATTTTCTTTTGGTATCCAAGTCAACGAAATACAATAAAAGGTTACTTACTTTCTTATGTGTTCGTCACGTAATTTAATTTTTTCTACTATGATGCGTTTCGGAGATTTACTCCATCATCAGAATCGTTATCACTCTTACGACTACGTCAAACATTTAATAAAACCAATGACTACATAAATACTATAAGACACGACATAGGATAGGGAAATAGTCTACGCTTTACGGGTGCTGTTCGTCACAAGTTTGACACACAGCTATCAGAAAGCGCTAGCAGCAGGTGCTTGACTGTACGCATCCCACTTGGTTGAGATTGTACAACTGTTGACCTCTCTCTCACACAAACCTTCTCACTTCCGTCAGCATAGTCAGTGTTGTCAGTTCGTGCGCTGAGATAAGCGATTCTCGACCTTCCCTCGCATCTCTGGTCCCATATGTGGCATCAGTGCGCAACTGAAACATTGTTTGACCGTAGAGCCACCTAGCGCCAGTCACATCAACTTCAGATTCTCTAGCAAAGAGCGACAGCTCCACACCCTAGCGGGTATTGGTCAACTCAAGAATAAGCGTAGAATATTTAACATGGCAATGTCGTGTCTTATAATATTTATGTAGTCATTGCTTTTACACTTCTGGTGAGGTCTGGATTAGGTTAGGTTAGGTTTTACACTTCTGGTGGCTAAAGGAGACAATGCGCAGCTTGTCTATTGAACTTTTATTTTATCAAGAAACCAGCCATTAAATAGCGAAAAATAGTCACACAACTAGTATAGAAAATAATTTGAGCCATGCGGTCGTATAATAGAAAAGACCCGAAAATCCTCATGGCTGTTAAAGTTTTTTGTTAATTTTTTTTTTTTACCTCTACGGTTTCCATAGCGAGGATAAACGTAAGAAAATTTTCATCTAATTTTGTATTTTTCTATTATTTTTTTTTCTATCAGATATCCATACGTTTTTTATTATTAAAAAAAAATGAAGAAAATGTCTCAATATGGTTAAAATATGCCCACAAACAAAATTTGATTAAAATCGGTTCACGCGTTTGGGTTGTCGAGCACTGCTCACACGACGGAGGACAGACAGACATTATATTAAAATCCACTTTTTTACCTCAAAACGGATAATTCCGAAAAACAATCAACTTTGATGTGTGAGAAGGTAATAAAATAACAATTAGAAAGAAATCTTCAATAATACTCAAATAAAAGGAATTTTAATCGAATTTAACACGTAACTATATTTTGTTATTCGTTACATATTTTAGGGGAAATGGTCTAAAAATTTCAAAATGGTGTCCTTTTCAAAATATTGTTCACCAATTTCTTCTTATTCAGTCACTACAGGACCTTGCGAGCTAGATAATGGCAAAGTGGAGGTAGACAAGATCCCGGATATATAAACAACAGCACTAGTCACAAGTATTTCGACTTGTCATATCAGCTTATCAGACTTCGATGTTAGCATAACAGTAACATTTTTATAACAAAGTATAGAACCTTCTAGAGTCACAACTCACCTTGCAGAGATAACAAAATACACTGATAAAACAGTTTTATAGTTAAGCTAAAATGTTAAACTCATAAAACATCGTCTTCACAATGACTTTATCACGAGTAGAGTTATGCGGAGACGTTTTCTAGGTTAGGATTATCTTTATTGTTAAAATATGTTTATTAAATGATATTCCTTTAAAGAGATATATGTTTACTTACTTCTTCAAAGAGTAAATATAATATAATATATGTCGTTTAAATGTATATACTGGAGAAAAGTGAGCTTGGTTGTTTTAATATAACAAAGGTTGAAAATTTTCAGAATATCTACACTATTGTTTCTAAAAACGTCTTAAACATAACCTAAAAATCAATAACAAATATAAAAACAGCTGTGGTTAAGTTGTTAGGGTAAATATCAATCTTATAATGAAAGTTTCATTTTCTTTTGGTATCCAAGTCAACGAAATACAATAAAAGTTTACTTACTTTCTTATGTGTCCGTCACGTGATTTAATTTTTTCTACTATTATGCGTTTCGGAGATTCACTCCATCATCAGAATCGTTATCACTCTTACGACTACGTCAAACATTTAATAAAACCAATGACTACATAAATACTATAAGACACGACATAGGATAGGGAAATAGTCTACGCTTTACGGGTGCTGTTCGTCACAAGTTTGACACACAGCTATCAGAAAGCGCTAGCAGCAGGTGCTTGACTGTACGCATCCCACTTGGTTGAGACTGTACAACTGTTGACCTCTCTCTCACAAACCTTCTCACTTACTTCCGTCAGCATAGTCAGTGTTGTCAGTTCGTGCGCTGAGATAAGCGATTCTCGACCTTCCCTCGCATCTCTGGTCCCATATGTGGCATCAGTGCGTTTTCTCTTACCCGCCTGAAACATTGTTTGACCGTAGAGCCACCTAGCGCCAGTCACATCAACTTCAGATTCTCTAGCAGAGCGACATCTCTACACCCTAGCGGGTATTGGTCAACTCAAGAATAAGCGTAGAATATTTAACATGGCCATGTCGTGTCTTATAGTATTTATGCAGTCATTGATAAAACACACAAGTATTGAAAACATATTAATTTTATAGCGTGTGATGCATCGCGTATGGTGGTCCAAGGACAACTGCTGTCTCAAGGTTATCTAATCAACGGTGAAGTTTACTAGACAGCGCGTTATCTTTTATACTGATAGCCGTGTAAGTCATAAAGCGTGTTCGAAGAGGTAATGACACTACTCTATGTTGCTGTGTAAGTTATAATAAGTTTAGTTTAATTAATATAGGTTTAGAACAATCATCGATTATTCATGGATAAAAACTATGAGAAGAGGTCTTTAAAATTTCCACCCTCCTATGGTCCCCCCAAACTCTCCTAAATTTATAAGTTTATGTTGATTATATAGTTGAAATTTTGATGCGATTTTCAATTTTGGTTATTTTTAAGTAATATACACATTTTCATGATACCATCATAATTATACAATTTTGGGGGGAAAGGTAGTTAAAAACCAATGATGTACTTTTAGCTGTTTGCTTTCCAAAACATATTTTATCAATTTTTAGACTCTCTTAGTTTCTGACAATGATTTTGTAGCTTTGTACCAGTTTATAAACTGTTTTATGGTTGATACAACATATTTTATCTAACCAAAGTAAGCAGATTTAACACAATTTCAACTATTTTTACATAAGAATATACCTTTTTGTAAGCAACAAAATACAATCAAAAAAACGTTTTCAATGGAAATGATTAGTTTACGCACAAATATTGAATTTTAACAGTGTCTTATGATGTCTTGTAGCCGAAGCTTTGTGTACGTTTTCTCAAGTACAAATTACATTATATAATCTGATAATTTCTTGTAGGAGAAACTTTTAGTAAGTTTTCCCATGTACAAATTACATTATATAAATTACCTGATGATGTTTTGTATCCGAAACTTTATGTGCTTTTCCCACATACAAAATACATTATAAAAACCATCTGATGATATCTTATAACCGAAACTTTTGTTCTTTTTCCTGCGTACAAACTGCATTTTGGGGGCTATTATTTTAGACTATTTTTAACTGTTGTAACACATTAGGGGGCCCCAAAAAAATTTTTAAATCTAAAATTTTCATTAATTTTCAAAATAATATCAAATTTATAGTTTTCATCATTTCTATGGAGCGTGAAAAAACCAAACTACTTATAATCAATAAAATCACATAAATGGAGAGTTTGGGGGCCCGTGGAAGGGTGGAAATTTTAAAGACTTCTTCTCTTAATCTGTGTGTAGGTATGTGTAAGTTATAATCAATGATTGTTCTAAACTTATATTAATTAATACTAAATTTATTATAACTTACACACACCTACACAGAAACACTGAAAGTGGATCGATCGATAGCATCCAAAATTTTGCCTTTTTTTTCACACATGTAATGGTATTAAATTGGTATCGAAATACGTATAGCTATGGTCCTCGTCTATCAGTTGGAGTGCATAATTGGATTTATTGACATTTATGTTCTTTTTCGGCGAATGTTCTTTGAATCTTTGATGGAACGCTCTTCCTGTTTGGCCTATGTAGAATAATCACATTCATCACAAATTAATTTATAAATCCCAGTTCTATATTTCGACTTTTTGTCCGTTTTTGACTAATATTTTTTTTAATATGGTTCGATATGCTGTAATGACGTTTATTATTTTTTAATTTGAAATTATACTCGGTAGTATTTTTTCGTGTTCACAAGCTATGTATGTAGTTTTTCCCTGGGGTTTTAACAATATAATGCTTTTATTTTGTTTTTGATTTAATAAGGCGTTTATCATAGAACACTTTCGCTGTAGAACTACACCACTTGCTGTAGCAATATATTTAATTGTATTCATTTCTTCCAAGCAATCTGCCTACTGTACCCGATTTGGCGAAATCGAAACATCTCAAAGAAAACGAAGCTTCGCATCTTCAACACAAATGTTAAGTCTGTTTTGCTGTATGCAAGTGAGACGTGGAATGTTACAAGTTTAATTACGTCTCGGCTGCAAGTTTTCATCAATAGGTGTCTTCGCCGTATCATGAACATTCATTGGCCTGAGATCATTACAAACGAGGACTTATGGAGAGAAACAGGTCAAATTCGGGTCAAACTGCAGATTCGAGAGAGGACGTGGAGGTGGTTAGGACATACACTGAGGAAGCCAGACGGAACCATTGAGAAAGAGGCCCTAGATTGGAACCCGCAAGGTGTCAGAAGAAGGGGTCGACCCCGAGAAACCTGGAAGAGGACCATTATTAAAGAAGCAAAAGAGGTTAACAAGACTTGGGGAGAAGTGAAGGCACTTGCTGAAGACAGGGACAGATGGAGAGCTCTTCTGGACGCCTTATGCTCCAATAGGAGATAAAAGGAAATAAGTCAAGTAAGTCAATCAATCTGCCTGTTCGAGTGGTATTGTGATAAGTCTATGTAACATACTGTTATAAGCCGCTGATTTTTGAGATGTGGGATGTATTGTAACGTCTGTTTCCTGTAAATTTAAAATTGGAATTTGTCTTTTTGTTTTATTACTGTTAGGTCTAGAAAATTAAGTTTTGAATCAGTTTCTGTTTCACGTGTTAATTTCATATAACTATTATTGCTGTTCATATAGTTTTTTAGATTTTCCATATGTCTGAGAGTGTCATTAATAATTATGAATGTGTCGTTCGCATATCTTGTATAATATATGATCTGGTTGTGCAGTTTATTTAAACCTGATAGGAGGTACATGTTCTGCCATTAGTGATAGTGGTACAGATCACTAATTATTAGTACGGGTCTGCCATTAAACCCGAGAGTGGCGAACCCATTGCTTTGTTTTAGATATAATATTTGTTGTTTAAGGTGAAGTAGTTTACCACCATACGGGATGCATCCCACGCTATAAAATTAATATGTTTTTAATGTTTTTTATACGTTACTAAATGTTTGACGAGCTCGTAAGAGTGATTCTGAAGATGGAGTAAATCTCCGAAACGCGTTATAGTAGCAAAAGGAAGTCACGTGACGGACACATAAGAAAGTAAGTAAACAATATTATAAGTCAATACTTGAGGTTTAAAATGGGTAAAAGTTTAACCTATTGATCATAAATTCAAATTTTACAATTTACCAAATGCATGTAGTACAAACTTATTTCGAAAAGTTAAAATAATATATTTCTTGGCCGATTTCACTTTTACACGGCAAAATTTAAAATTATGAACTACAAATTATTCACTTAAACTTAGGTTATGTACGTATCACAATGGGAATTCAAAACTTCCATACTCATTTATAAAACTATCGCTTTTAAAGGTTATTTTAAAGGAATATAATCTTTAACCGTGAATTTCGACATAAATATTACGATTTTACCGTGCTTAACATATCGTTGTCAAAACAAGTTAATTATTTCATATGAAACAAGAAACAGGCCAAATCTAGCAGTCAAAACTAAGACTAAATACAAAAGTGATCATTTTTAGTTTGTTTTTCATCATGGCCCAATGCTGTACTATGTTAATGTTTTTCACTTTTATGCTCTAGGTTTAACACTTCATAAAGAGAGTTGATTTAATCTCTCGAAACGTCGTGAATTGATTTTTATGTACGCAAATGATGGAAAATATCCGATTAAAGGATTATTTCCAAAAGTTGTAATAAGCATGATCGATATAATCGATAATTTGTATTTGAATTCGATACTATTCATGGTTAATTTTGACAGTGAAAAAAATGAATTTTCCTAAAAATTTTTTTTTTTTTTTAGAGTAAAATTGTATTAAATTCATTTTGGAAAAATGATCTATTTAATAATAATAGATAGATAGCAGTTATCACTATCGGTAAGTTAAACTTGTACCTTTACTAGCCGATTACAATAATTTATTACCAAATCTGTTAAAAATAAAATAAAAATATTAAGTTATACAGGTTCATTTCTTCAATCAGTATACCAAATCAAGTGAAAAGGACTTTACATGTTTTTTGTTTTCTTGTTGTTTAAAGGTCATCGTCGCCTTATAAAGAAAAAAATAAAGAAAAACCGAAAATAAAAACCACCAGCTTTCGAATACTCTAATGTCGTCAGAGTCAGAATGTAACGACAGTTAGTTAAGAGAGACATGTTACGAAATATGAAAGAGAGGGATCTAACCCAATACTACATGTAAAATGTGTAAATCCAGCTAGGATCCTTCGAAATTCCCATCCTGTACTTACTACAGGAACCCCCTGAGGGTATTTTCCATAATGTCTAAACAAGGCCTAACCTATATTTCCGAGTAAAATTTTTAAAGTGACAAACAGATCAAATTTTTGTTATATTGGTTACCATAGTAACTAGATTGTTATCAAATGACACAAATTAGAGTGGCACAAGTTCCTTTAGTTTGATTTTGGTTAATAATAATATTTTTATTAGAACATGATAGAAATTGGTAGAGCTGATTTATACTTTTTATGTGCAGTTTATACCGTTCAGCATTATTTAAAAATTGGAGACGAATAAGAGTTGTATGGGAACTTTGGAATACAACTGAGTAAAATATATCACTTCAGCAACTCAAATTGTTATGTCTTTGTTTTATGGCAAATTTTATGAAATTATGGAAAAAATATATGAATCGCAAATTACACACACATACAAAATTTAACGAATTCGATTAATCCGTTATCCGTTAACCATGACGACAGACAGACGTAATTCTAAAATACGATTATTTATAAAGTAACGTATGTCACGAAGAGCCTAACATTTATGTTTTAAACTTATTCAATGAGTATGAGCTGAGTTTCAATAAAATCTAATCATTTTCCCCCTTGTTGTTTAAAGGCGAAAAACCTCGGTGTCCTTAGGGATTGCCAGTCCCATACTCAATATGGTGAGCTTCGTAAAATCAAATTAGGTATTAAAAGATACAAATTGTAATAACATTATTCTTCATAAAAGATTTTTAAACAAATTTAACATTGAAAGTTTATGATCAATATTTTGCCGATAAAGATAACATTTGTTAGACTTACAAAACGGATTGTTGCATAAACAACAACAAAATTTTGTTTAAATCTCATTTACAATTCATAAAGATGTAATTCACGAATTTATTGAAAATTTAACTACTCGCTACTCTCTAATTATATTAATTTAGCAAAATAATAATGTTTAAAATTCCAATACAAAGCCAGAGTAGCTTTAGTAGTCCACCCTGAAATGAATTTTGAAGATTAGCACTAATACAATTTGAAATGCCAACTTTAAACTACGCCAAACCCCAGTTTGATTTGAGGTTAACTGCTTGGAATAATTTAGGCCCATTAGTGCAAACAGACTTTGGCTTGAATCCAAACAAAGACGTAAAGATTTCTCGAATTATTAAAATATTTTGTCTAGAGATTGTAAATTTAAGAAATCTTTAAAATTTTGTATTTCAATCTCTTTTAAGTTTAGAATTTACAATTAATACAACAACTTTTAATATTATAGTGTATCATTGCAATGTTAGAAAAATTCTAAACTGTGAGTTATTATTTTTTGAAGTTTTCGTGTATTTTAATTTAATTGAATTTTCTTATACAGGATTAGTAAAAGTGTTGAGACGCCTTGTTACCTTCTTAACAGTAACCTTCTAAAATCAAATGAGGATACCTTCTCAGCTAAAAAAAATTACAGTTTTAGGGGCAACTGTCTCCATGCCCCTAAAATGGGTGAATTTTGGAGCATGTAAAATGTATAACCGCATGTATTGACACTTCTTTCTTAAGTTATTTACAAAAGAAGAAGAACGAAGAAAATTAGAGATAATAAAAAAAAACTAGAGGTCTCAACAGTATAAAATTACCGAGGAAACTTTCAACCTCGTGATAGAAAAACAAATTACTGTCTAGACATGAATACCTTTACTTATAAAGGTTTGTTTACTGGTTGAACATTGAAATATTACTGTTATCCTTTTTTTTAATCCATAACGTAACTTAACGTAACCCGCTATATATAGTCTACGAGTATTAACATAACCTATAAAACAATTGCTATCAAAATTTGTTTAAAAACAGACTGAAATGGGATATGTGAAAGCAGAATTACAAAACAATAAAAATAAATATATGCTATTGAAATTTAATAAAAAATAAAAAAGTAAATAAGCGCCACCATGGTACTAATCTAGCCCTGTCGTAAAAAGTCATACAAATATATAAATTAAATTTAATATCCAAAATCTGGTCTCTTGAACCTTGAAGAAAATATTAAAGTATATTGGTAGATCAAAGAATCTTACCCAGTGGGTAAATTTGTTTAAAACAGTTGTTACATAGGATTTCTGAAATCCATAATTTTGTGTACGCCTATATCACTACTTTCTTAACTTTAGCTACATGTGTATTTATTAATACGACTTCACTTGCTTCGATCGTCTTGGCTCTACTGGGTTTGTGAGATGTACATATGTGAAGGGATATCCACTGTCTATGATCGTGACAGTGTCTCTTCTCTAGCTGACCTTGAAACTGTACAAATTTTGATATGAATATAATTCAAAACATACGATATATGAACATAAAACTGTTTTAAAATACCGAAATTTAATATTTTCAACGTAATTTTTTAAAATTTCGATAAAGTCCTAAGGTCTTTTCTATTATACGACCGCAACACTTAAATTATTTTCTATACTAAGACGAAATCGTAAAGCAGGGACATGCTTGACGCTTACTTGTGTGAATTTCTATGGCGGAAACACCATCAAGAAACTGATCTGTTCGATCAAATTATCAAAAATATTGTAGTTTTTGGCCATCAGAAGTGTAAAACCTAGCCTAACCTAACCTAACACAGACCTATCCTAACCTAACCTAACCTAACCTAACCTAACCTAACCTAACCTAACCTAACCTAACCTAACCTAACCTAACCTAACCTTACCTAACCTAACCCAGACCTAACCAGAAGTGTAAAAGTCATAAAAACGTTCACATGTAATTACTTTGTGTTAGTGTGTTTTTCTATTTTGTATATTTGTGTGTTTTGTGAAAAACAATAAAACCATTTATTTTATAGATGATTTCATCAATTGAGGTGAGAAAACCTACTTTATTATCATTCTGTTAGTATAGAAAATAATTTGAGCCATGCGGTTGTATAATATAAAAGACCCAAGTCCTATATGAGCACATCATAGTTCTGAATACCAAACTTCAGGATCGTATCCGAATATAACCACTATCGTATTTATTTACAGATGACAAAGGTAAGCGACGAACGTCATGTCAAAATCACTTTTTCGGTGTCTTGTACTCATTAAATGTGAAAATCTATTTAAAATCAGAGGTGGAATTACCAAACTTACCCTAATACTTTTTAATTGGGTGGGTAACGAAGTTACAAGTTAGTTGCTCAGAAATTAAATAATAAGTTTCATCAACATTGCGCTTAGCCAGTGAATTGTAACCATCATTAAAACATACCATCACTTTGCTAAGAACATGTGATTTCCCAAAAACAAAAATTACACTTTGTTTCATTGCACAATTCTTTAATATTTCTATTTCATTTCAATTTTTAGTGATGTTGTAGATACTGGCTGTCTTAAGAAGAGTGTCAGTATTACTGTATACTGTATACTGAGACAAGTATACAAGAAAGGAGATAAGTCACGACCCAATAATTATAATGAAAGTTATTTAATACTTACTCCGTCTTGTGACTTATTTTGTAACACATGTTACACGTTACAGAACGTATGTACTATATTTAGATTCGCTCCTGAGAGGCCGTTAAAACATTAAAACACTACAAAACTTACACAACACATACAATAAACCAATAACACTCAAAGCGCGACAGGTGTACACCAACGGTTCAAGAACGACTGAAGTAAAGGTTGTTTATCTTGGTTTGTCCACTACGTTATCTATCAAGGTCATCGCGTTATCGTGTAATGAGTTAAATCGGAAGTTAAGTTTGTTCTTCAATAAATCACTTTTATTTTCTTTGAAAGCTTAATACTAATAGGCTGATTTCTTTTGTGTCAATAGTTTGTAAGTTAATAGAATGTTTTATCAAACAACAGCTTGAGAGCTATTTTGAGATCATTAACTTGTTTTACGTGCTTAATATGAATTTAGGAAAATAATTTCTATCACTAAGGCTTTGAAAAATATTGTTTGTTTTTTATATTAGAAAAATTTGAGGATGGAAATACAAATTGTGCAACGTTTTAGATTTAAGGAAGGCCTTTGTCGTAGTAACTCAAAATATTTTACTGAGTAAACTTGGTTATTATGACATACGAGGAAATGTGCAATCTTTAATAAAACAATCTTTGTACTTTGCACTCCTAACTGATTTAGAACACAGAAAAAAAATAACCCAGTTGTTTCAGAGAGAGTATCTTTACCTTGAAAACTAATGTAAGTGTAGACTTCAATAACATTTTACGGGCTACCATTTTTGATAGAGAAGAGATAGCGAACTCTGCTTTTCACCATTCTTTAAGTTTTTGTAAACACTTCAAAATGAGGTGTCACTTGAAGGGAGTTTACATTTAAAATTTTTGAGTTGCCCCCAAAATCCCCCATTTTTGGGGGACACTCAAAATTTTCAAAATCATAAAATGAAACTTCCTGCTAAGATTGCACGACCACCAAAAGGATATCTCTGTATATTTACTTAGAAAAATATTAGAGGGGGGGTCTTGACTTTTTATTTACCCGGTATATTATTTTCACGTCAGAAAGACAGTCAGAAATCAGTTCATAAACGATTTTTGTGCTCAAAACAGATATTGAGTTAAAAAATGTAAATATGAGGAAACAAAACAAAATTAAAGAAAATCCTTTTAATTACTTTCTATATATAAATAACTAAATAATACCAAAATAAAAAGTATCTCTAAGAAATCAATGATTAAAACTTAAAATAATAACAATCATAAAATTTCCCTGATCAAACAAATTCCTTAAGTTCTTCTCCTTGTCAGTGATCA
Organism: Aphrophora alni; assembly: GCA_963513935.1. Classification (NCBI taxonomy): domain Eukaryota; kingdom Metazoa; phylum Arthropoda; class Insecta; order Hemiptera; family Aphrophoridae; genus Aphrophora; species Aphrophora alni. The sequence continues at coordinate 115,872,636 of OY740770.1, forward strand.
CCTTAACTTTCATTTATATACCAGGTCTTTCAAAAGTAAGTTAAAACTTCAAATGGTTGTGGTTTCGTTATTTTTTGTCCAATCCCTCAGAGATATATCTCTTTATTGTATGCAAATAATAATTGGAGTTTATTAAAACAACAGCTGTTCTTTTGATTCCTATTTATTTGATCCCATAGCAATGAGTTTTCTCATTGTTGACTAATTTCAAACACAGGAATCTAGTAGCTGGTCAACTTGCAGTAGTTTACAATTAATTAATTAATACTTGTTGTATTCCATCATAACTTTACCTTTACAAACACTCGTTTCAATGATTCAGTGTTATTATGAATGTGTACGGAGTTTATCAGCCGGTTTAAGAAAGTTTCGTACTAGCAAAGATTTAAGAGACGGACCGTATGAAATGATTGTTAGTAAGTTTGAAACCGCAAGCAAGGAAAGCCTTTAATCGTAAGAGATGGAATCGTGTGAACTGAAAGAAGAAATAGTTCAAAACTTAGTTGAGTTAATGTTGACACGTTAAAAATGCCAATCGTAGTATGGTGGAAAGACTACTCCTCCTTCAGGACGTGAATGGTGGCCACTTCGAACTCCTATCATAACAACAAGTTTTAGAGGGCTTAATAAGCTATTTTATTAAATTCCGTTTAATTCCAAAGGAATTTATGTAATTCATTTTGTAAAAACTGACACACTGTAGTCAATTAATGTTTTAACTTACATTTGAATGACCAGGTATTTCACGAAAATTTGAAGAGGTTTTAAGAAATTTACAGTTTTTATGACAATTTTTTTGACATATTTTCATTGAAATACTGGATTATTACAATCTTAAGCTACTGCTCAAATAAGTAATACATATACAAGAAATCGAGAAATAATATGTTTTGAAGGCTAAATCATAATCTAGGTTCTAGCTACGTAAACCTTACTAGGTATCTAAAGACTTCAATATTGAGGTAGATCCTGTGGCTTCAGCCGGCCAAGTCTTCGTATACACAGTTCCGTGTCCAGCAGTTGTAAAGCTTCCACGTTAACATGATTTAGGAGTCTCTTCTCATGTCTATTTGCATAATCCGTTATAACGTCTTCTACTGATTTCAGATTTCAGTCCGAATGTAGGTCATCATTACGCTGATACCATCTTGCGTTGTTCATTGCACGAATTATACCATTTTGGCTTCTTTGTACCAACAGTCGATTAGATTTTTTTGTACATCCCCAAAGTTCCACTCCGTATGTCCAAATTGGTCTGATTATTGTTAAATAAAGTAGTCGCTTATTATAAAGGTCCAGTTGCGACTTCCTGCCAATTAGCCAGTACATTTGACGTATTTTAAGGCGAATCCTTTCTACTTTTTTTTTTTTCACGTGTAGTTTACATGTAAGGCATTTATCAAGGTGCATTCCCAAATATTTGACCGAATCATGTTGTGGTATTATTTATGACAATTTAACGGAAAATATCACAAAGCTTTGAGATATCCAAAACATAACAAAAGCAATATATGATCGAAATTAGCACAAACGTCAAATTTACTAAAAATCTGCCCACTAGACTTTTGGCTTTTGAGACACTAAACTAATGACACACATATTGACAGCCATCAATCCAAAAACTTGTTTTATGTTCAAAACAGATAATGAATGAAACTATGTGAGGAAGAAAAATTAAATTACAGAAAATTCTTTCAAATATTTTTGAATAATATATAACTTTGTACTTTAAGACAAATTTCTGATATTTTGTACATAATAACTTTGTTAATTTTCTCTATAATTTCAGTGCCCCCACCCTCTCACAATTTGGTTTCACATGTAAAGTAGTTAAGCTGATGTGTTTATTAACATAGACAAAGTAAGCGTGTTTAAAATTCTCCAGTTCATCTTATTATCTTTACGCCTACGGTTATGACGTCATATTCATCCTAACTCCGGACGTTTCATTAGGTTATCTAGCTAATACATTACATTTCTCTGAAATAAAATCCCGGTCTTTCTTTTTTTATTCACTACTTACTTCTGTTTTGTAACATAAAATTGTATCTTTGCATTTGTTGTAGAACAGTTACTAGATCAAAGTTAAATATAATAAGATTTGAAAAAATGGAGTTGATACATTGTTGTTTATAAACAAGTTAAAAGTGTTCACTTATTTTCTTAAATTCAAATTTCTTCTAGAGGAACAAAAGCCAAAGTGTTTTCTAGAGCTGATTTGGCAGTATACAGTGTGTCGATGAAATTATGTTGTGATTTTGGGTAAATATATTTACAAAAGTATACATTTAAAAATATTACCGTTGCTGGCCTGTAGACAGAAGTGAAAACTTTAACTTTCAATTTAAAAAATTAATAAATTAATTTTTTAAATTACTAGATTCATAATTTTAATATGTTATAAGATTTGTTATTCGCCATTCCGAATGTTGATATATTAAATAATAAATAAACGTAAGACTCACGGTCCACAATATTCTGTTTGGTTTTTTTATACGACGGCCGTTTCGGCTATTCAGCCATTATCAAGTTTATTATTGGAGAAGCTCCTTCGTTGTCATGCAACACTCAAAAACAACATAGTTACACATTAACACAAACACAAACTGATTTGGAACAAATGTTTATTAAATTTAATTAAAACGCGACTCATGAGTCGACACGATTGTTAGATGTCCCGGTGCGTAGGCCTACTTTGAGCTTCTCCAATAATAAACTTGATAATGGCTGAATAGCCGAAACGGACGTCGTATAAAAAAACGACCAAACAGAATATTGTGGACCGTGAGTCTTACATTTATTTATTATTTTAATATGTATTGGTATGTGAGAAAGTGTGTGCAATATTTTTACATTGATTATTAGTTCCAATATGTATGGGAGTCTGAGGAAGTGCAATATTTACGTAGTTTTTTAGTATCAATATATATATGGTATAGTATATAGTCGTGTATATATATATATATGGATATGTGAGAAAGTTTCTGCATCCTGCGAGTGCACATCTGAGTCCACACTCACGCATGCAAATGGTACAGAGTAGTGGTGATTCCCCTCATCCGCTTTCAGTTTTCCCCTCATTCGCTTTCACTACTCCCCTCGTTTTGCGCAGTTTCACCGTCCCATAAAAAGTAATGACTTCAATAAGATTATTTAATATTGATGTTCAAATCAAAAAGTGTCTTTTCCATGTGTATATCTATATGGAGTTCCATATGGGCTCCGTGTGTTCTACTCTCCTTACTCTCTATTTAGAACATCTGGAATAATTATGGAGTATTATTTTCTTCTTGAATTAGTTATTTAAAATGTTTGTAACCATAACGATTTGAAACACGGCACAGTGATGAATTTATTGGAACCCTGTATTTATAAGGTATTTTTTTTCTTTTTATTTAAAGGCAAAAGACCTATAGGTCAACACCACCTTATAAAAAAAGTTAGAAAAGACCCCTAGCCCTCGAACAGGCTAATAACGCCCTGATAGGAAAGATCAAAAAGGTGTAGATTCAGCTAGATCCCTCGGGACTGCCAAACCAATACTCACTAAGGGTGTATGAAAGGTTACAAATTAACCTATTATGATCGAATTTATTATTATTTTTACGTTTAAATAACACATCTGGAAGATTATAGATTAATTTTGTTTAAAATTCATATGGAAAAAAAAAATGTATTTCAAAGTAAATTTAAAAAATCATTAAAAAGCTCATTTTCTTTAAATATATTAACAAGTGTCGCGTTGATATAATATATCGTATATAATTTGATATAATACAAATCATATATAATATATGATTTGTAATCGTTTAAAATATTAAAAAACATTCATGGTTTAAAATTTTAAATCATAATACTTCTAAAAATATTGTTAGGATAAAAACTAGTTTAAGATATGAGTTGTAAAAGTTAACTTTGATGTATAACATAGGCCTATACATTTCGTAGAAGGGAGAAAACTTTCTTAATAACTCGATCAGACAGTATATCACTTAGTCACGCAGTAAGTCAATCAACTAATCACATAGTCTTACTATCGATCTGACGAAACGATTTCTACGTATTTAATACCTAACAATCGAAATATCATTAGTGGACGTTCATCAGCTGTTTTTATTTCTTAAATTAAAACTCGATTCACGGGAAAACGATAAAAATAACACATGAAGTTGGAGCAAACACGCCTTTGTAAGATAAACACTACTTCAGAATGGTATACAGCAAACAGCCTCTTAGAAAAACATTTATTTTGTACCTCTTGTGGAAATAGAGTAATAAAAGAGAAAAATGATTAATTAACTTTCTAAATGTTTATGTACCATCCCCCTTACAATAATGTATTTGAATTCGTTAAGGATTTCAATTTTTATACGTTTTCTTTTTGACATTTTTTACTTCTCATACATACTTAATGTTATGTTATGATTCAAAATATCTATTTTGAGTTTTTTAAGAATATATCAGTTATGAGATCCCTGAGATTAAAAATGTAATTTTCGAATGATGGCTGTTGTTGAATTTTTTGTTTGGCTGACCTTTCAACTTTTTTTTTATTCGTATTGAAAGTGTGTCTAGCTCCGGGACACTTCAGCCTGAAAGACATTTTGAGGGTTGGGGGGGGGGGGGTTTCTCTATTGTAAGTTTTTTTTCGTTAAGGCTTTGATGACCGAAATGTTTTTTGTTTTGTTTTTCACCTCCAAAACTTTGTATTACAATTTGATGTTAAAGGTGAAATTATGCCATATACCAAAATTGTCTAATTTATTTATTTTTGCTTTTATATAAATTGTACTGTCTCTAATTCTAGCTAATGTATGAAACAAATAATACTGTATACCGAATAAGTAATAAGAGGAAAATATTAGTTAAAAACCAAATAGTGTTCAAAGGTAACACATTAAGCATAATTACACCCGTTTATTCTTACAATAAAACAAAACCTCCCCTCCCATTCCCCACGCAGAATACATTTTAAAACATTATGAGATTATGTTGAAATATGGCAATGTATTTTAGAACCAAAAAAAAAAAATTACACAGATAAAAATAAATTGATAAATGTTTTAAAAAGTTTGTACGACGATTGCATAAATCTCGTACAGATAACCCCAGTACGTGACAAAACAGGATGTATGGGTTACGAAGGACAAGATATTAAAACAAGTTTTAAGTTTAAAATAAAGTATTCCTGTTTATATTGATTACTGTAACAGAAAATGTATTTAAACTGTAGTCATGTTACTACTTACTTTCCTCTGGTTCTATATTAACACTTTATACTCAACTATACCGCTACCGTGCTTACGTACGACGACGGACGGACGGAATGTCAAAAATCATTTTATCGGTTTCCTGAAGCCATGAAACGTGAAGATGAGTCAAAAAACGTAGGTCGAAATTACTTACAATTACCAAACTTACTTTGTACTCGTTTACTGGGTCTCAATGAGTATGTGTGATACAATTCTGTAATCGTCCCTAACACAAATGATTGACCAATGTTCAAGTTTATTACCGTATAAATAGGCATATATTTGGTTTTATTTTTTATTTGAAATGTTAGGTTTTGAATGCATGTATTTATTAAGGAGATTATCATTGTTTTTTGGTTGATAACCGTTGGAAATCGCTGTTTAATTATTTATAATTCTTTATTGAAATTACCTATATTTAATGAAATGCTTAAAGGACGGTGGATAGAACTATGATATGCTGCAATTTAAGGGGTGTCATAAGATGATTCGAAGTGATCTGAAAGGTTAAATCCGTTGTTGTGGGGGTTTTATTATGGTTTGATTACAGATATCCAGAAATATAAGTGAGTTTCGTGTTTCTACTTCCAGTGTGAATTTATTTTTGGTTGAATTTTCTTCAATTATGTTTTGACGATTAATTTGTGTTCTATTAATTTGGTTTTGAAGAAGGGTGAGTTTAAAAATTTGTCCAATTGTATTGCACCATCCATTAGTAATATTTTCTTATTAAAACCTAAATCCGCGGCGTGGATGTTTTTATCAAAAATACTACTGTATGTCTTTAACTGAGTTTTACTTGTTTTCCGTTTTAGTCAAAATAGTTGATTTACTACATTTGAGAAACTAAATTATTGCTTTCCTTTGTTGGGAAATAACAATGAAACAGAAAGTTTCATTAAAGCATTTTTTTTTTTTTTATTATTATTATTTGGTTATATGTGTACAGTAGTTGTGATAAAATAAAATTATTTACAGTAGTCACCATGTCTAAAAAATAATAATACTTTACATAATTTATAATAATAAAATAAACAAATGAACTTCAACAATTGTTTATACATTTTGTTCCAATTGAAGTTCTTATGACCAAGATAGTCAAATTTCTTCAAACAAAATCCCAATTAGGATGTTGTTGAGATGTTAAATGGCATTTGACACTGCAGTTTAATACTTAATTTGTCAAAATCTATTTAACAAATTTCAATAAAATGAATACAATTTGTTATTATTCAAATCTATTTGACAAAGTGAAAGAAAATCCCTGTTGCCAAAAACGAAAATGATGATGAAAAAACAAACACAATATTTTTCTACAATTTTATTGAGTCTTGCCCCGCTATGGTTTCGCCAGCAACGGCATTTACAAGGCAGCCTCCTAATACAGGCTAAGGAAGATATTGAAAACTGACATAATATTACAAAAAGAAGAACAGTTACTTAGTTAAAGGGGAGGGAGTAGAAGTGCACGGGAAACATGTGCAAAAAAGTGGTGTTTATAAATTAACATGTAATATTTGTAATGCAGCTTATGTAGGCCAAACAGGCCGTAGTTTTAAATGTAGGTTAAGTGAACACGAAAGAAGTTGGCGGTTGGGTCATAATGACTCTAGTTTTTCCAATCATTTAAAAACTCATTCAGTGTCTGATTTTTTCAATAATGTTAAGTTTGAGATTCTCCATATCAATGCAAAAAGTAGGAAGTTAAATTCATTAGAAATGTTAGAGATTAGGAGAATATTTTGTAAACTGGTACTCAATGATCAGGTAGAATTTTTGTCAAACTCACCTTTGTTAAAACCATTGTCTTCCTTATGACCACATGTTTCCCGTGCCCTTCCACTCCTTCCTCTTTAGCTAAGTAACTGTTCTTCTTTTTGTAATATTATATGTCAGTTTTCAATATCTTCCTTAGCCTGTATTAGGCTGCCTTGTAAATGCCGTTGCTGGCGAAACCATGGTCGGCAAGACTCAATAAAATTGTAGAATTTACTAAATATTGTGTTTGATTTTTCATTAAAATGGAGTTCTACCAAGTACCTTCGGTCAATAGTGTAAATCGTAGAAAATGATGATGTCAAAAATATAAAAATTATGTTTTATAAAGAAAACTTGACGGGATATTTTGTACGTTTCTACATTAATATGAGAAAGTTTGTATAATATTTACTCTATTGATATAGGATTACATTAATAGATACGATTGCTATTTCACGGCTGCATGTAACTGCAATGATTTTATATTCTGCCAACATACATTATACGACACAATAGAGTGATTGAAGTAACAACATACAACATTATTTAATACAAAACATAACAAACAAGACTTGTAAAGGTTAAATTAGGTTCAGAGAAGACAGACTTGAGAATATGTTGCTTCTGGAAACACGTCCTACTTGAGACGTGTTGAGAATCTTCAAACATTGAATTGTATTTATCCTGCTAACTTGTGCTTTGGTTTTGTTAGTGTAACTGTAAAGAATAATAGAGGGATGTGTTAAAAAAAGGTTTTTGTGATTTTTTTTAGTAATTTTTTTTTTGCTCTGATAAATGTCTTCAGTTAATAAATTGTTGTAAAATCGGTCATACAGTTTAAGAAGAGTAGACAAAATGATAGAAAATCAGTGACGTTATTTAAAATATATAATTTTTTTTTTAATATAGGACTTTCAAAATTTGTAGTTTTAAGTAAATTTCTTTCACGAAAAATAAAATACACATAAGATATAAATAAATAAATGTTGCGTCACTTCGGTGAAAAATTATAGCAACAAGGTTTTAAAATAATATTCTGACATTGTCGCTCTCCATTGTTTTAAAATACACAATGCATACAGAAAAACTCTGTTCCATGTACGAATTGCTAATGTTTTTATACCATAATTATTTCAAAGTAAATTTCAGGCTGCCACCAAATCATGTGGTCCTTTGTGATCCTCTCGATCTCACAGAGAAAAAGAATTGTGTTCCTAGAATTTTCAAAATTTTGTTCATTCACCTTGACTATTCATTGTAATATTGCCGAAAGATGCTTTGTAGTGTTTACCCCAGACACGTTCTTTCTACTGCTCTTACTCTTACTCATTACTTTTTTCCTTCATTTTCTTTAGAACTTTCTTATTTCCTTTTTACCTGTTAAAATTAATTTCCAAGTCTTTTGCAAAACCATTGAAAGCCATGAATTTTTCTGTCCCTCTGAACTTCAGATTTCGCAATCATGTTTTAATACACCCCAAACAAAAGTCTGAACCCTTGTTTTCCTCGCCTCGATACTGATGATTTTATTTAATAATAAGTTTTGTTTTTTATTTTTATTTTTTAATCTCGTTACTTAACTACACGCCAAAGACTTTGGGTTCAATGGGAGGACTTGGAGTCATGTTCAGAAATGGGAAGTGCAGCACAAGCCTGAGAAAGAAGTCCGGTGTAAATATATCTATTTATGTATTTTTCTTCTTTTGGTGCATCATGATTGTGTATACTCGTATGTTGCGTACTTGGTACGATCAGTGTTGGAAGCTTAACTAGTTTTCTTAACATAGCAATACGAGGAAGTTACACGTATTCGAGGATGTTTTGACAACTCTCTTCATAAAAACGAGGCACGTTTGAAGGTGAGCTTTTTGGGAAACTTTCAGTTGATTTTTTGTAAATTTTTATAATTAAAAATTACTCGAAATGGTTTTTGGTAACAGATACACCCAAAGCCTAAATCAAAGCTGGGTTGTTTTGTGAGCTGTTGAGAGAGAAACAAGCGCTGATTTCACTGGTAATATCACATAGTAAATGTAACAAGTAAGTTTCTTCATCCTCTGGATTACCCATCCACCACCATGATATAACAAAATTACTTAAAGGGTAAACAAATCTTCGTTATCATCACCAATATACTCTTCAAGTTGCAATTTCTTCCTTGTTCCTTTAAACTTGCTTTGAAAGACTAATCCTACTTTGGAAGCCTTTCATGCTTAGCGATGAGCAACAAAAGTCTTCGCATAAAATGCAAGCCCAAGACTGATTTTGCGACTGTAGGATTAAGACCAAGACCGAGGGTGAAAGACCAATACTCTCTTGCACCAATAGTCTCGCAAAAAAAATGAGAGCATAGATAGAAAAAGAGAGCTATACATCTGTATTTCCTCTATATGTCACTTTTATAATTAGAGTTTACTTTTCCCACGCACTCCTCGTCGAATCTACTTCCTACTGTTGCTTTTTTTCTTTATGAAACAAAAATCATCACTTCGGACTGTTAATGTAGAATTTGAAAATGGGGTGTGAGATAAAAAAACAAGAGCAAGACCTAAAATACCATGACTGAGTTTGAATGAAAAAACCAAAATGAAAACATAAAATAACAATGCAAGACCAAGACTTAGACTGGATTTGCCAGAACAAGACTAAGACAAAACTGCCTATGCACGACCAAAACCAAAATTACCTATGTAATAACCAAACCACGTGCATGACCTAATATACCAACGCAACAAAAAGACAAAGACTGGATGTGCAAGAACAAGACCAAGAACAATACCTAAAATAACAATACAAGACCAAGACCAAGACTGGATGTGTAAGAAAAATACCTGGATCAAGGCTGGGTGTAGAAGTACAAACCCTAAAATACTAATGCAATACCAAGACTGAGACTGGGTATGCTAGAACAAAATCAAGACAAGACCTAAAACACCAATGCTACATGAAACACTGATCACAGTTCATATTGATGATAAATCTAATATTTGTCACTGTGTGGCTTCAGTCACTTAAGTTGAACTATTTCAAAGTGTAGTAATAACAATAGGTGTGTCCCTAATGAGCGTGACAGTTAAAGTTATAGATTTAATGAATTAGTCAGTAGGTCGGAACGAATGAGACAGAGAGGATATTAAACACTAGATTGCACAACTACACAGTATTAACACATGTAATGCTCGTCAAGTCTCTATGTGCCCCCACGTGCAACGTATATCCAATAATCGTGTATAGATTTTCCGCATGAACACATCAAAACACAACCATAGGACCACTTACCTCATATCTTTGAAGTATTTCCTTTCAAAGATAGAACACGTGTACATTATGTATACAAACTTAAGAGCGTACTTGAACTATTAACAACTTTAGGCTGGTATTATTAAACACTAGTTTAAGCTATATTTGTAATTAGTTAATGTTTTGTAATTCATTACATCGATCTAATAAGTGTTTCTACCTGAAACTGCATCGAAAACTTCATGCGGTACTTAAGTAATAAAGATATTATATTATAAATTGTTCTTTAGTAAATATTAACTGCTGTAAAGTTCAATTTATGAGCAGCTTTTCTTAGAAATGTAGACTTTGATAACAATACAGGGAAGAAATTAAAATTATCTCTCATAAAAAGAAAAACTTTAATGTTTAATATAAACATTTCGAATGCATTTATTGATTTTGTCTCAGTACCAACTTCCGGGTACCAGTTTTGGGTTGAATTTTAATAATTATTTAGAAGTCTTTTATATTTAGAAATATATATATTTTAGTCACAATTTCTTCATCATGTAAAACTACTAAAATACTAGTCGTTTAGTTAGTTATTATGTTCTGTTTGTGATCGACTAAAAGCCATTAACAAAACTATCAATATTAATATCATTTGTAATATTTAAATACCTAATGGTAATTACCATGACCATTAACAATTTTTCACATCCTGAAATTATTACTACAATAATTTACAGAATTTGTAATGGACTTAGCTTCATCAATAAGTTAAATGTCTGTTACAACTTGCTTCGCAATATGGTCATCCATATGCTAGGTTATGTGTTAGTTAAATAATTAAATAAAAATGTATCAAATATACAATAAATTTAAACAAATACAAATACAATAAATTTAAACTTCTTTAGTCCTGCTCTAATTTTACCGACCCACTCAACATATTCAACAAATACCTAAACTTACCATAAATATTTAAACATTGCAATATAAAGGGTGATCATTTTATCTTTTCCACAATTGGCATCTCGTAAATTATTAATCTGTTGGAAAACTAAATAAAGAAAAGTCATTACTTTTCATGGTATTTAAAAATACGTTTTACTAACTTTAAAAACAGCCGCCATTACCCAATATGCCCGCCAACTTAAACACTTCTTATGACAGGCCTTATATTTTATAGTATTTTCCAATTTTACACAAACTATAAGACTTTTTCATTTTTTGATTTTTGGTCAACCAACTCGTTTAGGAGTGACATGCGTTTAAGTTTCGAAAAGTTCATTTGTGATCCATTTTTGGTAAGCGATTTTTTATAGTTCCCATCGAAAAATTAATTTCCCATTATTATGAAATGGACTAATAATTTACAATACTAATAAGGACCCACCAATACAGGACTAAACGTAAAATAAATAATTTGGAGGAACAGATAAAAACTGGAATTAAAAATATACACTGAGAAATTAAATTATAATTATTTAAAATTGCAAACTTTACAGTTGAGTCTTAAAACTTGAACAGGTTAACAAGTGAATATAGACATTTTGAAAATAAGTCAGTTAATAGTTAACAGTAATAAACGAAGTACAAACATGTACTTCATACTAATTTACATCAATTTATTTGTAACTTGATTCAACAATTGAAAGTACGAAAAATCACTTATCGAAATACAACACACGTTAATTTTTCGAAACTTTAGTAATTTTTCCTAAACATGTGGTTATATCAAAAAATCGAAAAGAATTTTTAAAAAAGGCCTTACAATTGTGTGTACAATTGGGAAATAACACAAAATAAAGGAGTTCTATAAAAAAAAGAGATGGTAATATAGGTTAACAGGTAATTTTGACACGTTTGGAAAACGGATTTTTAAATAGCATGAAAAATTAATGAAGGTTCCACATTTTTTCAAAAGCTTTCGAGTTACCAATGGCGGAAAAGATAAAATGATCACCCTGTATATATTTTTTAATTAAACTATTGTTTAATTTTATCCATCGAAAGTAATGTAAATAATTCACGCATTATTAGTATAAATAGTAATATAGTATGATGCTCTCCTTGTTTCGAGCTAACACTGATAGTTATTGTGAGTACATTACGTACCTGGCAATCACCAGAAAACCTAGCTGGATCTATACCTCTGTTCATGTACTATTCGGTTACATATCTCTCTTTCATCTCTCCTATCTCTCTTGAATAACTCTTGTTATCTTCCAACCTTAGTGCCATTGGAGAATTTGAGGGGATGGAGTGTTTATTTTAGTCCTTGCATCTTCATAGCTGCTTCGCAAGTACCACTGTAATGAGGTTCTGGTTGACCCTAAGTCAACTTTATGTTGGACAGTACCATCTTTTGGAAATCACCATTACATGGTCTATTTTTGTTTACACAGAGTGAAATAAAATTGTATTATTTTTTCCAACATGTCTGTTCATATGTACATATGCTTCCTTCCTTGAAAGAAGACACCTTTTTAGAGTGTTTAGAGGAGAAATCATACACGTCTAATGCAAACTACTCACACTTATTACCACGAAACTTTTTACTACATTTTTACATAATTTAAGATGTATATTACGCTTCATACAAAATGATTTAAAAATAATCTTTCTTGACATTGACATCTGTTTTTTTTAAGCTTACATTCAAGACCGTTTACTTTATTACGAGACAACACAATTTTAATCCCTAATCACTTTAGTAAGACATGACGACGTTTCAGTGACTAAGTCATCATCCTCAGTTGTTACATCGACACGAACTCTCCTGGTATTAACTTGTAGTATTTTTCTTAGGCAGCTGGAATTCTATGTTTTCAGTTATTAGCTTTTATCTCAACCATATTTAATAATTACGTATGAAAATCACTTTAAAGTATTATATTCTGGTCAAATCCACCCTCTACGTAATAAAAATTGTCAGATTTTTTAAATAATAAATATATGTAATATAGCGGCTTAAATAAGTGTAAATATTACAATTTAATTTAAAATATATATAAGAGAATTTTTATTTATCATAATTATGATCAAGAATTTTTACTTCTTATCAACCATTAAATGTGATCACATAGAATGTACCAATCATCTAATATTTGAAATGTACAATTTACTGTTTTTAAGTGTGATCATCTCTTTTGATCTATAATCTCTCTAATTTAAAAAAAAAAAACATTATTTATTATATATCGTTTTGTGTTTCTTACAAATATATCTAGATAAAATGTATGGAATATTCTGTAAACAATGGATATACGTTATATGACAATAAAATTATTAACAACATACAACATTAGTTAATACAAAACATAATAAACAATACCGGTATAAGGGTAGATTAGGTTCAGAAAGACAGACTTGATAAAATGTTGCTTCTAGAAACACGTCAAACTTGAGACGTGTCGAGAATCTTCAAACATTGAATTGTATTTAGCAAGCAGTAACAGTTAATAGAACTGTTGAATAGTGTTGTATTTTCAATAGATGAAGATCGTGTGTCATATTTTTATTACTTGCAATCAATGAGAGAATTCTAGGGGAAAGTAGATCATCTAATAAAACCTGTTGATATATATAAATGTCGAGGTTTCATAAAGTGTACTATTCAATGGATCATGTTCCATGGCGATTGGTTGAAACCGTGGGAGAAAGAAAGACCGAGAGATGAGAATGTCAACAGATTATATGTTCTGTTCTAAATGTGAAGCGGGTTTAGGAAGAAATGACTTTTTAATTCGGAGATGTTTCTAAAATGAATTCAGAAAAATAGGCCGAGTTCAACAAAGGCCATTAACTATTGTATCTGTTGACGATAAGGAAAATGTAAATAGATTGGATTTCGAATCATCCTTAATTTTAGAAATCTTTTTTTAAAGAATAAAGTATATCTCAAAGTGTAATCAGGAGTTATGGCTGACAATAGGTTTCGTAACTGGACACTGCCCAATGAGAATCAGATAAAAATAATAGTGTTGGTAGTATAATATGTCTGTTGGATCATCTTCTACGAAACAGAAAAGACGAAACACCTTCTATGCGATGTGTCTTCTCACCATTGCACTTAGAAATGCTTTAGTAGGGCATAAACTCCTTAGCTGAGCCCTAGGTAATTTAGTAATAAGAATACTAGAACATGGGAGTAATTTAGTCGGATCAATGTACTAACTTCGCCACGGATCTACACGTTTTGAAATCGGCCTTGTGTACACTACAATAATTTTCCTTCACCTTCACTCGCGTGGAATACAGAATTTGCATTATTTAGTGTGTGAAGTTCAGGAGTTCGAAATTGTTACGATTTTAACTCAAAACGATTTTACTTACTAATGAGTACTATTAATTGTTTTGAGAATGGAGTATATCCGAAACGCGTCAATAAACGTGAGATTAACAAAGCTGGGAAAGGCGGCACAATGAACTCATTTCAACAATAGAGAACTTTATCAGTAATTTAAATTCTATTTTCAGAGAAATAAATTTTTCAGAATATTTGTACTTTTAAAATATCAGTAAATATAAAATCAAATCAGTCAAACCGTCTAGACTGTATCTTAGTGCAGACAAGTACTGATAAATGACTTCATTCCAAAAACGTGATATTCCCCTTGATATTTTGAAGCAACTATCGGCCAAGAAAAGAAAACAACGTCTACACTACTTTAATTCACATGCGTTACTTTGACGTTATCGCTCAACATTGTTTTAAAATAAACAATACATACGGAAGGAATCTGTTACATGTATGAATTTTCTCCATTTAAAACAATAGCGAGCGATGATATACAGCGTAACATAACGCTACTCAACGCTGTTTTCATGAGTTGGCTTTAAGTCTTCATCATTTCTTAACTGCTTGGCCTTGCCGCTGTCAAAAACTCATTCTCTCTAATTCTTTCAATCTCATAATGAAATCACTGACTGTATTTCTAAAGTGTATATCATGGTAGACAACTCAACCCCCTCCCCACATCCCAGGTGACCTTGCTCATAGTATTCAAATTTTATTTCAATGTTGAAGAAAGTGTTTATAACTCAATACATGCCTCAGAAACTTTATTTCCCCCTTGTTTACTGTTCTCAGAAATTTAAACTTCCTTTTATATTTCCTGCCTGTCTAAGTTAATTTTATTTAGTCTTTTCCAAAAACACATTTCTTTATAAGTCATGAATTTTCCTGTTTCCTTAGAGATCAAGAATCGTATCTGCAAATCTACAAACTAGATTTCAACCAAAAGTTGCAAAATTGCTGATTACTTTTGGTTCTCAGCTTCGAAAATATCTCAATTGTCATTTAAATCACAAGGGCGAAGTCGAGTCATCAAATTCATTCAAATTTTAACTACGGCGACAAAGGAACTTTTGTGACGGTCTGGCCGCAGTCATTTAATTTGAAGAAATCCAGTCCCTTAAATATTTAAATTAATGTTATGTACTATATATATCCTAACAATATATGTCTATTTTAACTGGGAGTTTGGGTTCTAAATTATAATGAATCAGTCAATCAACGATACAAAATGAGTGAGAGAGAGACAGCGAGAGAGTGCATATTGTGTCAGTTACAATAGCTTACACATTACATTGTACAAATACATAGCATTCACACATGTAACATCCCTCAAGACCCGACGTATTCATGTTCCTTCATGTGTTACCTATATCCAATAATTATATATAGATTTAATGCATCAACACAAAAACTCAACTGTGGGTACACTTAATCCCTTACATTTAAATGAAATATAACCATAGGTCCTAACCATGTTTCATTATGTCTACAAACAGAAGAGCATTTTGTATTATAGAAAATAATCTACGGTTAGCAAAGTATTAACAAGGAAGCTGACATGATTAAATACTAGTTTATATTGTTTAATTATGCAATGTTTAGCAATTAATTATTTTGTAATAACGTGTGTGTTTCAACAAACATAATTTCCATTATACATCCAGTGCTGAAGTGTACTAAAGATATTATTATTATACTTTAGGAAATACTAACTGCTGGTAAACTCAGTTTACGAGTGTTTTAATAAACAGTTCTTCTTATATAATAAGGAAGTAATTAAAATTACCTGTCATATATAATGAAGTAAGCTGTGTGTTCAATGTAATTACGTTGATGAATTTATTGAGTTTTAAAGAGTTACGCTTTAATGACTTGCAAGAAGGTTGAAAATTATATGTAACAAAGTTAACGCTGTATCTAAATTGTGACATATTATTACAATTAGAACCAGACAATTCGTCCTAGAAGCCAGATTTTATAAGTAAAACGTCCTAATTCATCTAGCATTTAAAACATACTACAGCTATATCAGCTGCCTGATAGTAAGAGTATACATTATTATATGATTTATTACGATACCAACCAATTGTACAATATTTGTTTTAATTTTAATTAAAATAGAATAAAAATAAAATCAATTTGAGATTTCTGTTCGCCACGTAGATGCACTAAAGATTATAATTTTAATCTTTGAATTTATATATAAGAAAAGAAGTTTAATGGGAGGCTTCAATATGTGAATCGAACATTTCTAGTTTTGCGGGTTCACTTCAAAAACGCTAGTTTCGGAGGAGTTGAAACACGGAGTACGATATTTGTCACTCAAATTACTAGAAGTGGCCGTTAGATTAAGCAATAATTCCTGATATTCAATTCATATTTCATTTCCGTTGAGTCATATATAGGTCAATTAGTATGTTTGATCTCTGATGATTGAAAACTCCCGCCACAAACTTTACAACAAGAAAAATATTCAATAAAAAAGAAGTAGAGTTTTGAAAACTTCTAACGACGATATTACGGTTTCATTATAATATTTATTATATAAACTTATAATTAAGCTATTTAATTGTATGTCTATTGTTTTACTAGAACATATCGATTAACATTTTCATCACGCTTCAAGTTAAAGAATAAGCAAATACAGTAATTATGTATCCCCTCTATTTTGTTTAACAGTGCAACGGTAATGTCATTGCTTCAGTAATTGTGGAATGAAGTCACCTCACATTTCATCAAGTTTCAACAATTTTACACTTTCTAATTTGAAATTAATATTTCTTTAAAATATCAGTTAAAAATTCAGTCATTGATAAAAACAAAAAATACGTTATGGTGTTGCTATTAATTACGTCATTTTTCAAAATCGAATTTACCAGCTTCGTTCAATTTTAGTGGAATATGAAAATTAGTGGATTGTAAATTACCCAAATGCGTGAGCAAAATCTCACTTAAAAATTATATTACGGTTCAATAAGACGTGGTAATAACTAAAATTAAATTTTACTCCACCAACGGAAGCTCGATTTTATAGATATACGTTTACGGTGAGGATGTTTTTATGGAATAACCATACCATTTATTAAAATATATACATTTTATTTTCAAGACGGTTGTGTCCCATTTCGGTCAGTCCTATTAGCGGTCGAGGGTAAAATCGTCCAGTTTGCGGTCGCCCCAAAAATATCTAGGGCTACCCTAATTATAATTTTCCAATTTGCAGTCATATATATAACCTAACCCACCTAACCTAATCTAACCAAACCTAACCTAACCTATATAACTAGACATGATGTGTGATTAGAGTCAAATCATTCTGTTATGTATTTAGTGGCTAGGTATGCAAAGGACGGGAAGAAATTAACTACATCTCAAGACGTGACCGCAAACTGGAAACCCTTCCACCCCCAGGACATTGATCGTCCGCTCATAAAACTACACTTGACCGCAAACAGGACTGACCGCAAATAGGAAGGCACCTTCAAGACACAGTCCAAGATTCGATTTCACTCTTTTCTTGACAATTACCGAACTAACAACCCGACCACTCTACGATGAATAATAGCGAAGTTATTGTCAAAAATGTAATTGTAAAAAGCAACCTCCCAAGAATTGTGACGTTCCTATTGTTACAAGATACGGAAAAGTCGAGTCATTACTACGAGCGAAGCGAGTGGAAATCGTTTAATCTATACAGATCTAAGAGGCTAGTTAGGGCCTAGTCGACGTCAAGAAAGTAGTATATATAATAAATTACGAGGTTGAGAAAACTTACCCTACTGGATAACACTTCTTGATTTACTAATACAATTTGACATTTCCTACAAAGCCCATCAAACCAATTGCATATTCAAATGTTTCCGTTGACAAAGACGAGTCACCTTTAAATTAATGTCAAATAATTAAGCCATCTTTTTAATTTTAACGAAGTTTTAAACTCGAGAGTTATATTTCATTACAATTCTGATGACAATGTTTATTTCAAACAGAAGACTTTATCGTCTTGTATATTAATTTATCTGATAAACAATCAAGACTATAGTGCGAAGTTTTAAACTAAAACACTTTATCAACAAATTACTTTGTTGAAAGCGCAGACATTACAAAAACAATGTTCCTACACGAACAAGCAACAGCTACCAACTACTTGTATTCTTTGTCCAAAATTTAATTATACTTGGCACAAGTTTTAACTTTTATACTGTGTTTAAAATTTGCCCTTACAAAACGTGGCGTTCTGTTTTATTATAACAAAGGAATGAAACAAGAGAACATAATGCTACAACAACAATAACATAATAAAAACAATTTGGAAAACTTAATTTTTGCAATTTAGAGATAAGATAGAAATTATGGTTCAAACTTAAAAAATCAAACAATCTCACACTAAACCCTTCGGAGGCTAACAGGCATGGCAATCCCAAGGACCCGGCTGGATATAAACCTTTTTTAGATCCCTCTCTTTCTTCTTCCTGTTTCTTGACCAACTCTTATTCTTTTCCGGCCTTGATGCTATTCGATGACGGGTCATTATTTTAATTGCTTAGTTTAAATAGTTATTCGTTAAATTAGATAAAGAGGAGGACATATTTCTACCTTTATTTGTGAAAAGAAAAAAATTAATTAAAATTGTTTTTACGTTGAATCCATTGAAAGATAAAGAGTAGGTATACTGTCTATTGCAAACAAGCTTGATACTTTAGGCTCTGAACCCAACTGTTGTGACTATTGTGGTGTTTTAGTTTTGTTATCTTATTTTTCTGGTCTATAGCTTTTATTGTGTTCCTTTTCTTTATTGCATCTTCCTTATCCAAACTTTGATTTATTTTGTTGTTATTTATTTTGTCCACTGCAGTTAAAATAGTAAATAAATTGATATTTTAACAATAATTTATACTCCAAACTAATAAAACTAAATTCTATTTTAACTAATTGTTTGCTTTTACGATTTTATTTGTATTAAATTAAAGTGTTAGTATTAATGAAATTGTAACTTTTTATTTTGTATGATTCAGTGCTTTTCTGAATATTATCTAACGTAATCACAATTTAAATTTTCTTTATTATTAATAATCTTATAAATAGAGATGCATTATTATTATTTATTTTATTAATCATTCAAATATAAAAGAGATTATACGTTTCGGATTGAATTTTAGTTTTGAACTTTTCCTGATATTATAAAATTTGTTGTTGTTGTTCCAAGGCAAAAAATTAGGGTCACAACTAAAAGGTTAAACTAACTTTTGACGTTGTAAATAATTGTGTTTAGTTTTTTGCCAACAATCCGGCTATCATTTAGTCTAGGGAAAAAAAGGCATTTTGTTTTTCGTTGAAAGAGTAAAATCGTTTGTTTCTTGAAAATATTTTGTAATGTTAATAGTTTTTGAGATATTAGACGTTGAACATTTTAAAGGTTCCACCATTTTGTAAATGTGCAAAATAATGTTTTGGTATTCTGGTACACTCATAAAAGGCTACATAAACATTGCTTATACCAAACCTACACTCAATATCTTATCTACAACTAATGATGTAATGTTTTTCTCGTAGAAACACATAATTGTCATCAGACAGAAAACGAAGCGTTTTCAGATATATGTTTATATAAACTTTTCTTTTTTTTAAATCTAAAATCAGCTTCTAAAATATTTCCTTGCAATTTGTAATCACCCTGTGTAACAGACTTAACGTGCCAAATCATTCCAATAGATAAGATCGGTGATTATTTCATAGTGTCTAATGTAAGTTTATCTATGATAGAGAGAGATAGCGCATACTAGCTAGAAATCTAATAAAATTAACTACAATAACAACAGTAGCTGTTAAGTAGTTGTTTTGCCGTCTATGGAGTGCATGGTAAATTTTAGTTACATGTAATTGGCATACTGCAAATACACAAAACAAACATCAAACGGTTCAACAGCAGTCATGCATAAAGTTTGTGGATTTAAACATTTTGTTGACAATATTTAAACAAAATTTGGTAAAGTAACATATTTAAGTTTATAAACAAATAACATGATAAAACATTACATTTTAGCTTTTCACGTAGTACAGTGTAGAGAAAGTGTTAAGATGCGTCAAAAAATGGATGTGTAGTTTTGGGGGTTTGAGGCTTTTTGAGGTCACCGGAGTCTAACAAAGTGATTTTTGGAATAATTTCTGTTTGTCTTCGTCTGGCGTCACGAGACTTTCCTTTCATTTTAGAAAGCTCGTAGCTTCCACAAGATAAAATCACAAAATTACAATTTTTTTTTCAAATTTGGCTCTATTGGTTTTAATAAAAATTTTCTCAAGAGTATCCTTTAAGAACAAACAAACGTATTGGTTCCAAAAAAAGAAGAAAATCATATTTGTATGTCGTATGTCCAGAACTCTACAATTCAAACGCGTGAACCGTTTTTGAAATGTGAACATATTTTAGTCATATCTTTTGACTTTTTTTAATAACTCAAAATTTAATCGTAGCTACTACGATTACATTTTCCTAAAATTTCCATGTAGCTACTACAAGGAAAATCCACAAAATTCCGATTTTTCAATGAGCTCTAACGATTTTGCTTAAATTATGCTCAAGTGTAGCCTATAAGCCCCCGAACAAAACATATTGGTAGCAAAAAATTATTTATTTAATTTTTTAAAAAGGCAAATTAATGTAAAAACGTACATGCAGAGTGATTTAAAAATTTTAACTTCGCGAAATTATTCATGATTCAAAATAAAGAAATTATTTTTTTATAGATATATGTCGAAAAACGCTACGTCGTCCGTACGTCGGCCATTTTATGTTTTGTGTAAAGTTAATAGATTTAGAGATATTAAATATTAAACATTTAAAACGGCTGCTATTTAAACAATTTATAAGATAAAATTTTGATTCTTGGTATCCTGCTAAAACGTAGCATGAAAAATGTGTATTCCGAATTTCAAATTGTAATCTTAATCATATTAAAGTTATCTTTTTCTTTAAGACAAAATGGCCGCCAAACGAAGCGTTACGTTTATAAGAACTTTTACTTCATTTCGATGTCATAAATTATTTCCTGAAGTTAGGACCATATCTGTGTAACACCCTGTATATAATCACCTATTTTTATCGAGTTATAAAGCTTTTTTTAGACTAATGTCACTTTTATTTCTGTTTTATAAATATATATTTCTTTCACAAATAAATTTTTTGTGACAAATATTTGTTACAATTAAAATTTTACATTTTGTATTTTAAGTTGTTCCCCTAAAATATAATAATAATAGGCCTATTATACTCTTAACATAAAATCACCAATACCATCAATATGTAAGACATTTTTATGTAATATGACGGCTAGGTTCCATTAGATTTGGAGCAAATTCTTTGTGTACTTATTTTACATAAAATTTTCATCGAGCGAAGCACAGGGGAGTTTTATTGCTCTTAATTATTCTTTTTTCTTTGCCATCAGATCTTCTTCACTGAATCAGTTTCTGTTGCCCGTTTCCTCTTCTCAGTCTCGGTTCGCTTCGTTTACCCTTTTGTATCTTTCTGTCTTCCTGGTAGTTCATTATATTCTTTACTAGTCCATTCTTTTCAGGTGTTCGTAAAAGGTCAGTCTTTTCTTTCACATTGTCAATCCTATATTTTCCTTGTTGCTTTATCCTCTGTATCTGTGTGTTTCATCTATTGCTTTCTCGGGCGGAGGATTTTTCACAGTAACTCTTTTTCCTCAATTTCAATTAGGCATATCTTAATGCTCCTTGTCTGTGCTCCTTGTCATTCCAGCTTAACTGTATTTTAGTGTCTGAGTTTTACATTAAACAAAAGGGATTTGGAAATTGAGACTTTTGACATAACCTAAAAGTAGTTTCCAGTTTTTTCTTTAACGGCAGTATTCCACGGCTAGTCTTTCATTGTTGTTCAAAGTGATGGTCTGTGAGGCTTTTGGAGAAAGTTCAACTTGGTTCATCGTGGTTGTGATTTTGGTTTTAATAGGAACATTGGTTGCCCCCAGGCTCACCGCGGTCCAACCGTAACAGAAAATTGTAAAACTAGACGTTCGGAAAGTGAAAGCAGACCTGGAAACCCAGACATTCAGGAGAGTCGAGTGTAGGACCCGGACAAAGGCGGACGTGGATCAACTTCGTTCCACTTTTTAATTCATATGATTAAATATTATAATGCGGGCAAAATTAAGGAAGTTCGTGGCGTTCTGGGATATTCCCAGTAGGCCATTTAAACATTCATATATCCTGTACTTTTCAATCCTCTAGTTTTAGAGTATTACGCTGCAAAGTCCAAATTAGCATTGGATCTAGGTTCAGTTTATTTGTGCAGTGAGTTTGGTAAGTTAATTTATATTAATAAGTAAGTCCTATTTAATATTAAAGTTATTTATTAATTATCCAAGATGGTTCCTTTGTGTCCTGGTTGGTTTGACAGGGTTAAAGGTGATAAGCTATTGATTTTAAGTGTAGAGAGACCCACGCGTCTAAGTTGCAAAACGCGTTAAATATGATAGGCTAGCCCCCTCCCCCCCACATTTTAGTCGTATACTTTTATATATAAGGCAGATCTCTCCCAGATATATAAATCTGTAGAATATACTTTCCCGTACTTGGTTTTCATCGTCTAATCCGTCCTTATTTTGTCCACCGTCAAATTCTGATTTTTAGAAAAGATTCGTAGGTATGTTTTTCTGCCTCTTCTTTGAGTATTTCAATTTGATATTTTGCTGTTTTCAGATCATTCGCTACTGAAAATTATATCATTAGTATACTCTACCCAATCGAAGATATAACCAAATATTTTATACTTTATATTTATATTTCTTCAAGAATAATAGTAATATTCATAATATTGTAGAAATTTATTAGCTAATTTTATAATAAAAATATAATGTAACAGTTGTTACAGTAGGACTTACGCAATAGGCATAAGGGTTTAGTAACTTGAATATGATTTGACTTACCCCATAATATTTATTGAATGGAATGCATATTATTAGGGTGAAAATCTCAACAATAGGTTTAAGGCAACAAAATAAAGTGAAAATGTATAGGAAACAATTGTCATAATTTTTTTAATTTTTGATCTGCCAATGTGTTTGTGTTTTTTTAATTTTTTTTAACCCATTTATAATTTAGGAAAGGAGAAGATATTGTGTCCACTTTTGGTATAGGTATTTTGCATAGTACTTTCTACTAGTATAAAAAAAAAACTTTGTTTTGCATATTTTTAAAATGATGGAGTTTAACATTTGTAAATATGAATATTTCAAAAACTATTAACTTTACACAATATTAAAAAAAAAACAACCCTTAGGGGCTTTTTATAGTGGGTACGGACCTGGCAACCTCAAAGTTCCCTAGCTAGATCTACACCTTTTATCATGTAATCTTGGGTTAGATCCCTCTCCAACTCTTTCTTCCTTTTCTAACCCTAACTGTATTAGAGTATTCGAGGGTTAGTGATCTTTATTTGAGCCTTTTTATTACTTATCCAGTTTTAGGAGAATAGTGAAAAATTCTGACCTCTATATTTTGACTCTCTTCACATTTCATTACGCCGAGGAACCGAAAAAGTGATTTTTCAATATACCGTCCGTCCGTCGTTGTGGTCTATACGTAGGCCTAAGCACAATAGCGCCACAAAAAGTGAGAAAAACCATGAAATTCGGTATAGTGGACTATAGTGTGCTTATATATAACCCTATTGAAATTTTTTAAATCTAATAGATTATGGCGGACATTTTAAAGCTTTTTTTGTTCATATTTCTTGTCTTATTCAACCTATAACATACCGTACTAGATTAGATACAAAATGCCGATACTTCAATCTTGTATTTGATAATACCAATCCCTCTACGATTATAAATAACGAATAGTCAAAAATGATTTTTCGAACCATGGCCTCAAAGGAAAAAATGATATTCGTATAGTTACTAGATCCGTGAATACCGAGTGACCAACACGAGCGTAGCGAGTGGAGGCTCACAAACACGTCAGGGACGACAAACTAGTACCAGTGTAGCGAGTAGAGGCTCTCAAGCACGTCAGGGGCGATACTATGGTACCAGCAAAGCGAGTAGAGGCTTTTAATATATAAACATCTAGAAATCTGCTTTTTTAACCTACTAGATAACATTTCCTACGAGCCCTATAAAATCAACTTTTAGATAATCAGGATCAGGTTTGTATTACACTTTATGATGGGGTTGGCTAATTACAATGATGTTTTCATCACCTCAGTAAACTGTGATAATTTGTGGAACATCCGTATATTATTGCGATGATGACGACACTACGGCTCATGTCAACACAACCCACTGTCATGAGTGTATACTACTCCACTCTCTTGTAACTGCCCACGCATGTGTTAATATTTCCAATGATTGGAGATTGATTTCTCGCTACAATGCATCACAACACTTTCCTCATATTTATAGTCTCTTGTTCCTACTTCACTGGACATCGGTACATTTCAATAAATCTGAAACGCACACAATGCATGGAACACGTTGTTGTCTCTGACGCTAATTTACTTTTTTATCCTCATCAATATGCGAATGTAACTGTTGTTAAAAGTAGGAAAGTATTGCTATTATTATCCCTGAAATCATAAAAATATATAAAATGTTTTCAGTTCTTTTTCACTTATTTTTTTATTTTCCACTCCTTTTATTATATTGAGACAAACAAAACATGTTTTAGATTGAGAAAGAGAGAAAAAAAAATAAAGCTCACTTTTACAACAAACCACACGGTGACTCACTTAAGTGATATCAACCACACGGTGTCTCTTACAATGTAGTTTTGTAGTTATTGTATCGGATGGGCAACTCTTCGAGATACAACCAAATAAAGAAATTTTAAAACGCTTTTGTTCAGCATTTAAAAGAGCGAAATATGTTGTGTCTTGTAGTTAATTTGAAAAATAACAATTTTCAAGGTATTTGGCAGCAAACATTTTCTTTAACTCCATTTTTAAATGTTATTTCTAATGTAAATACTGCAAATTATTAGCGTAAAACATTCAACAAAATTTGGTATCGATATTTCCATTCTTTCTGAGTTGTATTGTTTTTTATAACGATGCATTTTTGAACAAATGTTTATAGCAACTTTTATCGGTACTTGTGTATTATACGGATCCCTCTTTTTTTTACATCAAACTAATTAAAATAATACTGCACTTTTAGTACTATATATGTAATAACCTAACCTATTTGTGGTGATCCTTAGAACCACAAATCTGACCTACATTTTTGCTTACTAAAAACTCGAATAGGTTATATTAGGCCAGGTTATGTTATCTATTCAAATAGAGTTATGAAATTATTCATTGTAAAACTAACATATTTTAATTCAGCAAATTAACAATACAAACCTCTTTTAAATAAAAATAGTGATTATCGTAAGAGTGTTGCAGGATCAACTTCTGTAGTTTTCGCGGTTTAGACCGAAATTGAAAGGATTTTAATGTGAGGGAAAACGAAAGTCACAATTGTGTTATTTTTGTTTGTTATGGTAGTAGACAGATAAAAAAAACTAAAACTTTCACAAGAGGATGTTTCGAGTTTTGAACTTACAAAAAAGGGGGTCCGTATATAGTGATATAGTATACAAGTACTGTACCCTTTTTTTCTTTATTTTTGCAGAAAGATCGTGTAATATCATATATATATATATTATCTTTTTATTACCATTCTACGTGTGATATACAATTGTACATGTAACATCAACTTAATTCATTCCACACAATTTTATTGCAACATGTGTCACTGTCCTAATAACGACATGTTTAGATATGGGTAAGAATAATTTCCCTTTCCCCTCGTCATAAAATTAGAAAACAATAATACATATAACAAGATGTTTTTGCAAAGTGTATGTTTTCAGTGCTATGTGTAATTTATATTATTTAAATCATTTATGTATATGGAAGCATTTGGATTCTGTAAAACTATATATATAGTATTACGGTAAAATAATATTAGACCACAATCTGTAATCCGTAAAATATAAATCTGTAAAATTAATAATATATTTGTGTATATTATTTCAGACTAAAGCTTATGCAATTTCACAATGTGCAAGTTTAAGGAAGTGCTCTCTTCAAAAAAGAGTAAGGTTAGGATAGTCAGGCGGTACTATAGGTTTTTGGTTTGCCTTGGGTGACATCTGTGTTTAAAGCTAAATGCAGAGACAAGTTAATGGGATTGGCTCAGGACAAAGATCATAGATATGAAGCTGATCTGGAAGCAGGAACATTATGGAACTATAGAACTGAAAGCCAAGGGTGAACGCATTAGACAGAATAGGGTCATCTATTACTTTTGTAGCTTCCGAGCCCGCAATATCTGTTTCGAGACAGATAGGACTATGATTTAAAGAATGGCAAGGAAGAAACACATAGGCAAGTGAAGGGAGAAAGTGGACTGAAGGCAGATGGAATCGGATGGTGGAAGGAGAAGATAGCTCATAGGTGTAACTAGAAAGGCCGTGAGGGCAATGGTATTGTAGGTATTTTAACAATAGTCTTTCGGTGACTGAACAGAAGGTGATAGATCTGGACTGAAAGAAACGACGAAGCATGTTGTGGTCTTCTGTGAAGGATACAGCAAAGCTAGATATGAAGTATCTAACCTAACCAAACCAAACCTAACCTAACCTAACCTAACCTAACCTAACCTAACCTAACCTAACCTAACCTAACCTAACCTTACCTAACCTAACCTAACCTAACCTAACCTAACCTTCCCTGATCTATTGAGGTTTGTCAAAAAGGCTATTGTTCTCTGAATGAGGTGGCGAATAGAAAGGACTTATGAGGCCAAATACGTGGACGTTTAGCTAAACCAAATATAGAATAAATGTAAATTATACTAAGATAGTACAATACACTACGCTCGATTTACTGTAATTTCTGGAGTCTATATTGAGATATGATTTGCAAGCCTTGGGAAATGGTTCACTTATTCTTATCTAAAACAATGAACGTTTACGAAAAAAAAAATTTAATTTAACCTAAAAATAAAAAAAGCCCTAATATCTAATGAAATGTATCATTTGCACAAATTTTTACTACGGGGGAACTTTTAATTATTATGGACCACTTATTGCATAGTTCAAAATAAACACAAGTATTTATTAAATTAAAATAACTTTACCGAGATAATAGTTTTTTCTCGCAACAACCTTTCAATTATTCAGCCATAAACAAGAACTTGTCCGTTGTTATAACTTAAAAATTAAAAACATAACACGTAATACAAACACATAAACTTGATATATTTTTATGTTACACTTGTAGTCCACTTATGTTGTGTTATATGTTTTATGTTGAAGCCCACTGACGATGTTGTCCACCTTGTACTGATGTTGGGTGGGAGGCGAACATAATCTATGTTCGCTATTATCGTAAAATTAAGTACGCTGTAATCGAAATGTTTTAGTGTTTCTATTTTTTGTATGCGGTTTTATTATTATTGGTTATGACAAATAAAAACAATTTACGCATTAACATTCCCAAAATAGGAAACATTAAAAAATGTATGACATTGATTATGCAAGACTCTTTGAGTAAATCTGAAGATGGTGGCATAGACCGCCGAAATCGGTAATAGACACTTATTTCTTGAGGATTGATGGACAGGCTAAAAAAGTTAATTAATTTTTTTTTTTAATTATTATGTATTTCGAATTGTTGCAACGCGTTCATTAATTTTCTCTTTCGGCAGTGATCTAGTATTTTTTGATTTCTCGATACTTAGAATCGATTTCTAGGGAATTAGTCGATATAATGCTTGCCATAAAAATAAAATCCACAACTAAAAATTTGAAAAATACAGTCGTTTTCTAAAAAGTATACACTAAAAACAGGAAGGTCCTTTTAAAAAGCTATTTAATGGATATAGCATCTGATTTACAATTGTTCATCTGTCTTTGTTAAATGCGGTTGTTGTGAGTATGGTAGCCAGCTCTTATCACGGGAGACATCTCAAAATCATGTCTTCTGCTACTAAATTCACAAATAACAGTTATACCCACAGAGGAGTTATTCGATTAAGAAATCTACACTTTAACTTTGACAAGTAAGACAGTGCCCATCTGTGGACATTTCTAAGTTATTAATAAACTTAGTACTTAATGTTAATTGATTTATTGCAGAAATACATGACAGACTTTACAAAGCTCTGATTGGAATAGTTTGTAACTTAATTATTGATTCCCTACAGAGACAAAGATTTGAGTTTATCAATTGTACAGTATATATGAAATAACACATTGAATCTACCTACACCTTTAGAAACTGTCCAACAAGGAAGACCGAAAAGATTTTAATATATTTTGTTTAAAAACCAATAAAAGTCGTTTCGAGTGTATAAATCAATTGTTTTAATCTTTTACCATACAAATGGGAAAATAAATATAGGTTTAAACTTATATTTTAGGATGTGAAAAGATTAATCTATGCTAAAATTTAAAAAATATATATATAACTGCAGCAAAAAATCAGAGTTATTAATTTTGGAAAAAGGTAAAGAAAACGTTAACAATTTTTTGAATAATCGTTTTGATAGTTATTTGGTTTTCTAAATTATTTTATAGTTTAAAACATTTAATTACATTTAAAATTTATACGAATGCTACTTCAGTTATTTAAGATCAATGGAATTAAGTCCTGTTATATTCTTTAAATAACAATTCAAGGGAAAGATTGTTTTTTGCCGTGCCAGCATTCATACAATAGGCCTACTTTATCAATATCAATAAGTATAGGATGTATTCATATCCTTACCTAAAAAATTATAATCCAGTACCCTTTACAGCCCTGTTTGTACATTTTACGCGGCACAAGACTTCACCATAACTCAAAAACAAAACCTAAACTCGCTCATCAGAAACAACAATAAATCTATACTACAGCCGTTGGTTCTTTGCACTTGGATTTTTGGTGACGCAGTGGAAATGGCAACGTCGTCTCGCACTGCCCCTCTACGGCTGCATATCTTGGCATCACACCCATACTGCGCACGTATTATCGCATCTAAACAACAAAACTGTTACCTTGCGTATTGTTCTAAACTAAATTTTACAATAACGACTTTATTTTGTCATCGTAAAAAGGTGAGGGTTGGTATTATTACATGCAGAATTGAAATCTCCAATTTCTATATAATTGTTATAGGTTATTAACATGGATATATACAACTATTTTACAATGACGCCATTTGGCATTATCAATTCAATATTTCTGAATTTGAATAGGGTTCTATATAAACACACTATAGTCCCGTATACCAAATACCATGTTACTATTTGTATTTTTATGACCGATATCGTGCTCACATACAAATGACAACGACAGCACACTGAAATCATGCTCTTTGGTTCCCTGAGACCACAAAACATTAAGATCATACGAAACAAACTTACTCTATACTTCGTATACTGTTTAAGTAATATTAATCATCCCAGCATGTACACATAAGCTTCGCGTTTAGAGTTATTTACAAATCCACATGAATTTCAATAAATTTTTATTCAGATTTTTAAAGCATGAATTTGGATGAAGAAATAAAGGATAAGGGAATCTGTAAAGAAACCATGGACATGCGGTTGTTAACTGCCAACTTTGAATTGAATAAAATTTAATTAAATTTATCCTTGAGTAGGGTTTTCCCTAACCTCAACGCAAGATATTTTAGTTCTAATATTGGCGGGACTGTTATTTTAACTGATGAATAAAATGTTAGTTCATGCCTTGCAGTTTTAAGTAAGTTTAACAATTAATTGTATCTCATAAATGATGCAAAAATATTGCCTAAACTTTCACACTCTCCAATCTCCAAGACCGAATAAAAACTAATCGTCACCAAAAATGTAAGTTAGGTAGTTGTCAATCAAAAGTAAAAATATATCATAAACGTAGAATTTAAATAAATATTTAATCATCACCAAAACTTGCTTAACTTGTCCACAGTATAAATCGTATTTTTTTAATTGAGCTTTCAAGGACGGCTCTGAAGGTTTTTGTTCTTTGCAGTTATTCCAAAACTCTTATACTTTTTAATTGTGTTTTTTTAAGCGTTTATCTAATTTTATTGATCTTCACGTTCACTAAAATTTGAACAAAATCTGTGGTGTCCAATTTAAGAAATTACGTATTTTATAATAGCTCCATGCCCGATTTTATAATTTTGAATATTCTAGGAATTTTATACACAAGTTTACGACATTCACAATGTTTTTATTGACCTTAAAATAAATTATAATCTGAAAGAATACCGGTAACTAGTGAATAAATTTTGGGGAAATATTAAAGAATAGTTTTTGTTTGCTTAGGGTTAAGTTTTGTGTATATTTTTATAAAATTATAATTTGGGGAAAAAATAGATAAAATTAAAAGTAAGAAATGCTATACGTGAAACTGAATCTCCTGTCGACTGACTTTAAACAAAGAATTCAATTTTCTTTCTCAGTTTATTTAACAATACTTCATTTCTAAAGTTATCAAATTACCGTTTAGAATTATCTTACATCTGCGGCATTGCAAGTATAATTTATTAAACAGCAGTAGGAAATATTGGTTTCCTTGTTATTATTTGTAAGATATATTTTGTGTTTATATTTGACTACTGGTATTCATTCATTCAGTCATTTATATTTTAAACTTTTAATGTGGGGTTTTTTCATATAATTCGGTAACCCGTGGTTTTTGAGAGAATTATAATTAGCTACTAGTAGTTTTTTTTTTTTTTTCAATGTAAAACTGAAATGAAATTAATGAAACTTTTTTTCCCTTTTATTAATCTTTACTTATGACAGAAGTGTATAATATTTATTTTAAAAAACATCGTTTCGTTGTTATTCAAAAGCAATGACCTCTCGATTGTATAAAATAAAGATCCTTAGCCCTCGAATACTATAATATCGTCAGAGTCCGAAAATAACAAGAGTTGCTCAAAACAGGCCTGACAGGAAAGACGAAATTGTGAGATCTAACCCAAAACTAAAATTATGAATTTTTGAAAAACAAATATTCAGACCTAAATATTTAGTTAATAATATGTATTGAATAACGTGTAAACTTTTTTAATATAATTATTTATGTTCATTTTCCATAATAGAAATTTACGATGTTACAAGGGTATTAAGAGGAGGGGATATACTAGGGGTGAGTGTAACAGATGGTGGAAAACAATTTTACCCCTTAGGGCTACCCTTGCTACCGATACTGTAGTCCAATACACCGTCAAATACTATCTGTTACTCTGACTGTATTGGCTTGTAGTATTGATAGTATTGATTGTGCCTGAGAATGACCCCAAAGATATGTTATAAGCTGTTTCTTCAAATGATACAGACGTTCTGTAGTATAGCTTGCTGTCAGAGAACTAGAGGCAGAGGTTGTTACTATGCTCTTAGATGTAGTGGGGTCGATTAATTACATTGCTTTCTTTACAATCTACAAGTTAACTCAAATGGTTTAAGATATTCAAGGATAATTGAAAAGGTTTTAGGTATGCAAAGATAATTGAAAGGTTTTAGGTATACAAGGTTAATTGAAAAGGCTTCAGGTATGCAAGGATAATTCAAAAGGTTTTAGATATGGGAGGATAATTCAAAAATTTATACGTATGCAAGGTCAATTCAAAAGGTATTAGGCAAAGGTAATTCAAAAGATTTTAGGTGTTCAAGGATAATTCAAAAGGTTTTAGATATGCAAGGATAACTCAAAAGGTTAAAGGTATGCAAGGCTAATTGAAAAGGTTTTAGTTATTTAAGGTTAATTCAAAAGGTTTTAGATATGGGAGGATAATTCGAAAAGTTATACGTATGCAAGGTCAATTCAAAAGGTATTAGGTATACAAATGTGATTCAAAAGGTTTAAGGTGAGCAAGGATAATTCAAAATGTTTTAGGTATGCAAGGATAATTCAAAAGGTTTTAGATATGGGAGGATAATTCAAAAATTTATACGTATGCAAGGTCAATTCAAAAGGTATTAGGCAAAGGTAATTCAAAAGATTTTAGGTGTTCAAGGATAATTCAAAAGGTTTTAGATATGCAAGGATAACTCAAAAGGTTAAAGGTATGCAAGGCTAATTGAAAAGGTTTTAGTTATTCAAGGTTAATTCAAAAGGTTTTAGATATGGGAGGATAATTCGAAAAGTTATACGTATGCAAGGTCAATTCAAAAGGTATTAGGTATGCAAATGTGATTCAAAAGGTTTTAGGTGAGCAAGGATAATTCAAAATGTTTTAGGTATGCAAGGATAATTCAAAAGGTTTTAGATATGCAAGGATAGCTCAAAAGGTTAAAGGTATGCAAGGATAATTGAAAAGATTTTAGGTATTCAAGGTTAATTCAAAAGTTACGGTGGTGATTCGGATCTGTTATTACACTTTTTTCATAGTTTTAATAAGTTGTTAATTCGTAACAACATATTGTTAGTAACGTCACGTTGTTATTGATTAAAATGGAAAAATTCATAAATGCAAGTGAGCTCTTATGAATATGTTGCTTATTTTAAACAATGGTAAGAGATATTGTCAGGCTCTTATTTTTAAAACAATAGTAAGCGATAATATTATAGTATTGAACTGGCTTATTTAAACCTTAGGTAGTATAAAGAATGTCTTGTTTTCACTTAAAGAATACAAGGGAAATATGAATATTACAGGCCCTTTATTTTTTATTTTATTTGATTAATTTTTTTAAACGGCTGAAATACAAACTTTTCTTTGTAAATACATTTTATGAAGAAATAAAATGTCCTCAATATATATATATTTTTTTTAATTTTCAATGAGCACTGTGGTGATATTTTACACTAAGTAACAAGCATTCTCCCAACCACAAAATTATTGTGTCCTTATTGTGAAATATCGCCACGGTGCTCCTTGGACATTGACGTTTTTGTAGTTGAAGGAATCCTTTTTCCTTATTGTGAAATATTGTCACAGTACTCCTCGTATATTGACTTATGTAGTTAGGGAATCCTTATTTGCTTATTGTGAAATATTGTCACAGTACTCCTCGTATATTGACTTATGTAGTTAGGGAATCCTTATTTGCTTATTGTGAAATATTGTCACAGTACTCCTCGTATATTGACTTATGTAGTTAGGGAATCCTTATTTGCTTATTGTGAAATATTGTCACAGTACTCCTCGTATATTGACTTATGTAGTTAGGGAATCCTTATTTGCTTATTGTGAAATATTGTCACAGTACTCCTCGTATATTGACTTATGTAGTTAGGGAATCCTTATTTGCTTATTGTGAAATATTGTCACAGTACTCCTCGTATATTGACTTATGTAGTTAGGGAATCCTTATTTGCTTATTGTGAAATATTGTCACAGTACTCCTCGTATATTGACTTATGTAGTTAGGGAATCCTTATTTGCTTATTGTGAAATATTGTCACAGTACTCCTCGTATATTGACTTATGTAGTTAGGGAATCCTTATTTGCTTATTGTGAAATATTGTCACAGTGCTCTTTGTATATTGACTTATGTAGTTGAGGGAATCCTTATTTGCTTATTGTGAAATATCGTCACAGTGCTCCTCGTATATTGACTTATGTAGTTGAGGGAATCCTTATTTGCTTATTGTGAAATATCGCCACGGTGCTCCTCGTATATTGACTTATGTAGTTAGGGAATCCTTATTTGCTTATTGTGAAATATTGTCACAGTACTCCTCGTATACTGACTTATGTAGTTGAGGAAATCCTTATTTTCCTTGTTTTTTCTCAAAGATAACCTCATCACACTGACAGAAACCTATGTTAGTTATTGGAGTTACGATTTTTTATGTGTTATGTGAAAATCTACTGCGTTCTATGAAACCATTTCATTTAATTCTTTTGAAATATCTACAACATTGTAAAATATAGTTCTGTGTTATCGAAAACTGTTTTCAAGTAGTAATATTACTCCAAACGTACTGGTATCTCAAAAACACAGATTCAAAGACTTATTAGTCAACAAATTATAATAAATCATGATATAGGGACTTTCCATCATAGTACAGAGATCTAGTGTGCTCCTTTACTTCTTCTAAGACGGAAAACTCCCGTCTATAGAAGCCCCTCCAGCTCCACCGGCTTTAAAAAGAGAGTCGAGAGTAGATATCTCCATTACATCGGTTTGGTGTTCTAGATTTCCAGCCCTCCTGTGAATTATTGCTTCTCATTCGATGGTGTTGGCTCTCCTCCCCCCCCCCCCTCTTCGAAGAATCTATAAATCCCATTATTTTCTAATCCAATTGTTCCAAGGTATTCCTTTAGTCTACAATACTCCTACCCCCCCCCCTCAGATCTCTTCTCAGTGAGTCATCAATCCACCCAGGTTACCCCAGTGGCGGGAACGGGATGTTCCTCTTCATGTTTATGAGGAATTCTGGCCTGTATTTTTGTTAGATGCTCAAGAATGGGATTTCTCCTGAATGGGGTGTTTGACAGTTCTCTACTAGGTGCATTACCGAGAAAATCTCATCGAAGTGAGAACTTGCCATACTGATAGTTATGATGGAGGGCGTACTCCATTTTATCAACACGTTGAGATGCGGTGACATCCCGCACTAGCTTGTTATTTTTAATTCCTCTCTCCATGTTTTTTCAACGAGCAGCTAGGGAAAGGGTGGTCCAGAGTAAGGCTAATTCCTGTGATAGATCACCAAGTATCCCTCAGTCTCATTCTATCAGCACGGGTCACTTTACTGTAACGTTGGGCTGAAAACAAACGTAGAGTGAAAATGGGCTAACAGAATTAATTGATCTAGAAGACCGTACACATGTACGAGAATGGAGTGTAGTGCAGGTCACAGAAAAAACCGCTGAACAACATGAAGAGTAGAGATCTGAGGAAGCTGTTTGCAGTTGATGCTCACTGGACGATGAGTTTAACAACCCCTACGTCGATTATTTTTGGATAGTGACAAATATTTTGTTTTTTGTACAGATTTTGGTTTTATGTATATGAGAAAGGTTGTGCATAATTTATGTTCTATTATTGTTTGAAATAGAAAGTAAGAGAATGTGTAATATAATATATACTTAAGCAAGTCAACCGCGAAAAACAAAGAACTTAATTATCCTGTTCATTTAATTTTAAATATTCCACTTTCAGACAAAGTTATCAAAGTTAATTAGAGCTTAGAATTTTGTTACAAAAGCTCCATTCGACATACTTTATAAAAATAAATATAAAAAAAACAGATAATTTAATTTAAAACTATTTTTATACGTTGTTTGTATTTTAAATTAATTTCCAGCAATCAGGCAACTCAATGAAGTTAAATGGTAAATTCCAATAGGTTTTTAATAACTACTATTTGTTCCTTCTCTCTTGGAGTAGCCTTTCTATAAAAAAAAACTGTAAAATCGTGCTCGCGGCTGACACTAGTTGAAAGGGAGTATAACGGTGATTTATTTATTTTTTAAACACACAATTGTCATTTTAACAGAACTCCCATCGCTGTAAAAATTTCTTACCATAAGGCAAAATGAAAACACAACATCGGTTTTGAGACCAAAGCAGGGTGAAGAATTTTAACTCATATTTACTATTACCATCAGTGCAGTTCATTAAATAGAACTAAGTTTTTTGAACAACAAATTTATTTTAACCTATGTTTTGTACAATAAAACATTTAAATGACTAAAAACAAGAGATATTTAAAATCATTTAAAACGCTATGTCAAAAACAGAACAACAAATGTATTTCAACATATTTCAAAGTCTCGTTAAAAAAATAACGAAAGAAACAACGTTTTGTTCAATAACCATTTAACTGACGCCAAAATCTAAAGAGAGATTGAAATGCCATGTTAAAATCAAATTCAAAAAACACATATAATTAAACTTCAATAAAATGACTAAATGAGCAAATCACAGCAACGTAGAGCGAAATCTTCAGTCTTAACGAATTTAAAAATTTTAAAATAATTAAAACCAAACTGAAAAACGTATGGTAGGTAATTCTATTCGAATTTAAAGCTTCCAAGTAACAAATGGTGTGGTTGAAATGGTACATTTTTTAAATTTTGTTGTTAATGTTGATATTTCTTCTTCCTATTCTCGCCACGACACCCAAACTCGATCCGTTGGCACTTAACTCTTTCACTTTCAACTTCGGCTTTGAACTTTGAAATGAGAAGGTAGTTGATAGGATGAGGCCAACAGATAAACTACATTTTCCAACCCTCGACAACACTGTTTGTGGGTGAAGGTCTGAATAGTAGGACCAGAGATCAGTAGGGCACTCAGGATTGTCCAAACACTGCTTTACAAAGTAATCGAGGTATTTTTTTAAAGATTGTCACTTTGTGGACGGTTGCCTTGAATTGTGTAGCTAGCCATCATCCACTTCGTCCACTGGTAATAATGTTTAGGCAGCATACATTTTGAAAATGTTCCTCATCTGTTCATTCTCCTTGTAATCTACTATCAATCCCAGATTAATGCCCTTTAATAAAATAAAATACATTGGGGGAAATTTGCGTAGGGCTTGGATCGCCGCTTTCTCGATGATCAACTTTATAGTTGTCAGGTTCCATCCCGCTTCCTTTAGGTTGCTGAAAAGAAAAATGAGGAGAGTAGTGAAAGCGAATGAGGGGAAAACTGAAAACGGATAAGGGGAATCACCACTACTCTACGCCATCTGTGTCCGCGAGCGTGAAAGCAGATGTGAGGAATACTAGCAGGATGCAAGAAAATATTCCACAAACTTTCTCACATCCCCATACATATTAAAACTAAAAATCAACGAAAACATAGGACTAACTTTCTCAGACTCCCATACATAGTCAAACTAATAAACAATGCAAAAATATTGCACAAACTTCCTCACATACCCATATTCTTACATATTAAAACTAAAAATCTAGAAAGCTTAAAATTTTATTAATTTATTATTAATTTTTAAAATTGATAGTTAAAGTTTTCACTTCTGTCTACAGTCCCGCGACGGTAATTTTTTAATTTTATTAGTGTAGTCTGAAATATTAGCTACAAACTTCAGTCCTCTGTTTTGCAAAGAGCTGAATTCTACCTAGTAAATCATGTGAACAGGAACACAGCTCTTCCCTAACGCGCTTCCTGCATGTGTCTACTCCACTGGAAATCTGATTTTCTGCTTCATAGAGAACACAGGCGTGGTCGCTGGGTGAAGTTTCTTCATTATTAGGTTTGGACGTTTTCAAATTACCAGAAATTAAGAAAATAATTTGTATATTATGACAATGAGATTAGGTCCCATTCAGCATTGGTAACTAGTTCCATTCTATATGGTAGTTTTTTTAGAATTTTTAGAGGATTTAGTAATGATTATTTGAATTACATTGAAAATTTAATATTTTTCGACCAATGAATATTTTCAATAGATATTTCATGTAGTTTATGTAAACAAGTTTTATGGTGTAAGCCTAATTTGAATACGGTATATGATTCCATTAATAATTTCATAAGTGTCTAATATACATTTATGACATTATATAAACATTTAAGTAGTCTATTTAAAATTATATATATTGTATTCAGTGTATGTATTGTCTTTGGTGTAAATGTGTATTTGTTTTGTACAGTTTTATTGTTTAATGTTCTTACGGCTACATTTATGGAAGAAAGAAGAAAATTCTGATGATGGAATAATTTTCGAAACGCGTCAATAAAAGTAAGTAGTATATAGTCACATAGACGGGAAAAAATTAGATTAATATTTAACAATTTTGTGACTAGGATACATCATAATGAATTTAAAATAATATGTTTAAATAATTATATTAAGTATATTTATAACTATTTAAAAAGTTTTGATCTTTATAATTAAATTAAACAAATTTGTTTTTCTATTTTTATTAAACAATAACTTTAATTAAACATATAAATCAAAGGTGTTCGTTTGTTTTTAATTCTGAAACAATAATAATATGACAAAAATCTTAATTTTAGGATTACATTCACTAAGAAAAACCTTACCAAATAACAGCTTAAAGAGACATAAGATTATAATAAAAAAATAATTACCGTAAATAATAAAAAGTCATGAATCAGTAGGATTTACGATTTTCGGATTCTTGAGGCCTGTATTTAATTCAAAAACACGTAAGTCTAGTCCGCTATTATACACACCTCTACAATTAGAACGTTGTTCCCTCACCCACACCCACTTCTTCTTCTCTTTATCTTCGCGGAAGAGCAGGTATGTATACAACAATCTTGATGTCATAAATTCCATTCCTAGTTCACAAAACAACTTGACTCAAAGACAAACTAGCTGGATCTACACTTTTTTTTTCAAATAATCTTAAATTACATTCTTTTCTCTCTCTCTCTCTCTCTCTCTCTCTCTCTCTCTCTCTCTCTCTCTCTCTCTCTCTTGACCAACTTTTGCTCTTATCTGATCTTGACGCTAGTAGAGTATTCGAGATCTATGAATCTTTATTTTCATCTTCTTATACTTTTATTCAAGCTAATTATGACAGAGTGATTTATCTCTTAAAAATATCAACGAGTTGTCAAAAGATTATAGACAACCTAATTCAGACTATAGAACGGTGGTTTAACATTAATCTCACAAAATCATAATAATCCCTTCTGTCCGACAAGTTACTCAAGGATTAAATACATAAGTCACAGTGTCTTAAATCTACTTACAAATTCTGAACGCTAGTTAGCAGTCTTCTTACACTGTTACTGCTTGCTAAATACAAGTCAATGGATGAAAATTCTCGACACGTCTCAAATCAGACGTGTTTCCAGAAGCAACATATTCTCAAGTCTGTCTTCTCTGAACCTAATTTAACCTTATACAAGTCTTGTTTGTTGTGTTTAGTATTAAATAATGTTGTATGTTGTTACTTCAATCACTCTATTGTTTATTATAACGTATGTTGGTAGAATATAAAATCATTTCTGTTACATGCTGTTGAGAAATAGTAATTCTATCTATGCTTCCTGTCAAACTTCAATAGAATAATCATTGAACAATCATTACACAGACTATTTCATAGATACATTTGCACAAGAACAATCAAATATTCAAAAATTTAACAATTAATAAAAAATATACAGGTTTATATGACATAAAATTTTGACAATTAGTAACGAACTGAATTTTTTGAACATTTGCGATTTAGTTTATAGATTTGGATAATTAATTTTCAAATATTAGTATTATTTTATCAAAATCAATGAAGCAGTTTTTGATAATCTCCATATTTAATTTTGTTAGCTTTATTTATCGGTCTTAATTATCAGATAACAGTTGATTCTACTTAGAAACTCTATAAAATGGAAATTACATCATCACATGAGTTAAATGGAGTCCTTCATTAAGTATCATGTAACTTACAATCGATACCTTCACGTATAAACATTAAAGGTAACGAATGTGCAGGCCTGCTGATCAAATCAGTCTCCTCTACTGAAATCACACTATCAGATTAATTTTCCCCATTGTTGTTTAAAGGCTTAAACATCATTCTGTCATCATCGCCTTATTCGACTCCTAGCCCTCGAATACTATAATAGCGTCAATGTCAGAAAATATCAAATAGGAAAAACGAAAGACA
Organism: Aphrophora alni; assembly: GCA_963513935.1. Lineage (NCBI taxonomy): Eukaryota > Metazoa > Arthropoda > Insecta > Hemiptera > Aphrophoridae > Aphrophora > Aphrophora alni. The sequence goes on from OY740770.1 coordinate 115,912,743, forward strand.
GGAATCTAACACAAGACATCATGAACTAGGTTCCCTCAGGATTCCATCACTCGCTAAAATGAATTCCCAGTACTATCAGACAAACGCAGTGGCTAAAATCATCTTCACTCAACCTTTCAAGACACATTTAATCATGGAATATAACTGCTCCAGGAAAATATCTACTACAATAACAAGCACACAAATTCAATACGACAACACAAGTACCTGTAAAAATTTCCAAGCTCTTATCTCACTCCCGATCACGTCTACGATTCCCCAGCTATGGCTGCTACCCTTTTTTAAAATACATAACATTCCACCCAACGAACTCCTCTACAGTCAAAAAGCTGCAAAATTGGCTGCCGCAGTTTTTCACCCCTTGGAGACATATGACAACCCTACATTTCAATAGACACGAAGACAACAACAGCTAAATTTCAAGATTTTTATACAGTGTTATGGAGAAAAATATTTTATATGTTGTAGATATAATAAACATGAGGAAAACTGCAATCATTTACACATACAAAATTATTATAGTTATCAGAATAACAATTCTGGGACAATGTTAATTATCATGTATTCGCTATGATCAGCTGTTATAAGCTTATTTTGATATTATCATTGATCATTATTTCATCAATACATTATGACATCAAGTTTCATTTGGATTTCTTTCCAATAACTCTCTAAAAGCTTGTTGGGTAAAAGGACCTACTTCGACTGTTTGGAAAAACTTAATACATGGGTGTTGCAGCCAAACTGTTTTTATGAGAATGAGAATTTTCTGTTACTTAGCCAGTATACGGAGTATAGAGTAAGTTTAGTATTTTCTTAGAAATTCGACCTCCAATTTTTGACTGATTTTCACGTTTCATAGCCTCGAGAAACCTAAAAGTTATTTTCAACATGCTGTCCATCTGTCGTCATTGTCCTCTGTACGTAAGCACGATAGCGAGCACAAAAATAAAGATAGGATCAAGAGATATAGAACACTTTTGAAATTTAAAAATATCAAAATGGCGATCATTTTAAACAGGTTTTTTTTTTACATATCTCGTGTATTATTCACTTCGTAAAACGATAAATTAATTTATATTTTACAGATTTCAATATTGGATGTAATGGTTCTATTTGGTGTAAGTTACATTGGTGTAAGTTACATTTGGTGTAAGTTCACTTTGGTGTAAGTTACATTTAGTAATTTGGAATTTTGACCTCCTAATAAACTGTGATATTCGTGCATTAACAAGATCCGCCATCCCAGAGTCACACGAATGTCACAAAGGAAGTTCCTTCATACATATACAGCTACGAGACTCGATCAAAATATTTTCGTACCAACTGTTTTAAACACTCTACTGGATTAGACCCTTTGATCTATCTATACAATTTAACATTTCAACAAGTCACAAGAAATGAACTTACATTTAGAAGATCTGCTAGTGTTATATTACATGATGAGACTGAGTAATCACCATGATACCACCCATTATCCCTTTTTATTATGACAGGTACACTTATGTTTTTAATCAGTTAAAACAACAAACTTCTTGATGTGTAATTTTTTTCTAACAATAACGACCATTAAAAAGTCCGAATTTAGTAAACTTCTGACAAAACATTGCGACAACTAGTATAGAAAATGTGCAAACTCTGGTTGAAAGCTTACGTTCGCTATAGATATTTATTGGATAAAAAAATTTTCCGCAACGTTGATTCATATAGTAAAGTCACATGCATCGGTTTTAAAAAGTGTATGTTAGTTAAAAAGTCTTAAAAATCCATTTTACCTTATAAGATCACCGAACATTTGTAACATTTGTAAATGTTACAAATGTTAAACCCACAGACGATACCCTCCGGGCAGTTTTTATTAAAAGATCTAATATAAATACATTTTTTGTTCCTTTTAACATTTTGTAGATATGTAGGCCTACTTCTAGAAAGGGGGAACATGAAATGAGTATTGTACATTCCGCAAAACTACAAAAGTAATCATTAATGTTCCCAATTTAAAATAAAATAATGTAATCATAAAATGAATTGTACAAAAAAAAGTAAATTTAAGTAATAAATCTTAATTTCACTGGTTCGGATTGCACCAACATGAGTTGGATTTGGAATGTCTCATGATGTACTTGATTAACTAGATAAGCTCAAGGACCTATAAATATATCTTCGAAATTGAAGGGTATATTGAGACTGAAGAGATTAAATTGGAAAGTTTCCAAAAATATTGAGTAATTTAGGATTTCCTGTATAAAAGTAGATGGTGGATCGATAATTCTCGTGTTTGCCTCACCGGTACAATAAATGTAATATACAATATATGTAAAACAAAACCACAGTGACGAGTAAAGTTAACAAAAATTAACATAATGTGAATAAAAAAGACAATGAAGTGATAAAAGAAATGTAAAATGAACAGATGAGAGCTGGAAGAATTATGCATACAACTGATTACTATTTTTGTAGATGAAAATATCTGCATAGTTTAGAAAATGAATAATTCATAACAAGGCGTGGTTTTCATCTTAAAATATTCCATTTACCATAATGTTGGGTTACATCGCGACCAAATGAAAGTTGTTTGAATATTTTACTTCGATATTAGTTCGAACTAGATACCCCAAGATTTTTAATGGGTTCTCCGTTAATAAACAACAAGAAACCGTACTGCAGTTTGAAAACAAAACATTTTATTGCAATTTACAGAACTAGATACCCAAATATTTTAGATGGGTTTTAATTACCTTGTTCTCCGTTAATAAACAATAAGAAACCTTACTGCAGTTTGAAAACAAAACATTTGATTGCATGTTGCATTGAAGTGGTGATAACTGAACCTCCATATAAAGAGAATAGTGGAATCATGAATTACTCTTCCTTTCTTGTTGTTTAAACTCGAAAACCCCTCGGTCATCATCGTTCAATGACAATGATAGGTACCATCTCTTTACTTACCCGACCCGATCATAATATGTAATGCAAGTAGATACTCTAAATGTAATACCCAAAATTTGTTTTGTAGAGCCTTGTAGGAAATGTTAAATTCTTTGACAGATCATGGGGTCCTAAGTAAATTTATTTAAACACTCGTTACCCTTTACTTCCTATACTGTGTAAATAAAGGGGAGATCAAATTAAGACCCCTATCTTTCGAATAATTGCATCCAATAATTAATTGGAAGAGACCAAAATTGAGTCAAGAGAGACGTGAGAGAAAAGATAAAATAGAAGTATCTAACCCAAAAAGGTGTAAATACAGCTAAGGTTAATCATTATTTACACATCTGTGCTTACTACAAGTAAGCCCCTGAATATCGATTTAACTGTTTAGGCTGTAGAGATATCATTCTTTTCAATATCCAAACATCAATAGAATTCTTTACAGATTTGTTTTTAGAAAGTTTTAAAACGCAAATATACCAAGTTCCGTGTTACAGTTTTAAGTATACAACATTATGACCTCCCAAAAAACAGACTAAAGCCTGAAATACTAGATGCCAGACCAAAGGCTATATAAAATTCTACTCTCCTCCCTCGTTTTCTCACTTTTTCATTAGGCAGCTTTAAATCTGCATATTGATTTTTTGTTTGTTTAAAGACGAAAAACTTCCCGGTCAACATTCTCTTATAAAAAGAGAAGAAGTAAAGAACATGAAATTAAAACCCATAGCCATCGAATACTCAAATAGTGTCAGGGTATAAAAATGAACAAGGCTTGGTAAAAAAAGATCTGGTAGGTAGGATTAATGAGAGGGATCTAAACCAAGACTACATAAAAAAGAACATAGATCCAGCTATAGTCTCTCAGGATTACCAAGCACATTATAACATTTAAGTTATATTTTATCTTTTTTTATAATTTAATATTTAATACTTTAACAATTTGCCCCACGTTGGGCGACCAATTATATAACATTTAAGTTATAGTTTTCTTTTTCTTTTTTGATTAATTAGCTATTTAATTAGCAATTACTTTACTGGGCGACAATATTAAACATAAATTATCCTTTTCAACTGTTGTGGTTTTTTAACAATTAATACGCAAAACACAAACTTTTACCTTATTGAAATTTTAAACATTTATTGAAATATAATTCTATACCAAAACAAACATTTACATTATTCAAATTGTTGGAACTTAACTAATACCATGCATTCGCCATTCATTCCTTAATCTACTTTATTCAATTTACAATTAGTTTTTATTTTATACATTAAAATTATTCAAGGCCTTGTCTTTCCTTGAAAGACCTTTCCAAAGTCCTTTCCAAGCCAAGGTCTTTCCTTGAATCTTTACATACAAATAATCTCATCAATCTTAAAACTATTTTTAATGAATGAAAATTATATATAACCTTTCTACAATTACAAATTTGAACTTTAGATTAAGATTTTAAAATTAATTTTTCTAATATAATTATCTTTGAATTTTATACTTTTTTACTATTTACTTTACTTTAAGATTAATTTTAATTTGCCACGGTTTGCTCAGTTTTGATTATTCTAAATTTTACAATTTCTCTTATCTCGGGTTGGGATCTTTGTTGGCTCAATTTAAATGAAATTTATTTATAATGATTTTAATAACATATAACAAATTGGTACTTATGGCAATGTCGTTCCTCCGGTTCCCCTCAATTGGTTGATTTTTCACCGTACACTACACTACACATTTATAAACTCTTTCTTTATTAATTCACCACACTTTTGATGCACTTTGATGAAACTTCCTTCCCTGATGTTTTTCGAGTGACTGATTTCAGCTCCCTGTTCGGCGATGAATGCTAATTCCTTTTTACTTGTGGATCGTGATTCCCCTTGAAACTCTGCTGGTTCTCTTCTATTCTTACTTGTAAGTTAACTAACTCTCTTACTTGACTTTTCACAACAATTTCTCTACTTAGGTTGACTCAGAGACGTCTTGCCTCTTTGTCAACTGTTCTCGGAGATTTCCTGGACCACAGATCAGACTACTGCTGGTCTCAGCCCTTGACTCTACGACTTCCCTTTTCAGACCCCCTTTCAAGACGAACTTTCTCCCTCCTTTGAACATGAGTTTCGCGTCCTTACCGCTGATTCGTTTAGAATCTCTTAACTTTCACAACATATGTCCTTTTCCTTGCTTATTGGTGTGTTTCAAATCTGCCCGTTGGTTTTTTCACGTGGGATCACATTCGATCTGTCGACCTACTTTCTCCTTTTCGTTTTTGGTTTTTCGAAACAGTTGGAACTTTCTACCCTGATCATCGTTTCCCTTCGATTTATCCTTTTTTTGTACAATTTTGCAACACATATGCCTTTCCCTAAAGATACCGTTATTTTAATGTTGTTTCTTTGTCGGCACATAATGCTCCGCCAAAGTTAAAGAAATCTCTGTCTCTTTTGTGTTTGACACGTACTTTGTTTTTCCATACCGTAAAATTTGCACTCATAAACTGCAGCTGGCAGCTGTCGATTTTCCCTTCCATCAGATAATATTTGCTTCTATGATTATTATTAATATAACATTTAATTCAGTTTTCCTTTTATTTTTACACGAGTTGTTTTAATTATTTAGCATTTGATATCATAAATCATATTTATTTATACATTGCAACATGATATCGTTACAACATAGCCTACTCACTATATATGAGCCCATAAGAAATATGAAATATTGACAATGATCTATGAATAAAGACCACCTGTGATTACTTTGGCCTTGAAGTGCTTCTTGTTTTGAGGAAAAGTATAACCATACAGACCCTGAGGTTAGGGTTGCGGATCAAATATTTCACATTTAAAAATAAGTGCGCCATCATACTATGTACCCAGCCCCATCATAAAACATAATAAAAACAGATCCCTAAACGTGTTGCCCAAAAGTTGGTCCTTTGGATGTCGTAGGAAATGTTCAATGTATTTGATATATCAAGGGGTTTTATCCAGTAGTGTAAGTTTATTTAAATCAGTTGTTACACAAGTTTTCCCAACCTCGTAATTGTGTATATCACTACTTTCTTGACGTCGACTGGGCCCTACGGGTCTCGTAGTTGTGTATATATTTGAAAGCTCACTATCTCGATGAGTGACCTCCGCCGGATCTCGTAACTATACAAATATAATATTTCCTTAAATTCAGGGTTCCAAATTACATTGTTGACCATAACTTTGCCCTTTGCCATCGTAGAGATGTTGTATATATTCCATTTTTCAGAATTTAATAGCGTTATCGTGCTTACGTGCAGACGACACCGACGACGGACGAACAATCATTATTCTCGGCATTACAACCCCTGTAACACTCTGGCTACTTCCAGAAAACTCTTTCCCTCTCTTCCATCTTTTACCTCTCACCTACATTTCCGGTTAGCCACTTCTCTTAGATTCTACTCAAGGTTATGAAGATACTTATTTCTTGATTTTTCTCTGGACCTTCTTCGACCTCACTTTCCTTGGAATATCTTCTTTAATATTCTTTCTTTTGACATCCTTTGTTAATGACCTGCCCATTTTAATCTTGGCTTTTTTTAATTTCGAATAGTTCATCAACTGTTCGAATTCATTATGTTTATCTTATTTTTCCACATTTCATCCTCCTTACCAGCTTCATATATCTTCCTAAGGATCTTCCTCTCCCATCTTTGAAGTAGTTCCTCCTCTCTTTTTGTCAATCTCCATAAATGAAGACAGGCTACAGTACGGTTTAATTAAATCTTATTTATATGTTCCCCCTCACTGGCTTAGATTTGAACACAAATTGTGATTCAAAGTAAGCTTTAAAACCTACCGAACTAGTCCTGTATATTTCGTATACTGTAAAGTAAAAATGTAATAATGGAATTACTGCGCACCGTACGAGAGGAAAACTGTGTGCATTATTTATTCAGCTTTGTCAGTATAGCATGATTACATTCGCATGTACTTCATCCACAGCTACCAGGTAGTTACATCAACACTTCCTTTGCGTATGAGAAGGGTAAATATCCCACTTAACTGCGATTCATCAAATACTTGATATCCTATGAATTTATTTTTATAATTTATATTTAACATCGTGGAAACATATCTTTCGATATATACTGGTTTACTATACACCCAATCCACCTGGCAATAAACGATAAATCAATTTTTAGTTCTTATCTGTACTACATTTTTACCTGTTGTTTAAATGTGAAAAACCTCTCCGTCATCATCGCTTTATAGACAAAAGGAAGAAAAGGACATAAAATAAAGACCATCTAGCCTTCGAACACTCTAATGACGTCAAGTTCGGAAATAACCAGAGAGACCTGATAGTAAAGAAGAGAGAGAGAGAGAGAGAGAGAGAGAGAGAGAGAGAGAGAGAGAGAGAGAGAGAGAGAGAGAGAGAGAGAGAGAGAGAGAGAGAGAGAGAGAGAGAGAGAGAGAGAGAGAGAGAGAGAGAGAGAGAGAGAGAGAGAGAGAGAGAGAGAGAGAGAGAGAGAGAGAGCGATCTAAGCAGTACACACGGCTAAAGGTGTATATCCAGCTAGGACACTAGGGATTGGTGGCCTGTACCAACTTTAGGTGAATCAGTGAGGCCAGTATACTTCCGGTTGTGTCCATTTACTGCACACTTCATGGATTTAGAGTTAGGTGATATTATAAAGACAAAATAAATTTTTACCACAGTTAATTGAAACTTCATACAATTACAAATACTTGAACAAGCACATGCACTTATAAAATGTCTTATTAAAAATATCAAATCAAATTTTTTTAAACAAAATAATTCAAAGCACAATTTCCACTTTTTCCAAACGTACTGAACTTTAATTTAGATTTAAATAGCTTTTTTTTACAAATTAATTTATTGTAATAATTAAATTCAAACCAAATTTTGTACATTTTAACTGATTTTTCATCACTATCAATTCATGAGAAAGAAAATTTTCCTAAAAAACATTTTACTAAATCTAGAGACTTTAATAATCACCTTTCAAAAGTTATTATTATTAGTTAGTTGTGACATATACACAAAACGTTTATACAATGATCTGCAATAGGTAATGCCAACGATAATCTAATTCTCCCTTCATATCTGTCAAAACACTACACTTTTTTTCTTCTTGTTTCTCTTGGTCGTAATCGCCTAATAAAAAAAGGAAGAATAGAACAAAATATAAAGACCTGTAGCCCTCGAATATTCTAATAGCGTCAAGGTAGAAAAGAATTGGTAAAAAGACATTTGATAAAAAAGATGAATTAGAAGGATCTAACCCAAGTTAGAGTGAAAATATTGTACATCTAGCTACAATTCGTCGAATTGACTCCTTTTTTAATTTATTTTTTCAATTATTTAAAAAATTCTTCTACGTTTTTGTTTGAATGTGAAAAACCTCTTTATAATCATCACCTTATAAAAAAAGGGAATTGTAGAATAAATATCCCTAGTCCTCGATTAGTAATAGCATCAAGGTAGAAAAGAATTGGTAAAAAGACATTTGATAAAAAAGATGAAAGAGTGAGATATAACCAAAGACTACATGAAAAAAGTATAAAACCAGCTAGGGTTCTCGGGATTGCCACACCCGTACTCACTTTAGTGAGCCCTTGAGAGATTTTCTGATATAGTAAAAGCTACAAATAGGAATAACTTGTTTTAAAGATAACATGTTTTACAAATCTTTTCATCTTTACGCCATGCATTCTCTTTTATCACGTACTGTGTTTATCTTTATGTGTTGTAAGAAACTTTTATTCAAAGCCTGCTTTTTGCCCTTTTAAAACATTTCTCAAAGGTACGTGGCTTCATTAATTGATTTTTATCTGTATGTACTTTCTGTACCCTAAAAAGTTATATTTTCATATCATTAATATTATCTCATACTATTGCGTAATATGAATTGATATAGGCCTACAGTATTTTGAGACCATCTTTTATATTTTTATTCTTACCCATCACAGAGGCTTATTTATAGAATTCCGATGGACCCTACATTGTTCTACATATCTTTATGTCGTCTTGGGTTAGATCCTTCTTGTCGGGGCTGTATTTTGTTTTGTATTGGTGAGAGAGGGACTATCGTTTAGATATTAGAAAGGCTTCGACAATATGCGTATTCCGTAGGAAATGGAAGTGGTTGAGGATCAGCCAGGAGGGATCAGCCCTCAGACAACGAACAGGGAAGTCCGTGATGTCGGGATTAGCATGATATTTCATTTGTATTTAGATGGTTGTGGAATGAGCTGAACGCCTGTTATAATACATCGTGATAACAGAGTAGTGTACGTCATTATGTTGTACAACCCCTGGTTAGAAATTACAAAACTACTGGACTCACTCTGATTGATTTATTTAGTAAATACTGCCTCACTATCAAAACATGTTCACAGTATGACAACCATGAAGAAACTTTATGCTTTCATACATTGCATGCCAAAAATGTCATGCCAGTTTGACATAAAAAAATTGAGGTTTACAGATACCTCCAGAGAATATTTATTCTCTACAACCTTTTATAGTGAAAATAGTTTCCGGGATATGATAACAAAATTTTGTATAGATTTTCTTTTAATAAAATTATATTTAATATTATAATTAAATGCTCATAATTAACTTTTAGTATTTTATCTCAATAAAATACGCAATGCTTGCAAAAATCGCCAAACAACGCTCAAAACAAAAGTCACTATAATTTTTATTTTTTAATAATTCAAATGAAATTTCTATACGTATTTTCAAAAACTAGATAAAATTTACTACATTTTTTATATATTGAATTTTATAAGATGTTATATTTTATCTTGTTGACAACCTAAAATATATGTTTTTAAATATGTTATATTATTTGTTACAATTTTGAAACAAACCAAAATAATTAAACGTTTACATGTTCTAATCAAGTATTTTACTTTATTCTGTACATTTTTCTGAACAGAGTGGAATTATTGTTCACTAAACATTTAAATAGCATGCATAGCAGAATAAAGTTTACTCGTGAAGTTCAGGTGGAATAAACATTGAGTTTCCTTGATTTATCCAGCATCAAACCTCAATGGTGTACACAATTTCACTATCTACAGAAAACCAACGCAGACTGATTTGACCGTTCATAGTAGTTCCAATCAACCATACCCTCACAAAATAGCTGTTTCACCATTTGATACATAGAGTTCTGAATGTCCCCTTGTAGCCTTCCGATGGTAACATTGAGCTAAATATCATTAGATACATCGCTTCAAAGAATGGTGACAACAATAGCATAATAGGGGGGGAGGGAACTAACACCAAACATTCCAAACCTGAAAAGTAGTATGTCACCATGGAATGTAGCAAAAATTTTCATTTTATGTTGGATCACATTCTAAGTAAGCAGAACTATGCCATAGCGTATAAAAACAATAACAGCTTGGGATCCATTTTACATAATGCACCTAAAACATAGCATAGGCCTACCCATATAAATAGTTGTGTATATAATCTTAATTGTGGCGAGTGTGACATGTTTTACGTTGGTCAGACGGGAAGAACATTAAAGGAAAAGTACAAAGAACACTTACCAAAATGTACTCTCCACCAGACTTCCCACATATGCTGAACATTTGGTCGACTCAAATCACTTGCCCAAAAGAATAAGTAGTGATACGGAAATATTGGGGAAATGCACAAAGGTAAGAAAGATGGACGTTTTGGAACAGTTTTATATTCACAAAGCCGTAGAAACGCAACCAGTTAACATAATAAATTATCAGCTGCAGTTTAAATCCAATGCTATATTTAAGAGGGGGCCAGTCAACAAAAAATATCACTGTTTCGTAGCGCCTTCAAATGCAAGAATGCGGTAGCGCCACTACTACTACTAGAAACCCTCTAGCTAAATAGAAGAACATCATCCACTATCGACAGTAGTGATGGCAAAATTATTGAAAACATCGATGTATCGATATATTGATGTATCGTTTATAATACATCGATGGCGTTAATTATCTGTCTAGTAAAATTAAAATCTCCTAAGGATTATGCAACCAACTTCACAACTTAATGAGACCCAACTCGATTTAATTCAGTGCGTGTAAGGGACAAACCTCCAGTACATGTGTGCGGAGTATGTCATGTGTTTTTATAGAAATTGTTTAACGATCATTTATGGGTGAACTTGTAGTATCTTGTGATTTTTATTGTATTGTAAATATAATAACTTGTTAAGTGTTCGTCTTCATGAATGACATTGTATTGTCTAAACAAACTTTAAAAAAGAGACAATAAAATATAAAGGATCATATGAAGGTACTACTGCTATTCAAACATACTGTGTTATGTCTCTCCAAATATTTGTTATGAATTTGTTTAATTAAGCCAGAGAAACCAGTGTTATAACAGAAAATATAATAGTCTGATGCAAGATTAAGTGAGGGTGATTTTCAACGCAATATTACTTTGGAAAACATAATTTTCTTGGGAGATCAAGGTTAGAAATTACAGTTTTGACAATAACTTCGCTATTTGTCGTTGTAGAGAGGTAGAGAATTTAAATCTGCAAATACGTATCTAATTTAGCGTGTTATAAGTTGAATAACAAACGAGATATGAACAAATAATTTAAAATGACCGCCATTTTGACATTTTTATGAGATTTGTCTGAATTTCAATAGAATTCTACACAATCACACTACCTCTTTATAACTCTTATGCATCGACAACGACGACAGACTGACAGAACGTTGAAAAACTCTATTTCGGTTTCCTGAAAACTGTCAAAAATGCAGGTCGAAATTTTTGATGTTTTCAAAATTACGTTATTCTTCGTACACTGGGTAGTATGTAAACGGAAGAAAAGCGTGGTCTATAAAATAAAATCTTTTAGCCGTGAAGTTTGTTTATAGCGTCAGAGTCGTAAAAGAACAAGAGTTGGTCAAGAGAGACCTGATAGGAAAGAAAAAATAAGGGATGTAAAGCAAGACTACATACAAAAGGTGTAAATTAGCTAGGGTCATTCAGTACAAACTATATTCAAAAGGTCTAGTAAAAACCCCCTCAAAATAAATATGAAATTTAAATAAAATAAAACAAAACCAAAACATAACTAAACAAAAACAAAAATAAAACAAAGTAAAGGCAAATCAAAACAAAAACATATGTATTAAGGAGACATTTCCCCCAAAACCCCACTTTGTGTCTAATATTTATTTTGTTCTATGTTATGTTAATCATACGCAAGAGATTCATACATGAGTTGGAAATGCACCACCCTCTTCCACCTTGTTACAGGCAACCCTTTCTTTCCATCTGACCTAGTTCAAACTAACGACCTATCTGACAACACGTTTTCTCCTTCTTGAACATTCAAACAAACGAGTAAATATTGAATAACATAAATTACTAAACAAAATAATTGTCGCTTCTAAATACATGTTTACTCCCTCTTTAAGTAGTAGTTTAAGAAATAAGTAATATACCAAACGAAAAATAAGGTTGAGTGTTGTTTCACAAAACTGAAAATATTGTTAAAAATTCTTAAATCAATCAAAATTGATTGTCACTATTTGACGTCCTCTGAGTTCAATGAAAAGTTTTTACATAATTTTGATCCTCACTGACTGGGTGCGTGTGCGCGCGCGTGTGTGTGTTGTGCGAGTTCACTCGTAGTGAGTGCAGCTGTGGGGGACCCAAGGATCCTAGCTGGATCTATAACTCTTTCTTCATGTAGTCTTGGGTTAGATACTCTCTCTCTCTCTCTCTCTCTCTCTCTCTCTCTCTCTCTCTCTCTCTCTCTCTCTCTCTCTCTCTCTCTCTCTCACATTTCCTATCCGACCCTGACGCTATTAGAGTGTTCGGTGGCTAGGGGTTGTTATTTTACGCTCTATTCTTCTTATTTTATAAGGGCACTGATGACCGAAAGGTTTTCGCTTTTAAACAACTAGGAAAAAAAATTTCCACTCTCTATTCTCATACCAGTGACTGTCCCTTTCTCATCTCGTAAATATACAAATATCATGTTTTTCGAAAGTCAGGGATATACATTATATTTTGTCAACAGCTTCATTATACAAAGTAGAGATAAATTGGTACTATACAAGTAGACTTGAAATCTGTAAATTGTTATCTAATTGATGACGTAAATTGAATAACACCGAGATACGAAGGAAAAACTATTTTTCTGTATTTCCCTACGATTCTTTATCAGCACCCAATAGTCCTCTATACTTAATTTTATCATCGTATCTTAATTATTTTACGGACTGTCATGTTTACAATTTTGGACGGACGGTATATCGAAATAACTTTTCAGTTTCCTGAAGCCATGAAACATAAAGATCAGTCAAAAAACATTGACTTTTTGACGATTACCACACTTACTTTATACTTCGTATACTGGGTCAACTGAATTGCGTTAGGTTTCAGAATACAATCAAATATATTCTTAAATAACTTTACATAAATAAATACTTCATAATATTCAATAATTTTATTAGTTATAAAAAGTAAACCATGTGTTTGTGTTTAATATTTACGTTTTAATATGTTTATCTATTTATTCGTTACAGCCAAAAGACATACACATGCATAAGCTACGAGCAATGTTACTTAGGCCCTAACATTAAAAATACCCAAACAATACAATTTGAACAAAGATAAGACATCATAACTATTAAGAGGAGGAACAAGCATTAAAAATGTATAATACAATTGAAATTTAAATTGTACAATAATCGATAAGAATTCATCATATTTCAAATAGAATAATTATTAAAAAATGCTACAACATACAACAAATTAAAAACAAATATTTATACACAGCTACAAAATTTGAACAATTAACGAACATATAGTAAATAATTCAAACAAACTATTTTATATAATCATATTTATTTAATTCGTATTAAAATTGGAAAAAAAACACTTCCATGATCACATGACCGGTTACAGTACACAGTTATCATCGACAAAGTATATATGGACAGGTTTCATCTGAGCTGTGACCAGCGCGTGGAGGGGAGGTAAAGTTTGTAGTTCGAGGCCGCGTGGGGACTGAGGCATTGTAGGGGAAACAGTCAGCGCCGGCCACTGTCCCCGATCCAGCGGTCTTGCAGACATCGTTGTTAGCACTAACACTCGACACAGACTGAGGCGACCGCTTCCCCCACCACCTCACTGCTGCTTAGACCACGCCTAGACCCACTGCGCACCCAAACTCCACAGCTCATATGAAACCTGTCCATTTAGAAAGATCCAGACAATATACTGTATATCTAAGGCTGTTTTCAATATGAAGCAATAACATAAAGGATTGAAAATATCAAGTTTATATTCTATTCTATTGTTTCTTGATCTACTGGTATTTATAATGTATTTTATTTATTAATACGTTTATACTCATACGAGATTTTAATTTTTTTTTTTTACCTGTTTATAAAATAATTTTCAAACAAGATGGAACCACAATTTACACTTAATGTAATAAATTTAATTCCATTCGCAACCGCATCATCAATATTTATGATTGTGCAAAATATAAAGAGGGAGATTTGTAATTTCACGCTAATTAAACACGAATAAGCAATGGGAGGTTCTTTTTGAAAATTTAAATTTTACGAATTAAAAAATAATTCGTTTTTCCAAATACTGAATTCCAAATTATGTTGTTTTTTTTTTAACTGAATATATTATCATTTATGTAAATCCAGGACTAAGACTTTATTAGTAGGAAAAAATTTTAAACAAAACTTATTTGTAGAAAAGATGTAACAATTTAGAAACTAATGGTATTAATATGTATATTTTTTTAAAGGGAAAAACGTCTCGGTATTTATTATAAAAAAGAAATAAACATGAAATAGATGTCACGTGATTGCCAAACACAAGGGAAGAGGAAGAAATTTTGTTCCATTACAGAAGTAACTTGGTTTTTAAAATACTTTGAGTGTCTAATGTCTTTGAATGATAGGATTTGATTAAGATCATTGATATTGGCATACGAATACGGTGAATACCTATGGTTCTCTCAAAAGAGAACTTAGGTTAATCAAGAGGTCAAAAGAGACTTGATAAGAATGATTCGAAACAAGGATATAACACAACCTAACCAAGGACTATATAAAAAATGCACAGACCCAGCAAGGAACCTCTGGAGTGCTACACCCGTACTCACTTAAGTGAGCTTCTATAATGATATAAGTGAGGGGTGTATGTAAAATCGATATCTTTAATAATTTGATCATAAACGTTAGAGTCTATTTCGATCAAATACTAATTTTGTGTTTTTTCTTACACAAGCAACCCTCTAATTCAGAATTGTAAAAAAAAAAAAAAATCAAAAACGTACTAAGATATAGTGAAAATACATTCCCATTTTGATTAAAATTTATACACCCATTTGGGATCTATCCTTACAGCAGACATCATTCCAAAAAACAGTTTTTCGGGCTGAAGTAATATAATAAAAATATACAAATCAATTAAATAAAAGTTTAAAACTATTATAAGATATAGTATTATTTATATGAAAAACATATATACATAGGAATAATAATGAAAATTATGATCATTGGAGATAACGTATTTAAAATATAGGGGGAAATGACAATGTATCTTGTCCGAATTTATAGATGTTTCTTTAAGTTAATGGGTTAATGGTGAAATGTTCTTAATTTTCTTATCTTTTCTTGTTGCATCTGGTAATTCATCTTACAAGTAGTTTATTATTTTAATTTCCATAGATTAAAAAAATCGAAATAAAATCATCTGCTTTAAAAAAATTAATTTTTAATTTAAAAAATTAAAAAAAAAATCTAATTAAAATCACTTTCCATTAAGATATCGAATGTTGTTCTTGTGTTTGCTTATTACTCAAGGGTAAATTTATTTAGATATAATTTCATTGGATGAATAAAAATACTTATATTGTAAAAACAATTTTTGAAATAAAAAGGGTATAAAAAATAAAGAATGTAAGTAATATTTATTCCATTTTACAAATAAATTAAATTTGTAGATTTGATACTGAGCGACTGACTGATTAACTAAGTGAATTCACTGATAGAGTGACAAATCGAGTAAGTGACTGACCTGACTGTGTCGCTGACAGACTAAGTGAGTGACTGAGTTAATGAATGACTGAGTGACTGATTAACCGACTGAGTGACTAACCGACTGAGTGACTGACTGATTAAGTAACTAACCCAAATAATCGATTAAGTTCTTGAACAACTGAATGACTCATCGGATGAGTGACAGCCTGACTGAGTGACTGTCTGGAATGAGTTACCAACCGAATGAGGTACTGACAGTCTGAGTGACTGTGTCACTGACACACTGAGTGAACTGTGTGAATGATTGAGTGACTGAATGACTGACTGACTGTGTCACTGACTGATTGAGTGGCTTATTGAGAGACGTACAAAACCCGTTTCTTAGAAATCATTATTAACGGACATAGGAGATGTAGATTTTTTCCATATATATATTTAAACTCAAAATGACCCCAAGTACTGTATATAAATTCAAAAAATGTAGACATTAATATTTTCCTTCAACTCATTTCTTTTTCTCTACAATGCAAAATTGAAAGAATGGTTAAATTTCACAATACTCGATTTTCCTTTAAACTCGAAGAAAACAACTTTTCTGTTTTCATATATTATAAATTCCCAAGAGCATTCGACAATAAATTTTAAATGAATTCCTAAATACAATGCCTAGTCAAAGACTTTTAATATTACGAGAATACTTCACGCCTAAATATGGAAAGCATGTCTTTGTTTGGATTCAAGCCAAGGTCTGTTTGCACTAATGGGCCTAAATTATTCCAAGCAGTTAACCCCAAATCAAACTGGGGTTTGGTAGGGTTTAAAGTTGGTGTTCCAAAATGCTAAGCTTCAACACTCATTTCACGGCGGACTTCTAAAGCTACTCTTACTTTAGACTGAAATTTTAAAATAATTATTTGACTTAATTAATATAATTGTTACCTATAGAGTGGTAAAACTTGCACGTAATAACTTGTAAACCGGTAATCAGATTTTAACGAAATGAATTGATATTCAAACCGAAAGCAAAGTGTCAATCATAATTAACAACTTTCGAAATGAAATTATTTATAAAATTATCTTTTTTGAAGTACGCTGTAATTAACATTTTCCTAATTTTATTAAACTAAGCTTGTTATTATTTTCTCATATTTTTTTCTTTTGAGTCGACGCATTGTGGGGATTTAAACGCCCGTACTCTCACTATTATGAGCCCCTGAGGGTGCTTTCTCATATTATACATGTAACACTGAAAATATAATCTACTTATTAAAAAATTTACTTTAATAATTTCGCGATATATTTTCCAGAAATGAGCTTACTATTACTAACTTTAAGGGTGATTCAATAACAACGCTGGTTTTTAAACGTTGAATAAAGTACTCATATTTCAACATTAATACAAAGGATGCAAGTCGCTATTACATATAAAAATATTGCGTATGAAAACACACATCTGGCATATATCTTCCATGACTTGATCTACAAGTTGTAACTCGATCAATGAAATTTGTTATATAACCTTCAGACAGGTGTTCTAAGTTGGGCGATGATATTGCGAATCACTTCCTTTGGTTGTGGTATTGTTCGAGGATTATTTCTATAAACTTGTGATTTTAAATACTTCCAAAGAAAGAAGTCGCGGGGTGATAGATCACATGACCTCGCTGACGAGTTCTTATCGCCGTTGCATGAAACGATTCGGGTCGGAATTTATTGCTCAACAAGGCTATGGTATCGTGTGAGGTGTGACAGGTAGCGCCATCCTGTTGGAACTATAATAAATTTCAGTTTATTAAGGTAAGGCCATATAATGGTTTCAACCATATTCCTGTAGCATTGTCCATTCACTAGTATGATCTTTCCAACCTCATCTTCTAAAACGTAATTCCCGATGACCCCCACCAGCTCAAAATACACATCACACAGTTACTCTTTGCAGATACATTACCTTGGTATGGGTTACGCAACGACCCCCCCCCCCCCCCAATGCAACAGTTCTGTTTATTAACGTAGCCTTTTAAATGAAAATGTGCCTTATCAGAGAAGATCTTTGCAAAATTATCGTCTGCGTGTTTTCTCTCCAAAATCCATTCAACAAACCGTCTCCGCTGCAAATGGTCCTTTGCTTTCAGTTGTTGAGTTAACTGAATTTTGTAGGCCTGAATATAGAGATTGCAGAGAATTCTCCTATATGAGAGTTCGTGGAAAAAAAGCTTTTTCGAGATGCCCAACTGTTGTGAACGACGGCGAATTGACTTTTGTCGACTCACGGCAACATTGTCACGCACAATTGCGATGTTCTGGTCAGAAGAACAAACAGGAAAGTCAGCCTAGAGAGGCTCCAAAACATGACGCTGACAGTGTTTCTATCGGGGAATTGCACTCTCGGACAGTGGCGGATCTATGGGGGGGGGGCTTTCGGGCTGAAGCCCCCCCCCCAAAACCTTTAAAAAATGTTTTGTAAGAAAATTTAAAGTTTGCTCAAAAGCACACAAGGCGTTTGCGGTTCTTTACAGCGACTAGTGATGAAGACAATGACAGTGTTAGTTCTCAGACCATCACTCCAAGTCTCCAAACAAAAATTCCAACTGTGTCCCCGTCATTATTTATTCATGTCTAGCCAGTAGAACTAATCTGAAATATTAAATGTACGATGTATTTAAAAATAAATCCTTTTCACGTTTTTAATCTGCCTTTTATTAACTTTAATGTATTTCATTAGTAAATTAGTAAACAAAACATCCTGAAAACCTTTAATATGAAACACACGTTTTTACTCCATAAAACAACGTTAAACTACTGTTTTGGTCGCTTCATTATATGAAAGTCCTTTCACAAAATTTTCCCCTGTTCAGCCCCCTCCAAAATAAAATTCTAGATCCGCCACTGCTCTCGGAGAACACCTTAAAAGGAAAGCAATAAAATATAATGGAGATTCTGCCAAGTGGGGGAAGAGACCCACAACATCTATTAATCGAATGCTGTGTAGTAATGCACAAAAGGGTTAGAAGTGTGGGATCGTACCAACAGAATGATGTACAGGAGATATCTACCCTTGACTCCCTTCGAGTGCTACACTTCCTAAAGAAGTTCAATAAACTATTTTAGCAGATATATCCTTATAAATATTCGGTGAATTAAAAGGGTGTTTTTGTTACTTATTTATTATAAACTATTCAGTAATCCGAAAACATATTTTTAACACGCCTCCCCTCCCTTCGTTTGTCATTGTCGTCTGTACGTAGGCACGATAGCAGCAATAAAAATTAAGATAGGAACAGGAAATTTAGAATAAAGACATATATATATATATATATATATATATATATATATATATATATATAACCCAATTGAGTTCAGAAGAATCGAATTGAAAATGTCAATATGGTAAACATTTTACAAAGTTTATTTTTAACATCTCATGTGTTATTAAACTAATAAAATAAATTTGCAAATAGTACCAATTTCATCTCTCTACGATGACAAATAGAGAAGTTATTGTCAAAAATCTAATTTTGAACTCTGGGCTCCCAAAAGAATGTAATAATCGTAACGTTACAACATCCGACAGGGACAAAACTCTGATACGAGCGCAACGAGTGGCGGCGTTTTCATATCACACATCTACAAGGTCAACGTCAGGGCCTAGCCAGCGACAATAACGTAATGATATAAGCTACATAATTACGAGGTTCAGAAAATCTGTATAACAACTGTTTTAGACTCCTTGATCTACCAATGCTATTTAACAAATATGGTAGACGATTTGAATTCTGATTGGAACTGAAACGTATTTCATTTATCGAAACCCTTCAGGGGCTCACTATAGTGAGTACCGGCTTGGCAATCTCGAGAAGACTGATTCGAAAGCTATGAGTCATTATTTTAAATTCTATTCTTCTTGTTGTTTTTTTTTACAAAATCTATAATCATCGAGATAAGGACGATAAGGCTGGTAAATCATTTGGGGGTAAGGAAAAATTAATATAGTTGGTGTAACACTTAATTAAAGGAAATATTTTATTTTACTTCTTATTATTATTATTGTTTTTTATTAAAAGTTGAATAAACAACAAAGTACTTGGTTGTGAAACGTGCGTTGAATTGATGGGGATAAAGAGAGAGAGAGAGGAATTTTCGCCTTACAGCTCTTGAAAGCAATTTAAGCTTATGACACTGCAGTCTTTCTAGCCTATGCAGAGCTAACTGAAGAAATACCATCCGAAGTAATTTTTATATTAATAATTTAAGCTGTACATAAATGTAATTAAACGTTTCAAAACAATGTACCAACTATCTTATATACCCGTATTAATATTACTAACATACATCGTCCAGAACTAATTAATGTTTCTCTATACTACGAATAAGTACATTTAAAAAAAACTGTAACTTTCTATTTACTTGTTTTTTCAACGTATTCCCTACAGGTGATATGTTGGAGTAGTAGGAACTCTCCTTAATCAAGTAACCAATACGTTTTATATAAGTTAATATAGGCTATATTTGATAAAAAAATCGGAAATTTTAAATTTGGCCTTATGGTAGCTACGAACAAATTTTGAGTTCCTGATCAAATGAATACTGTATATTTAGATAAGGGTTAATTATTTTTTAAATTGTTATATAAAATTAAAAAGTTTCTGTGAACATCGTCTTATAAAAAAAGAAAGAAAAGAAGGGTTATGGAAACTCTACAAGGCTCTTCTACCACTGGTAACTGCAAAGGGTCGCCTATTGTTCTGTCCATCCCATTTGTGATACGTGCGGTCATATAAACTGCCTGTAACGATGGCCTCGTTCAGTTGTCTAAGAGTCATTTCTATTTTGTCCGTCCAACTATCAACATGGATATCCGTAGTGTAAGTTCTTTTACGAATTTCATTTCAGAAAATGGTTTAAAATATGCTGTGTTAGAATGTAAGTTAGTAAATAAATCGGTTGATTGTTACAAATGCAATGGAAAAAATGTACCCAACCTAACGTAACCTATCCCAACCTAACCTAACCAGGACTTATTGCATGACTTTTAACAAGCCATTAATTATTTTCCCCCATAATGTTTATAATAAATAGCAAGAAACAGAAAAAAATTATAAATAAACAATTTCAAAATTATAAATCCAAATAAAAGAAAACAAGGCTATATTCTGTGGCGCCTTTTGGTAATTAAGGGGTTGTGTCCCATTTGCGGTCAGTCCTATTAGCGGTCGAGGGTAAAATCGTCCAGTTTGCGGTCATATATATAACCTAACCTATATAACTAGACATGATTTGTGATTAGAGTCAAATCATTCTGTTATGTATTTAGTGTCTAGGTATGCAAAGGACGGGAAGAAATTAACTACATCTCAAGACGTGACCGCAAACTGGAAACCCTTCCACCCCCAGGACCTTGATCGTCCCCTCATAAAACTACACTTGACCGCAAATAGGACTGACCGAAACAGGACTGACCGCAAATAGGAAGACACTAAATAAGGAGGTTATTGTGAAAGAAAATTAATAATTTTCCATATTATCTAAAACGGCTGCATGTATCAACGAAGAACTCAAGAAATAAAATCTTCTTTCCTGTTGCACTACTGCACTATTTATTTAGTTAGATATTACTGTTAGGTTAGGTTATCTTTGCACGTTCATTCCCATGACCTAAGATTAAAATACTTTAACTGTTTAGGCAATTAGACGAGTCCATCGAATCATAACAATAGGCGACCCTTCCTAGAGTAATAAAACACAATAGACGACCTTTTCTACATTAATCAAACACCGTTTTTCTTAAACCTAAAGTACCAGTGGTACATGACCTCGCCCAGTTTACATAACCCGAAAAGAATATAAGATAAAGACATTTAGTCCTCTAATACTCTAATAGAATCAGTATCGGGAAAGAACAAGAGTCTATCAAAAAAGACTATTTAAAAAATTTTCAGATTAAGATAGGATCTGTCGGGAATTAACTTGTGTAAATGATAAAAGCTAAAGCTTTTGAATGTATACAAAAAATATTTTAAAATTTATTAGACTTTAAAGTGTTAATTTTTTGTTAACTTTGGACCACCTCTGTAAGGATACGGGTTTGATTTTTTTAATTTATCATTTACAACCTAACACGTTTAACACTTTTATATTTCAAAAATTAAGATTTTTTAATTTTTAAAACTTTTTATAGGGGTATAAATGAAGATTTAAAATATTTCTAAAATTACCTTCTAAGTATGAACTTGAAGTTTTATTTAGAACCAAAAAATTATATTCCACCGGATTTGACAAGAAAGTACATTTAAATTAGGGTAACTTTTTCACTAAATTAGATCGCAGCCCGCACAGTTCTCTTCTCCCACTCCACATCTCTCTTCCCCCACTTTATCGGTTTGTGCTTATCCCCTCGCCGCATGTAGGTGTTGTTAGGCCTACCGCAATACATTGTAGCAGTCAACGATTGTAATCTATTGTTATATACAGTTCACTAAAACAAGTTTGTAGAATACAGTAGTATAAGTTTTTACGCATATACAAGTTGAATCAGACCACCAGTGCGCAATGTTTAGCGACGGAACCAAATGAGCTACAGCCGTACAAAGTTTTGTGATGACCGTATTCTTCCCAGCGTCTTCACCTTACTTTACTTAAAGGTACGATAAGTTGCCTATCTTTGGATGTAAGGCGCTCTGCCGGTGGGTATTCGATAACGTAAATTCTCCCCCCACCATTTCCGGCAAAAGCAAGGCCAACGGAAGCGCAGAGCGCATCGTTCAGATTAGTAAGTTGTTCTTCATCCTGTAAACGTTTTTTATGGGAAATTGGCGAAACTATATTTTGTGTTAGGTCTGCTTAAACTCCATTACCTGTAATTAATTTGACTTTGTATTTATTGTTTCTATGGTATGATGATGACAATAAAATAACAATCACGTTATCAATAGTACGTGATTAAACGTATAAAAATATACAGGCCTATGGAAAAAACAAATTTTACTATTTACAGTTTTATTTATTTAAATAATATGCTTGATTCTGGTTTTAAAATTATTGATTTACTTTATTTAGACATTCGTTTATGTAATAACTAATCCGCGACATTTCGAAAGCTCAGCTCTGAGTTCATTTTTGACAATAGCTTCATTATTTTGTACAACAATGAAAGTGAGTTCAATACGGCTAAAACTACACACATACACAGAGTTTGGAGAGAGGGACCAGACTTAAAACGATTATGCGAAAAAAAGCGCACAGCGAATAAAGCGCACATATAGATATGTGCGAAGAAAGCGGACAAGGGCCAATGTGACAGTTTAGGGTAGGATTTACGTTACCAGGAAGTGAATACTTGGAGATGATTGGAGGTGAGTCATCACGCAATACAATAACTCAGGTACAATTCTCCTGACCATCCACCACAGTTCACCCCTTCAGGTGTGTTATCACCTAATCTAACCTAACCTAACTCACTTCTTCGACTACTTCGTCGAACAATGGCTGCATAATGACAAAATTCCTATTGAATTCTGAAGTTGCTATACTAGGCGACACAGGACTACGAACGCTGTGGAAGGTTGGCTCAACAAAATCAGCAATCTTCTTGGACGACCCAACCCCAAAATCAGAGATGTCATACTTTGTTTGAAGAGTGAAGCGGATGAATCTTCTTGTATGTACTGTACATGAGGATAGAACTGAATTTAGCTGGGGAAAAGAGGAAGAAAACTTACGTCTAGTTAGATAAGAAACTGGAAAGAACTGTGAAGAAGTACGAATAATATAGCAACATCAAAGCGTGTTTAAAGATAGTTTCATATCTACAAAACTTGGCTAGACCTTCTGTCAAGAAAAAAATCAAGACAAGAAAAGAATCTAAATAGTAAACAGACAATATTGACGAAGCTACATTCATGCTGATTTAAAACAAGCCTAAGTATACTTTAAAACAGTAAATATACGTAAAAAGTTACCATTGACAAAGCTACACTTTTGCTGATTTTGAATAAGCCTAATTATACTGATAAGACTGTAAATATTTTTTTAAAGTTAACATTGACGAAGCTATACTCATGCTGATTTTAAACACTCCTAAATGATTAAAAACTATTCAGTATTTAGTCATTTAGCCAGTCCAAAGGCTGCATAAAGTGTGATGGGAATCAGAAACTAATTAATTCAACTTTAATTTTCTGTGTAACATTCATTATTTCTAAGAAGATAAGGGGCTGGATTCCTTTTGTAACTCCAAAAGGGTTAACTGTGCGCTTTCTTCGCAGTGCGCTTTTTTCGCGACACCACTTAAAACTCGCCCGAAATAAAAATTTCAAAGAACCTACTCCTCGCATAAACTTAATCTATTATAACTGGTTTAAGGTATTGTGTGATAATAACATAAAATGTTGATCAAAAATCAATAATTTAATTTTTTATGTCCTGAACAAGATTTTATACAAGGTGATTCACGAAGAAACCGACAAATTTTCAGGACGTGTTCTACAGGTAAATATAAAGAAGAAATAAAGTTTACATGAACATAGGTCCGAAAACTTTTAGTTTCCAATCTATCCGCCATTTTGGTTTTTACAAAAAACTATATAACTTTGAAAATAGATAAAACATTGAATTCACACAGTCACACATTTTTTTATGTTACGATTTAAAGTGTACCAAAAAGAAAGTGTTAATTTTTATATTTTTAAAATGGCAGCTGCTTAAAATATTGAACCTCAAATATCTCTAAAACCGTTAACTTTACACAAAATTTATTAGAGACAATTTTTTATTCCCTTTATCGACAAATAAAAATTTCATTCTTTAGCTCAAACGATAACGGAGTTATCAAATTAAATTAAAAATTCAACTTCTTGGTAAGGATAAGTTAATTCTCCTAGTAATAACCCGATTTTCGGTTTGGTTTGATATTTTCAAAATTATCTTCACTGTAATACAGTGATTCATTGATTCGTCTAAAATAAAAAGATGATGAGGAGAAATGATTAAAATTCGAAAATGTTTTGTTTTTAGGTTAATATTGAGTGTTTCAGACAATGATTAAGAAATTAAATTTGACTTTTTTTGATAACTGAAATTATCCTTAGTTCAACAGAAATATATATATATATATATATATATATATATATATATATATATATACAGGGGTGGTGAAAAGTCCCGGAACGGGTTAATATTTTTTTAACCGTTACAGATGGAACTATATAACTTGGTACACTGTTACTGGGCATAAAACACTATTTTACCACAATTTCAATGAGCCGCTACCACTTCGGGGGGACGGCCCACAAGGAGTCAGAAGAAAATCTTAAATGAGAGCGTGGGTCGAGTTGTACATCAAATTAAAGGTGTAATTTAGTAGAATACAATGCCGCAAATCCGACTTCAAAAGGTTCACCCTAAACAAAATGGCGGCGTTTTAAAATTTATGAAAGTTACAATGGCGTTGAGTGTTAAAGATAGCTGGACAATGTTTACTCGGTACAGGTTTCAAAACAAACGCCCAGAAATCAGTGTTGAAGCTATAAAGCTATGTTTTAGAGTTCCACTTGACCCTTAACCTCTAATGGGGGACGGCCCACAAGGAGTCGGAAGAAAATCTTTAACGAGAGCATAGGTTGAGTTGTACATCAAATTAAAGGTCTTTATTAGCACAGTACAATGCCACAAATCCGACTTCAAACGGACAACCGAGCCGGAAATGGCAGCCATTCAAAGATGGCATGAATTTGAAATACTATCTATAACACTCAACGCCATAGTAACTTTCATACACTTTAAAACGCCGCCATTTTGTTTAGGGTAAACCTTTTGAAGTCGGATTTGCGGCATTGTATTCTACTAAACTAGACCTTTAATTTGATGTACAACTCGACCCACGCTCTCATTTAAGATTTTATTCCGACTCCTTGTGGGCCGTCCCCCCGAAGAGGTAGCGGCTCATTGAAATTGTGATAAAATAGTGTTTTATGCCCAGTAACAGTGTACCAAGTTATATAGTTCCATCTGTAACGGTTAAAAAAATATTAACCCGTTCCGGGACATTTCACCACCCCTGTATATATAGTTTACAGTTAAAAGGAAAATATTTTGCTCTTGTAAGTTTTTCTTCTAAAATTAACAATTTTCGAAATACATGACTTTAAATATTTCAAACGGCTGCCATTTTGAAAATAAAGCCTTTACATTTTGTAAGACATAATATAAAATATGAGTATACCAAATTTAACTCAGTAACTTATTTATTTCCAAAGTTAATTTTTTTTGTAAAAACAAAATGGCGTATAGACGGGAACTAAGTATTTCGAACCTGTGTACGTTCTGAGCGTTTCTCCATTTTTTCGTGAATGAACCTGTCAATGTAAATAGTTTGTAGACCGTAAGATTTAAAGTTCTCTCTGCAGTTACCGAACGATTTTGTGAAAATAGAAACCATAAAGTGACCAATGCCAGTGATACTATGCAATGGACTTTATAATACTACATATAACAATAAAGCTCGCTTAACTACACTCTATGGATATTTTATGTATGACTCAATAACATTAACATTTTACTATCAGTAGCTTCTGGTTATAAATATTATTAATAAAGGAACATTACTTCGATTTTATTTACAGCTGTATCTAGACAATAAAACGATAAATTTATGTGTGTGTGTGTATGTATTTTTTATATTACCTCCAAACACAAGAACTGTTTGACTGATTTAGTTGAAATTTATTTTCATTTTATTTTTTTCTTGTTGTTTGCAGACAAAACCGCTCTATCATAATCGTCTTAAAATCAACCCACCCACCCCCCTCGCTAGACTTCGAACACTCTAATAGCGTCAGGGTCTGAAGAGAACAAGAGTTGGTCAAGAGAGACATCATAGGAAAGATGAATGAGAGGGATACAATCCAAGATTACAAGAAAGAAGGTGTCGATACAGCTAGGATCCCTTAAGATATCAAAAACCCGTAGACAACGGAACTATCTAAAATACCTGAGAGTTTTATTGGATTGGATTCAGTAACCTAAAATTATATAAAATGATTCGGCTAGAATTCATTTTAGAAATACTTCTCTATTGGATGAAAAGTAGAGCGTCAATTTGTAATCGCAAAAATTTCTATCTCTGTTAGTGAAAAAAAGTGATAAAAATTTTATTTTGGATGATTCAGGTTTTTCTAAAAAGTTTTACATTCATTTTTTGATACCTAACACACTTACTCCAAAAACGTTTCAATTTTTTTTTTGTAAATACATAGACAAATTCTACGCATCTTTCTGAGAAAAATGATATCTTATAAGTTATGTTTTGTATAAAAATAATATATATGGTTAATTTTTAAACAAACAAATAAAGTTCATAAAAATTAACATTGGCACTTTTTAGGGTTAAAGTCCATGGCCTCAGGAAACCAAAATATGTTATTTTTGACATGGGGTTCGTCGTCGTCGTTGTCGTCTGTACGTAAGCATTTTACAGACGTAAAAATTAAGATGGAATTTTTTTTGTTTAATCAGAAAAATCGAATTGAACATGTTAAATAAACAGAGTTTTGTTCTTATACCATGTATCATCATAGGGGGGGGGGTATAATTAAATACAGAATTGAAACCTGCAAATTAGTATTAAATTGCGGCCATTTAGACATTTCCAATACGGTTTTTCTGAATTTCAATGGTATTCTCTTTGAGCATACCCTAGTCCTTTATACCAAATATCTTGGTCTCCTATCTTCATTTTTGTGGCCGCTATGTCTACATAGAGAGGACAACGGCGACAAACGGACGGACGGTAAATCGATAATTACTTTTTTGGTTTCCTGAAGCCCATGAAACGTAAAAACCATAAAACGGAAGTAATTTTACATAATTACCAAACTAACCTTATACTTCGTATACTGGGTAAGTAATATGTCATTATGTGTATATAAATATATATATATATATACATATACACACATATTATATATATATACATATACACACATATAATATATATATACACATATATACACACATATAATACGTGTTCTAATGTTTTACTGCATGCCTTTTTCCTAAGTTCCACTATAGTAACTAATCATACTTATCTTGTTACGCGATAATTTGACTTACGCGTGCTTGACTTGTCAGGTGGGTAGTGTTTAGAAAGATTTTCTGTAACTGTTTGGCCTATCTAGTTTTTGCGAACAAAATTTAATACCAATCATCTTTCCCAACTGAACTGATATTGCAGGGTAACATCGTAACTTTGAACCGCAACATAGTGCCTTTTTTCATCTTAACTCCCTCCCCCCTACTATGTTTTGTTCCCCCCTTCTTCTGTTTATTCTGTTTTTAGACCAACTCTAAAGTGCAAAGCGACTTGTTCTGGATGGGGTGAATGGCGACGAGCAAAAGGTGTTGCATACTTAGTCTGTGGGATACTTGGTGACACTCTTGATATATTTAGCCTTACCCGACCAAACGGGGCACTGGCCGGTGGTCCATTCCTACCCAACATAACAAGCTTGTACGAGATGTCACCGCAACTTAACCTGCTGATCAAATGGAACATGCCCTCCGTGATGCGTATCAGCAGGGGAGTCCTCAGCTTTGTCGAAATTTCTTCAAGATCGAATAGATATTAACCCTAATACAGAAATAATGTCTAACAGGCTACTCAGGACAACTCGCACTCCTGTAGAAGAACCATCAACAAAAAGAGGAAGGATCACAGGCCAGAAAAGCCTCAGACACATTGAAGAAGGAACATCCCCCTTCTGCTCTAGGACAACCTGGTGAGATTGACGACCTATTGATGAGATGCCTGAGTGAATAGGAATAAGGTGGTAGCTCAAAGCAGGTCACCAGAGGAAATCAGGGCAAAAGCAACAACAGTAACCCCAAGAGAACACAAGTGTTCCTACTCTTTCATGTGCTTCATTTCCTAAAGGATTTGGGACTGGAAGTGCTACTGTAGACGGAGTACAAATAATGATGCAAAGTAAAAGTCGAAGTGCATTTCCCCAACCCCACCACATCCCTACTGCTACTACTAGTTAATAAATTTATATATTATTATTGAAATATTTATTTATATTCTCGGAGAAATATAATATAAATATACAGTACAATAAATTTATTTAACTAGTTTGAAAGTCCTTTAATATGATATTGCTTTTAAACCACCAATAAAAATTTAGTTGCCAATTTTAGAATGTAAATGGTCTTGTTTCATACTAGATGTATGTAATACATACAGTACATAACATAAAGTAAATGGTACCGGATGTAATGCTTATATCACTCTAACTACGAACCACCCTAATATCAAGAGCAATAAAACTCCCCTGCGCTTCGCTCGATGAGAAATTTATGTAAAACAAGTACATAAAGAACTTGCTCCAACTTTAATGGAACCCAACTGTCATATTAAATAAAAATGTCATGCATATTGATGGTAAAATGTGATTTTATATTAAGAATTTAGTATTATTATATTTAAGGGGAACATTAAATAAGATAAAATAACAAAAAAGTGATGTAGTATATAAGTTTCTTATTAAAATGGTTTAATCGGATGTTTGGTAACATTTGTGTAAATAAAAATTAATACACGACTTTTCGTGTGTATAAATCATCTCCCTTTATCAAGCGATAAGACTACTGCATCAACAAGTAGAAACATGAACATAGTCTAGAAGATACTCCATCCTCCACTCTTTTATACAGTACAGCACATGAAGGGGGTCAAGGATAGTACCTCCTCTACATCAATCTAGTACCCTCCCAGACTTCTATCTAACCCCTTTGTACTCATCATATTCTAATAACAGATGGTGTAGGATCTCATCCCCCCTTGGGAAGAATCTGCAGGTCCCATCATTTCTATACCGATCCTTCTAAGGTGTTCCCTGAGTGTACATCGCCCGATAGAAGCAGCACAAAGAAGCTTCTTTCTCTTAAATTCTTTTGCCCTGGCATTTAAGAATGGTATGTAAGCTCTGATGACTTCCCGTGATCTAGCAATCGCAGGTCCCTTCTCAGTGGTCATCTAACCCCCAGGTTGCCCTAGTGGCGGGACCGGGATAGTCCTCTTCTATCAAGAGTAATATTACTCCTGCTTGTCTCTTTGGCCTTTCTCTACTAAGTATAGTATATCTGCGTTGTCGAGGAAATCTTGACGAAAAACAGCAACATAACCTAGTAACTAGGGCCGTGATCTAAGACTAAAACTATGACCTAAGAAAGGGGATCTACCCCTAAAGCTAGACATGAGTAGTCAGTACTATGTGTAATAAAAACCATCACATACAGGACTGCGCTACACAAAGAATGACAAATAAGTGACTGTTAAAATGAAACATCGGATTGATTTTATAAACTTCACCACGCACACGTTAGACAAACAGAAATAACTTACAATTTCTTCATCTCTTTTTACCCCTCAGGGGCTCACTATACTAAGGTGCAGGAATGGCGATCTCAAGTAACGAAGCTGGATCTATACATTTTTTCATTCCTTTATTTCATCATTCCTATCAGGTCTCTCTTCACCAACTGTTGTTCTCTTCCGACCCTGGCAATATTACAGTATTCATAGAGTAGGGATCTTTATTTTTATAAGGCTATGGTGAACGAAAGGTTTCTAGCTTTTAAAAAATCAGGGGGGGTTCTTTTTATCGCGATGTCGCATCAATCTAGATAGTATTGTCTCTGAATACCTCACTGAAATGAAAAGAGATAAAAATAGAAATACAATACAGGAACACTAAATTATTGTAAAAAAAATATGAAATAATAAAGAACTTTTAGACACAGAATTTAAAACACAAAAGCTGTCTTTATTCAAATACGATCCATCAATATATATTTCAAATTTTTAACGTTTGGATTCTTGATCTTCTCTTAACAAAACAATTATTTAAATGCAACTTGTTTTGCGTTCACTGAAGGACGTTGTCCAGCAATTACAGAATCAATCGTTAATCTTGGTCCTTGTTCAGGAGTCACATAGTATCTCACAGAAAATACTTCTACCATATTGGGATAAAGTAGTAGTATTCGATAATAACTGCATACGACAAAACAGCAGTAAACTATCGTACCTAAAATCATGCGTATTATCAAAATGTGAGATAAGCTTGAGTTAAACATAGATATACTAAATCAATTATCTCCGAAGCACTAAGTTATATAATTACAGGATGAAGCAAAGAAAAGGTAGTCAGTGGGCAAAACAATAATATCCGGCTATAGTCTACTATATAAGTGATTTCGATAATTGACAATAATAACAAGTTCCACGCTATAAATTATGTGAGAAAGCATTTGAATACTGGGAAGTTACATTATTAATTCGATAGTCTAAATAATCTGTTACGGATGTCTCGGAATAGGCATGAAAGTACCCACCACCCATAACGTGAGTATGTTGGGGCTCAGTATAGCAATCCCAAAGTCCAAGCTGGATTTAAACCTTTTTATGTAGTCTTAGGTTAAATCCGTAACTTTCATCTTTCCTATTAGGTCTCACTTGAACAACTACTGTTCTCTTTTGACCCTAACGATATTAGTGTATTCCAGGGCTAGATGTCTTCATTTTTCTTCTTTTAATTTTTATTATAAGGCGATGATGAGTGGGAAGTTTTTCACATAAAAACAACAAGGATCTTCTGAGGTGTGAACTACCAGGTTAATAATACACTGTCACTCGTGATGCCAACCGATGTAAAAGCAGTTCCTTTAACATTTAGAAACAGTGTCTTTTATCCGTGACCAATGAGAGGACTGGTTCCATTCTCGCTGAAATCCAAATTATTCACATCACAAATTTCATTAGAGTACACCATAACTATTTATTTACTTTTGCAGTGGTATCATTTTCAATTATTTAAATTATATAGTTGCTGAATTTAAACTGCTGCCCACATGTTTATGTTCTCAGAATAAAGTGGTCTTTTTCAACTAATACTATTTTTCTCAGGCTAGAAAAAGCATGTTTCGATTATTCACATACACAAGCACCAATATTCAACACCATTCAGCGTATGCTTTCATGTTTAAAATTCTTTCTTTTCTTTTGAGATTAACGAACATTTTTATATCAATAGTCACTTAAGTTTTATGTGATAGTTTGTGGTCACACCCCTCACGAGCTCACTTATAGTGGCCACGTGTGTAACAACCCAAAGTGTTTCAGCTGGATGTATGTTAGAGTCTCAGGATATATCTCCAACCTTCATATCAAATCGTTATTGACCAACTCTTGTTATCTTCTGATGCTGAAGCTAATATAGTATTCCAGTGCTGGACTGTATTAAACAAATAGACAAAAAACCTACAATAATAACCCTAGAAACTGGTTCAATTGAATTAAGTTACAATACAAACCTTCCTTTAGTATTCTTCGTATATGATTGAAACATCAAAATAATAAAAGGAATTCCGGTAAAAACGACTTTTCCTTAGTTTTTTCTTAAGTATGAAATCCTTCAGGAGCATACTTGTAGTGAGTATGAGTGTGGCAATTCCGAGGTAAGTTAGCTGAATCCATTCATTTCTTCGTATAGTTTCATCCTCCTATCAGAACGCTATTAAGACATTCGAGGGTTAGGAGATATCGAAATGTTTTCAAAACGTATAAGAACCAGTAAAAACCAATGTTAACTTGACGACAGTGCTGTAAGTCGAGTCACTACTACCTGTAGATGTTTTTGTTTGGACTCTATTTCATTATGGTAATGTGGCTGATTACATTTCATCTGTTTCAATATGGTTTTCTTCGCTTATCTCTGAAAATTGTCTTCAAAATAGTTAATGGCATCTGCCGGGGAAGATCCACAATAATTACGTCTTGTGTGGATCTTTTGAAATAATATTACACACTCCAAACGCGTTCTTCTACAGTAAACTGCGGAATAATAAATTGACAAACCTCATAAATCTGTATTACTGCGAGAGTCCCTACCCGGGTCTACATCCCTCTTTTTCATCTTTCCTGTCAGGTATCTCTCGACCAACTCTTGTTCTTTTCCTACCTTGACGCTATTAGAATACTCGAAGGCTGGGAGTCGTTATTTTCTTCCCTTTCACTAAACATCTGTACGTTAACACGATAGCTGCTACGAAAAATGAGATAGGGACATAACATTTTGTACAAAAGACTTTGATGACTCATTTATCGAATTAAAAATGTCAGAATGGCGGCCTTTTTTAAAAAAAAAGTTCATATCCAGTACGTTAATTCGCATAATACACATTAAATTGTATCCAACTCCACATCTCTACGATTAAAAATAGCAAAGTTATTGTCAAAAATATAATTTCGAATACTGAGCTCACAAGAAAATGTGATATTCCCTTAAAACCTATTACTTTGATTACCTTTTATATTGCCTCGCCCTATACGCAAAAGTAAAATGTTAGTCACAAACTTTAAAGACAAAACTGCCTACGTTTTATTAAATTACAATCCAATTTCTTGATAAGGTTTGATCACGAGACAAAATAATTTATTTTACTCTTGATGACCCTTGCTGGGGTGCTACAGGAGATTCTCTTGATTGTTGTTCAGGACTCACATAGTATCTCACAGCATATACTTCCACGACATTAGGATAAAGTAGCAATCTGTAATAACTGCACACGACGAAACAGCAGTAAACTGTCAAACCTAAAAACATGCCTTACATCAATATGTGATACTGTTATACCTAAAATTAATGCGAGGATATTAATGAAATTTATTTTGTACATTTATAGTTTTCATCTCTAGCATCCCAAGTCTAGAAATTTTTGAAATAAATTCTAATGTTTACACATGAGCGAATGGATTTAGCGAGCCGAAATAATCACCTCGTAGTTTTCTCTTTTTTTTACAAAAATATAGTTATACATTCATTTTGAGAGTCTAATGTTTTGTGCCATCTTTTCATCTTAAAAATGAAAATGGAGATGGAGTACGGAAGTGTAGAGAAAGTTGGTAATCGCACAAAATTTCTACCTCAACTTTTTGACAGAACTTCGTTTCATAGCCTCAGGGAACCGAAAAAGCAATGCCGTTCGTTCGTCGTTGTCGTTGTTGTTTGTACGTGAACACGATAGCTGCTAAAAAATTTTGTTTTAAATTTAGTGCTCATGTAGAAATTTTAAAATCAAAATGGCGGCCATTTTAAACAGTTCTGTGTTCATATCTCGTGTTTTATTCCACTTATAACACACTGAATTACATACAAATTTTGCAGATTTCAATTGCACCTATAATATAACTAATACTACCTCTCTACGATGAGAAATAACAAAGTAACTGTCAAAAATGTAATTTCGAACCCGGACTTGCCGAGAATTAAATCCAACAAGGCCGAGCATAGTCACCTACACTAGCGTAGCGAGTGGAGACTTATATACACAACACCAAGGTCCGTTAAAGGCCTAGCAGATATCAAGTGTAACGATACACACAATTACGAAGTTCATAAAACCTTTGTAATACTCATTTAAACGAATTTACCCTATACTATGTTTATTGGATGAGACCCTTTGATCTACCAATACAATTTAACGTTTCCTACAAGGCCCAAGAGACCAACTTTAAAAAATCTGACTGTACTACATCAACATATTGGCATTTTGTTCTAAGCTTTAATATTAGTGAATAAGTCACCAGAATATTTTTTGGCTATCACGACAATAGATCTAACTGCAGAGACTCCAATAATAAGAAGGTGTAACTTTAATGAAGTCTAATTTGCAAAATGTCTGTAAAAACGTAGGAGATATCTAAGGGTACGGATATACATTTCATTTTGTAAAATTGAAGTTAATACCCATCAAAATCAGAGGTAAGAAGTCAAAATGAGGGGGGGAAAATATGCATTTCTGTGCCTAATGAGGCATAGCGACATGAGAGGTTGATCTTAGGAATAGTGAAGAAGTATTAGTTTCATTTCGACCAATCAATCTGGCTACGGTCGCACTTGATTAATGGGATGAGCACTGAATTTACGATCACCTATACCTTCACCTCCACCTCTACCTACACCTACACCTCCACCTACACCTACACCCACACCTACACCTCCACCTCCACCTACACCTACACCTACACCTCCACCTACTCATACACCTACACCTTCACCTCCACCTACACTACAACCCCACCTACACCTACACCTCCACATCCACCTCCACCTCCACCTCCACCTCTACCTACACCTTCACCTCCACCTCTACATACACCTACACTACAACCCTACCTACACCTACACCTACACCTCCACTATAACCCCACCTACACCTCCATCTCCACCTACATTTCCACTACACCTCCACCTACATTTCCACCTCCACCTACACCTCCACCTTCACACTATGCGCGTACCCATAGTCGCCGAAAGTCTAAAAGAAGCCTATATCGAAGAAGATAACTCGACGGTTAAACGTGGTAGAAGAACTGCTTGCTTTTCCAATCCTTCGCCATAAAAAAAAATATAGAATGAAAACGAAAATGACGAAGTTGAACCTATACATAAAGAGTCGAGCTGTTCCACATGTCCTGATCTTGTTCGAAACATATTGTAGCTGAGACGATAATTCTCTATGTTATATCTGTGAGTTAACGCATATGTGTTACAATGTATAGGTTAAATTTAGAAGATTGTTTCAAAAACCACGAAACTTTAAGCTCCTTCAACTGATTTCAGCTTTTCCTCGTAGGCTACTCGTTTAAAAACGGGGGGGGGGACGAATTGATTATCAACAATCTTTGTTTCTCAAAAATTAAAAATAAGTTGGTATTCTAATAAACTATCTATTTCAGTCAATATAAATACTTGTTTCACTAATAATTACTTACATATGTATCCAAATTGAAAGAAGAACTCAAATAGAGCCCGTTGGTCGTGCATGTGATGAAAATGGAAATACGTTATAAGTACGAAGAAAATCTGAATACACTTAATTCCCACCCAGGGCGGTAGAAAAGACTTTTTTTTCTGAAATAAAAGAATATTGAACGTTGATTAAAAATTTAATATTTATACAATTGAAAAAACTCCAAAACATATTAATGAGCGCCTTCGTGGTACTTGCCCAGCCCCTACAATGTAATAAAGCAGATCCTCTAAATCGTCAAAAGTTGATCTTTGATGCGTTTAAAAAAGTTTCAGGAATTCAGGATCTTATTTTTCATATCAAAACCTATGAAAAGATGTATAAACATTCTTCCTAAAATCTATAGTTTCTATCTAGCCGCCATTTTGTGTTTTTAACAACAAAAAAGATATGATATGGAGTTGAAATTTTGCACGCTACTTTCTGTTATAAAGATCCAATTTGAGAAAAATACACAACCTTTTACTTTTACAAAATATT
Organism: Aphrophora alni; assembly: GCA_963513935.1. Lineage (NCBI taxonomy): Eukaryota > Metazoa > Arthropoda > Insecta > Hemiptera > Aphrophoridae > Aphrophora > Aphrophora alni. Next base: position 115,949,055 of record OY740770.1, read on the forward strand.
TACGAGACAATATATACTACTTTTCTAATGACAAAGAAAATTATTTTGTATTCTTTCTCTAGTTTAAAGGACAAAGGAGTTATGAACAAAAACGGAAAACATTAATTATCTACAACAGCTATGTTTACAGTTGATGTGATGTTTAATAAATAAAGCATTATTGTAACTCGAGCCCTAAAATTACATTTTATTTAATACTGCTAATCAACCAGATGGAAAATAAACTATAGGAGCTGTTCAAAGTGGCAGCACTCCTTCAAGATGTAGCCTATGAATCCAGGCAACGTTTGATTGACTGCCGTACTCTTTCAAAGACACCTGGTATCTGAGGAATTCTATCAATCCCATTCTAAATTCACGCGCACATCTCTTTCCACTGTATCCACAGTGGTGAATGTATACAAGTGTTCTTCGATGGCTCACATAAATAAAACCCAGAGAAATAAGGTCGGGTGACGTCACAGGCCATGGTACTGGACCAATCTATTTGTTGTTGTATGTTTTACTTAGATCTCGGACTCGTAAACTAAAATGAGCGGAAGTCCCATCAAGCATAAACCACATAATTCTTTGGTGTTATACACGATTACCAAAAATTAATGTTTTCCTGTTTTTGTCGATAACTCGGTAATCCTTTTAAGCCGAATAAAGAAACCATTTTGAAATGAGTAAAGAAAATCGATTGATTATTTTTCCTAAATTTAGTCTTTATAACACTAAGTACCATGGAAAATTTCAACTCCATATCATTTACCGTTAAAATATCTTCTTTTTTGTGTTAAAAAAACAAAATGGTGGCTAGATATAAAACTAAACATTTTAGGACAACTTAGACATACACTTTTTCATTGGTTTTGATGTGAGGAATTAGGTTTCTGAATTCCTGAAATTTTTCACTCTGTATAATAAAAAGTTTCCACTCGCTTCTTTCGTGTAAATATCTCAGCCCTCGTAGGCCACGAAGCTAAGGTAACACTGGCTTCTTCACCTAAGTTCATCTTTAAGGTCTGCCAAGGTGAAGACACTGGCACGAGCGAGAGGAGGCCCCTCACCAATGTTCATCTTAGAGGCCTGCCAAGGCGAAGACACTGGCTTCTTCACCTAAGTTCATCTTCGAGGCTTGCCAAGGCGAAGACACTGGCTTCTTCACCTAAGTTCATCTTCGAGGCCTGCCAAGGCGAAGACACTGGCATAAGCGAGAGGAGGCCCCTCACCAATGTTCATCTTCGAGGCCTGCCAAGGCGAAGACACTGGCTTCTTCACCTAAGTTCATCTTCGAGGCCTGCCAAGGCGAAGACACTGGCTTCTTCACTTAAGTTCATCTTCGAGGCCTGCCAAGGCGAAGAAACTGGCTTCTTCACCTAAGTTCATCTTTGAGGCCTGCCAAGGCGAAGACACTGGCTTCTTCACCTAAGTTCATCTTCGAGGCCTGCCAAGGCGAAGACACTGGCTTCTTCACCTATGTTCATCTTTGAGGCCTGCCAAGGCGAAGACACTGGCTTCTTCACCTAAGTTCATCTTCGAGGCTTGCCAAGGCGAAGACACTGGCTTCTTAACCTAAGTTCATCTTCGAGGCTTGCCAAGGCGAAGACACTGGCTTCTTCACCTAAGTTCATCTTCGAGGCCTTCCAAGGCGAAGACACTGGCACGAGCAAATCGAGAGGAGACTTTTTAATATATAGACATTTCTGAGGGACGTTAACTCCAAATAGGCATCAAAATAGTAGTGATATACACAATTACGAGGATCTGAAAACCTGTGTTAACAGCTTCTTTAAACAAATTTACTCTACTGGGTAAGATCCAATACAATTTTACATTTTTTACAACACCCAATAAAACTTGCCCGTATTACATTTTATGATGGGGCTGGATAAGTGCCATGGTGACACTCGTTAACTTGTAGTACTCGTGAATTAAGATAAATTAGTGGTTTAAAAAAACCGCAAATTTCTCCTATTGTGTAATTTCATTTACATAAAACCGGGATGTTTGGAAAGATGGCGATCGATACGTTTTATTTGGTCCCTTAGAAGCTATCACTCGAGAAAAGTTTGATCAAAAGTTTGGAAAATCGTAATACATTATTCTCTTCTTATGCAAACTTCCATATATTTTTAGTTATATAAAAAAATAAAATAAAACGTCTCGAGATAATGCCAAAATACGCCATTAAAGCTTTTGGACTACATACGACAGACCCCCGTCAGCATTTTTTGGGACTCATTGGTCCTCAAAACTGATATATCCTATTTCAATTTCTTTACCCATCAAATAAAATACTACTTATATATAAGATACAGAGGCAGATTCCTACATTAATCACAGGCAAGGTCTTTACTAACTACACATAGTAGGTATATAGTACTTACTTTTATAGCTCCATACAATAAGCCCGCATCAGCAACTATTAGGATAACTAGGATAGAGATACTTGCAACTTGTATCGCTGTAACAAATTGAACATTTTGGGGTTAAATAATTTTTGACAACATAAAGACAAAATCGTTACTTATTTGTGTAAATGATCATTTTTCTTGGTACGTAGTTTAAAGGCGTCTTATTAACTAGTATTAACTAGTAGTATTAAGAAAAAACGCCTAGTATTCTAACAGAGTCAGAAGAGAACAAGAATTAGTGAAGGAAGATTTGATAGAAAAGATGAAAGAGAAGGATCCAACCTACGACTACGTGGAAAAGGTAGATAGAGCTGTGCTAGGGAAAGATCTGTCTTGATGTATGGATATGAGACATGCAAAGTGAGAAAAGACATTATCTTCAGATATTTGTTAATCAGTTTTAACTTGAGAATATGATGGCCTAAGTTTATCACTACTACAGAACTTTAGATCACCAAGCAGAGTTCCATCAAGATGCAGATACAAAGGAAATGAAGGTGGATAGAACCCAATTTACGAAAGTTGCAAGGAAATATTAAGAGGCACTTTATATTATCGTGACAGACCGAATAACCTGGAGGCAAATTTAAAACCTGGTTGTGTCAATACTATGTAGAGAGAGCCACAAGAAGCTACTTGGTCGAAACCCTATATCACACCTTAGAACTACTGGAATTAAGTCAGATATACTATCCAGAAACCAAATACGTACTTAATAATTTTAAACTTATAGTCACGTGTTTCAAAATACACACGTTTCAAAATGAAACTATTTACACAAATTGTAATACATTTGTGGGCAACCAATATTTTCACCGGTATTTTATAAAATCAGGTCTAAAACTAATTTAAAGACAAGTTGGAAATGTGTAATCACTGAAGTTTTGCCGTCCAAAACATCTTCAGGTCCAATCATTTACAGAGAACGTCTAAAATAAGAATTTATGAAACTATTTTATGGCCAGTTTTGTATTATATCGTTCCGAATCTTGGACAATAACAAAACTCAGGAAGATTGTATTATGAGGTGGAGAGGAAAATCATGAGAAGAATCTACGGAGAAGTTTAAGAAGATGGAACATGGCGTATTAGAATAAATAATTAATGATGACAGGGCAGGTCGTGTTCAACGAACGCCGGAAGATAGTAAAGTGAAGAAGGTGTTCCTGGCCACGCCTTGGGGAAAATGATTAAGAGGATGGAACATGGAGTATTAGAATAAATAATTAGGTTTGCGATTTAAATGAAAAGCCGTATGTTTTTACTTAAACAATGAAGGCTTAGACAGAGCAGGGCGTGTTCAACTAATACCGGAAGATAGTGAGGTGAAGGTGTTTCAGGCCACTCCTTGGTAAAGAAGATCAAGAGGAAGGTCCAGGAAAAGATAAATGGAGGCTGTGGAGAAGGATCTTGAAAAGCTGAAGGGCAGCGAAGTTACGGCAGCTGTAGCGTCTAGAAGTAAGTAGTGTTTTCGCCCTCAACCCTAGATTGTCCTTCACTAAACTCTACTTAAAAATAGAGGACCTAAAAGTCTCAAACCGTCAGATATTTTTAGATAATAAATAGGTTAATAACTGTCTAAAAAGCGATACCAAAATTTTACAATGATTTCTTTACTACATGATTGGAAGTAAAAAGATCATCACTCCAACTATGCTTCAAATCTTAACTAGTCGAATATGAAATATAATTTGGATATTTTTTGTATGTGGGCATATTTTCCCGAATATCGGGGTTTTTTCATGTTTATGATAGCTCAAAAATTGAGGGTTTGCCATTACATACCTAAATTTAATTAAAATTACATACATACAAAATTTGTAATTCAGGTTTTCTCTAAATCAGGTGTAAAATTTTTCATACATATTTGTTTTTGCCATTCCGACTACTGATTAATAATTATAGATATATTAATGAGACTTACCGTCACAATAGTCTATATTCGTAGTTACATCACTACGGCCGTTTCGGCTATTCAGCCATTTTCAAGTGTTTTATGCTGGGTTTTCCCGTTGTCTTAGTTTTTAAAAAAATCACGAACACACGACACATAACAGACACACAAGTTCTTTAAACATTTAATACACGATGCCCACTGTCACAAAGCGTAAAATTTTTATTTAATTTTGCTCGAATATAGCCTATGAGGACAAGTAAGAGTATATTACGGTTCAAGAATAAGTAACAAAAACGAAAATGAAATTAACCGTAGCAATTTAAAGCTCGATTTTAATCAAATACAATTCACCCTGACCCCGTGTTTAGCAAGTTTAGCGGCTTATAAATGTTTTCAAAGGCGACGCCCATATTCCATTTCCCCTTTACGACTGACAACTACCGAACTGACATTTTTGCTACCGATAAATTTTTGCACAGTTTATTCAGATTTAAAAATCTCATTTAACTGTACTGCCCTAAATGATGACAAGTTACATGAGTGCGATGATAAGAGAATCACAATGATCATTCATTACCAATACGTGAAGATTCACTGAAGACTTGAACGTCATCTTCAACATAATTAAATGAATCATGGATACGAAGTGTGCATGTGATTATATCTACAACCTGAAACAAAAAGAACATGTTACTAGATGTGGCTATTGACATTTCTTCTAGATTTTAATAAATTTGTTATGCTAAATGGTGTTACTAATCACAACAATAGAACTTTGCATTTAGTAATAAGCAATATTGTGGGAGCATCCGTGTTGGGTGGCGGGACGCTTTTAGTAGGAATGAATAGGTGGCATAAGGAGGTGTCTAATGAGACTGTTTATGCATTCGCAAAAGCAAACTTTTGTGGTATTTATTCAGATCTTAAATAATGCGATTGGAAGAATGTTTTTAATTGTCAATACTGCGGTTTCTGAATTTTATAAATTAATTTATTCAGCTTTAGTTATATACGCCCAAAAGAGACGTATCTCAATCTGGGAGTAATGATTGTTTTAACGAAATTTAAATATTATAGACAGTACGGTTAAACAACTGATAAAAGAAGCATATTCAATGTATGTAGCAAATCTCGAATGCTCTCTTGAAGATAATCCCAAACAATTTTAGAAATTTGTCAATTGCAGAAAGAGCAGTGGAACAGTAATTGGAATGATTTTGTGTGGAATGACAAGCGGTTTATGAGCAGTTTGTATATTGCGGATGCCTTTGTAAAATGCATTGAATCTGTATATGACAAACCGGATCAGTTAAACTAGAAGGAGGTTCTTCTTCGCTAGGAAGGAGTGCAACCTTTAAACTGGAAGGAGGTTCTCTCATCGCCCGGAAGGATTGCAACCTTTAAACTGGAAGGAGTCCAACCTTTAATTATTTAGCATATTGATCAAGTCGCAGCTGTAATTAAAAGGATACTTTCAAAAAGATCGTTTGGTCCAGACCATATCCCAATTTATGTTGTTAAAGCTTTTTCAGAATAATTCCTGTTTGAACCTCATGTCTTATTTTTAAACTAAGCCTGTCCATGAACATTTATCTGAATGATTATAAATTCTCCAGAATTACTCCATTTCACAAATTAGATAACGCCAACTAATACTTTCAACACCCGCTAAATTATTTGATATTGTAATTCAATTGTTGGTACTATCTCATATGAAACCGTATTTGTCTTGGGCTCAACATAGCTTTATTCCTGCTGGATCCATTAGGCTAATACTAATCTGTCAATCTTTGTAAATTATACATCTAGGGTACTGGATAATAAGGAGGCAAGTGGATGTAGTATAAATTGATTTTGCGATAGCATTTTATAAAGTCAATCGCATCACTTTGTTTTTTTAAAAAATAATTTTTATGGGTTTTCATCAAGTGATCTACTTATGATTTTCTCTTTCTATCTGTTTTTAGGTATCAATATGTAACGTATTGTGGTTTTAAATCTAATAGTTTTATTAAAAGGATCCGGTGTTCCTCAGGGCAGTAGTTTGGGACTTTTATTATTTAATATGTTCATTAATGATATAACATTATGTTTCGATAATTGTGAATATTCAATGTACGCAGATGATTTGAAATTTTTTTTTTAAATATTAAAACTAGTTATGATTGCCAAATTTTGCAGGACAATTTAGACATATTATTTATTTGGTGTGAAGGTAATAAACTTCGACTAAATAATAAAAAATGTTGCGTTTTCATATTATAGAGTATTACATCCTTTAATTAATAATTATTTACAGTTAATAAATATGGTCACTAAGTTCAAGGATTTGGGGGCTCTTATATCACATTTTATTATTTTTTGGGGGGAATGAGAAAGCTTTTCCAATGTTTTGCACAAATTATATTGAATACTCTGTACTCGTATTAGAAGTAGAGGGTAAGTTGGGTAATCGAAATACCCGATTGTTGTCGTTGTCGTATTGTAAACACAATAGTTCTCGATGTCGTCTTGTAAACATGATAGTTGTTGTTGTCGTCTTGTAAGCACGATATTTGCCATTGTCGTCTTGTAAACATGATAGTTGCCGTTGTCGTCTTGTAAGCACGATAGTTGTAGTTGTCGTCTTGTAAACATGATAGTTGCCGTTGTCGTCTTGTAAGCACAATAGTTGTAGTTGTCGTCTTTGCAAAGATTATAGTTGTTGTTGTCGTCTTGTAAACATGATAGTTGCCGTTGTCGTCTTGTAAGCACGATAGTTGTAGTTGTCGTCTTGTAAACATGATAGTTGCCGTTGTCGTCTTGTAAGCACGATAGTTGTAGTTGTCGTCTTTGCAAGGATTATAGTTGTTGTTGTCGTCTTGTAAGCACGATAGTTGTCATTGTCGTCTATTAAGCACGATAGTTGCCGTTGTCGTCTTGTAAGCACGATAGTAACAACTGTTGTTGTTGTTTTTTTCGTCGTTTTGTAAGCACGATAGTAACAACTGTTGTTGTTCTTGTTGTTGTTTTTTTCGTCGTCTTGTAAGCGCGATAGTTGATGTTGTCATCTTGTAAGCACGATATTTGTCGTTGTCGTCTTGTAAGCACGAAAATTGCCGTTGTCGTCTTGTAAGCGCGATAGTTGATGTTGTCATCTTGTAAGCACGATATTTGTCATTGTCGTCTATTAAGCACGATAGTTGCCATTGTCGTCTTGTAAACACAATAGTTGCCGTTGTCGTCTTGTAAGCACGATAGTAACAACTGTTGTTGTTCTTGTTGTTGTTTTTTTTTCGTCGTCTTGTAAGCACGAAAATTGCCGTTGTCGTCTTGTAAGCGCGATTTTTGATGTTGTCACCTTGTAAGCACGATAGTAACAACTGTTGTTGTTGTTTTTTTGTCGTCTTGTAAGCACGATAGTAACAACTGTTGTTGTTCTTGTTGTTGTTTTCTTTTTCGTCGTCTTGTAAGCACGAAAATTGCCGTTGTCGTCTTGTAAGCGCGATTTTTGATGTTGTCACCTTGTAAGCACGATATTTGTCGTTGTCGGCCATTCCATTTATTTAGAAGATCTGCTTGTATCGGTCTGGGTAAGTACCATGATGGCCCACACCAACTTCTTTTGTAGTATATGGAGTGTTCAACTACTATCTCAAGGAAGAAGAAAATTATTTGCGTTAAAGTTGCGAATATTTGAATGAGAATTCTTTTCTGGAGATGATCAGCAGTTACTAGAAGCCAAGTAATTACATCGTTACAGAGTGTCAAGGGGAAGAGAGAGTAAACACACCGAATTGCCAGAAATCTAAATACAATGAGTCATATAAACCCTCGAATACTCTAATAACGTCAGGGTCGGACGAGAACAAAAGTTGGTCGAGAGAGACCGTATAGAAAGAAAGAGAGGGATCTAACCCAAGACTACATGAAAAAGGTGTATATCCAGTTTGGTTACTTCGGGATTGTCAAGGCCGTACTCCAAGGGTTTGGTTGATATTACTTTGCCACGAAGTTTATAGACGATTTTATGTAATGTTCAAAAAATCGATGCCCACTTTTGTACAGATTATATATTCGTTTTGACGTTTGCTGAGTCCAAAAATATTTGTCAGTCGTTGGTCGTTTGTGCAGTGTTCTACAGCAAAACGCACAGACCGATTTTAATCAAATTTAGTATGTGGGCATGTTTCGGCCATAACTCAGGATGATTCTACATTATTATTTTTTATTATTACAGAAAATTACAACTAGGCAATAAGAGCCTATCTAGTAATATACATTTAATACTAATGTCACTGTTCGTTGGAGTATCACCCACCGATAGACTCCTGATTAACGCACACTCTGTTCATGTGTGATTTGTTACACTTTCTCATTGCAAAGTTCTAGAGGCTTCGTCCTTTTCAAGCGACGGGTCTCGCCAGAGTTGTCTAACATGCAAGCTATTTCCTTGTTCTCGTGCTGTAGAAGTCTTTGTTTGTGTTTCTCTACAAATATTTTGATTTCCTCTGAGACAGTGTTTATCCTAAGGTCACTATGAAGACTGTCATTGCGAACGAACCACGGAGCCTTTACAATACTTCGCAGGACTTTGTTCTGGAAAGTTTGAATTACTTTTATATTAGTGTTTTTTGTACAGCCCCACAGCTGGATTCTATAGGTCCATACTGGCTTCAGTATTTGCTTGTATAGAAGCAGTTTGTTGTGTAGGTCTAAATCTGAGTTTCTCCCTATTAACCAGTTCATTTTTCTAAATTGCATGTTTAATTCAACCTTTTTTTCTTTTTGACGTGTTCTTTACAGTGGAGCTTTGCATCGAGTGTCATTCCCAAATATTTAGCAGAATTAGCTGGAGTTACTAAATGGTTATTAATTATAAGTGGAATTGGGTTGATTTTCCTAGTTGTAAAGTTGACATAGGTTGATTTGGATTCATTCAGTTTTAATCTCCAATTTTTCATCCAAATGCAAACTCTATCAATTATTGCTCTTTGAAGTTTATTCGTTGCCTCTTCCACAGTATAACCTGTCGCTAAAATTGTCGTGTCATCTGCAAAGGTTGCTGTGGCACTATTAAAAAATACAAAAGTACCTGTCATAAGAAAAAAGTATTTAAAAAAAAAATTAATGTGCTTTACAGATTATCATCAAATTTTGCTAAAAAATCCAAACAAAATCTATCTCTCTAAAAATGCCGGTTCGTGAATTGTCGACAGAAAAAAAAAATTATGGAACAAAGATACAATTTCTCAATATCGGGTTTACCAATTTTATTCAAATTTTTGTGAAGTGTGAAGATTGACACAAATCAGTGTACAAAATAACAAATTAAAAAAATGACGGTTCGAAAGTAATTGATAAAAACCCACAAAATTAACGTTTATCGCCATCATTAAAAACTTGATTAATTCTATCACTATCTACAATAATAATGCACCTATAACAAAGACATTATAAACTGTAAACATACCAGAGTGGTAAATCCAATGATCATACAACCATACTGAAGATCAGCTAAACCACAGCAACAGGTATAGATATCAGGCATTATCTGAAATCAATTAAACATATATATAGTATGAAAAAATAGTGTCATTACAAAAGTAGCTGATGCGCGCTATCATGTTACTGTATTACACAGCCCCATCTTTCAATACCCCTATACTGGGAAGCGATCAAGAATAGCTCAGTTGGTAAAGAATTGCGGTGTAAAGCCAAAGGTCCTGGGTTCCCTTCTAGGTCGTATATATTCAATTGAAATAATTATGTACACAAGCAGATGCTCTAAATAAAATACCTAAAAGTTGTTTTCTCAGAAATTGTTAAATTATATTGGTAGATTAAGAGGTCTTATTCAGTAAGATAAGTTTATTTGAAACTGTTTTTACACAGGTTTTCTGAAACTCGTTGTATACTATTACTTCCTTGATGTCGGTTAGGCCCTAAAGTCTCCAATCGCTTTAGTGTCGGCGCTAGAGGGCCTCTAAGATGTACATGTTATGTGAAAGAGCTTTCATTCGCTACGCTCTCGTGTAAGTAACTCGCCCCTAATGGATCTCGTAACTAAGCGATTATCTCATTATCTTAGGAGGTAAGGGTTCATACATGCACAATTGAAATCTGAAAAATTGAACCTAATTTAAGAGGTTATAAGTTGAATACCAAACGAATATGAAGAAATCTGTTTAAAACTTTCAACATTTTGACATTTTTAATTCAACTTTTCTGATTTCCATTATACTTCACAAACAGTAAGTAATAATCATGAACCTTTTGCATCTTAAATACCATGTTGCTGTCAAACTTTAACAGTTCTGTGCAGATCGATAGGAGAGGCTATAGAACTAGACACCTACTGTCAGTGAGGCACAAGATATCCTCTGCCGCAGCCCGTTATACATACGTGAGTTGGAGCGGTATTCACCATTTAGAAGGCACTATTGAACACTGCTCGCGTGATAATACTCTTACTACACAATAAATTACATGATCACTTTTGGCATTTGCCAGATCAGGTAGGCTGTGTGTTTGTCAAATCTTTGGTCGCAAGGATTTGATCTGTGCGTGTTACGAACCATCTAAGAACCATCATACAGACAGCTTTCCGAAAATAGTTTAAATGTGTTTCTAAGGACATAAAACGTTTATCAGTGCCTTTTGGCGGCTATTAAAGTAAAGAACAACATTGTTTTTTCTTGTTGTTTAAAGGGAAAAACCTCTCGCTCATCATCGGCATATAAAAAAAAGGGGAAGAAAAGAACATAAAAGACCCCTAGCCCTTGATTACTCTGATAGCGTCGGGGTCGGAAGAGAGCAAGAGTTGGTCTAAATAGATCTGATTGGATAGATGAACGAGAGGGTTCTAACCCAAGACAAAATAAAGAAAGGTGTAGTTCCGTCTAAATCCGAGGGTTCTTATGCCCGTACTCACTTAAGTGAACGCCAGAGGGTACAAGGCACTTCACTTTTAAAGCTCATGTTTATCCATGATCTAATTTCAAATTATAAACTTCAATAAACTTACGAAAGGTTTGGCCAGGTGATTTTATATATATATAGCTACCTGGCCAAACCTGTCGTGATATATAATAATTATATCGCAAAGTAAGCAAATATTGGCGCATGCGCATTAGCAACTTCTGATGCGGTGGCGTTAATACGTAAGTACCGAACATTGTATACTTTGTTACTGTATCTATTTCAATGGTTAACATTTTCCCTGAATGTATATCTTTTTCATTGAATTAACCAAGAAAAACTTGCTTCGAAAAAAGTAGGCTAATAAAGTACCGAAATGTTATACTGAAACTCTTAAAACATCGTAAGTGAAATGTAGGCTAATAACCTTAAAATAAATGTGTAGGCCTATAATTAAGATAATCTATTAATATACCAACCTGAAAGAAAACTCAACTAATAGATTTTAATATAACACACAATTTAATATGTTGAGAGAGAAAAATACACAAAATTACTTCAATAAAAATAAAACCAGCATAATGTTTTAAAATCTTTTAAAAGATATCTGTTACACATTGGATTTAGAAACTTGGAAAATCTTGATCAGCTGATCCTTACAGTTATGACAAAAAACATTTGTAATAGTCAAAATTTGGCAGTTGTCATAAAGGCAGTGAATGCATAGGTCTATTGAAAACTAACTTTGTTTTTAGATCACATTTTCAATGTAATTTAACAGAATATAACAGATATTTTTTGTTATTAACATTTGGTTTTACCTAACTTTAATTTGTAAGTATCAATTTACTTCTCAATTCTTTTGTCCTTTAATTGTAGTATGATAGATACTACTGACAATTTATTAGTTAGCCTATATTATGATATTTTCTGCTTGATGAAAGTCATTATTATCAAAATAACCTAGAAATATTTATTTATTATTATTTATATAATATTTAAATCAAATCTTAGGTTAATTCACTTTTGCTTGAACTTGTAAATAGTACTTGATTGAAATAGAGTTTTTAATGACAGATTCTTTTTTTGGAAGTTATTGCTGATTAGCCTTATCCAAAGATAACTTAAGAACCAGCAATTTTAAGGGAGATTGGTACCTACTTAGAGGCTACATTTGATCAAAATCATTTGACTCTATTTCGAAAAATACATAATTCTAGTTTTGGTCTCATGGCAATTTATGTCACCTTCAAGAGTCTCGTGTTTAGCACATCTCATACAGAATTCTGATTATCTATAACATATTCAACTCAAAGACCCTTCACAAAATCCCTCTGGCGATCAGAAAAGACACAAGAGATATCCCATCCATCAGTTAAGACCTGCACAAATAAGTTACACATTTTTGAAGCAGCAATAATAGATGGCCCAGTTTATTTATTAGTGTAACATTTGTTTATTTACGCCAGCTTTGAAATTCGGAATTATAATTACTAATATACAGATCAGCACAATAATTATCCCACTATAGCGTAAGCTGTACACCGGGTGGGAAATAAGTCAGTTTACAAAATTGCAACAAATTTAATTACAAAGACAAAGTATACAGATTATTATACAAAAAAGACAGACACTGTATGTTGTAGACTAATCTAAAGTTTTTTCAAAATGTCCTCCTTCTTGTTTAAAATAAAATTAACATTTCTGCAACAGGGTAATACGAATTTTACTACATATGACAGCCACTTGAATTCAAATAATATTCTTTGTTATAACTGTTCAATAATCTTCATTTTCACAGAGCCAGTTATGGTATGACAGTACCATATAGCAATTCAAGGTAGTTCTCCTTGTCACAGTTCCATCAAAGAAATAAGTGCCTATAAACCCACCACAAAATAAAGGTGCATTTAATATTGCCTCCATCACCAGATGTGGATTATTAGATGCCCAGTATACACTGTTGTGTCTAGTCACACATCTATTGATCTTAAATGTAGCTTCATCAGTTCACAGAATGTTTTTGTAAAAGTTGTTATCAAAAAAAAACTTCTTGATGGATGATTTTTTTCATGTCACAGAATTTTCATGTCCCTATCAAAATCGTCTTAATTTATTTTTTTAAACTAGACCTATATGTTTTGAGTTTTAACTTTTTCTCTACTCTTAGATCTTCTAGATATGTCATAACCTATGGACGTTTTCTTGTGCACTTTGTGGGTGACTGTACAAAGTACTGAGCTACAACTTCCAAGTTTTCTTTTCTGCTCACAGAAAGCTATCTGAACGAGGAAGATCCGGTTTTCTCCCTACTAGTTCAATTTGTGAGTACTTTGCCTTGATGAAAGTATATTATCAGGAAAGTATTTCACAAATAAATTAATTACGTCTTTTAACTATGGTCGCATTTCCACCAAGCCTTGAAATAAATACTTGCCCTTCAAAAATAAAGCTGTTCCAATGTACTACGTTGAATAACACCATAATCAAAGTTTCTGGCAACGCTGGAAAAATCAGTTGAAACAATCCCAGGCTGCGAGATGTTCTGGGAATCTTATCTGCAGCGTTGTTTCCATTCAGTTCAAATCTACTAAAACCAAATCTTTCTATCCTACAAGCATTCCAGAAATTGAAGTTATACCCAACAATAAAACCCTACAAGTGGCAATGTTAAAGGGTTTTTTTCTTAAAAAATAATAATTGTATGCAATATATAACTTGTAGGATATCATTTTTCTCAGAAAGATGCGTAAAATTTATCTATGTAAATTATATGAATGTAAAAAAATTATATGAAACGGTTTTGGAGTAAGTATGTTAGATGTCAAAAAATGAAGTTAACATTTTTTCAGAAAAACCTGTATCATCCTAAATCAATAGCCTACCACCGTTTTTCAAGATATACAAAAGTTTTGTATAATATTTGTGAATATATTTAGAAAAAAAATTAATTTGTTAATTTTCAAAAAAAAAAATTGTTTCACGAAAAAAGGGAAAATGTTTTGCCTAATTTGAAAATATCACCATTAAATTATTAAATTTATTAAATAAAATTGTTAAAATTTTATGAACTTTTGGTTGTATGGTAATAATCTATGGAAAATTATCTTTAAAACAGTATAAAAATTATTGCCGTAGGATGATTTATACTAGGGTAAATGTTGAATTGCAATAAAAAGTGATTTCTTATCACATAAACACTAGAATGACAGCGGAATAGCGGAATACCACTTGTAGGGTTAATATTTTAATAGTTTTTATTTTTTCAAAAGTTAATGTGAGGTTCTTCGTGCTATTTAATTTGTTCTTCCCTCGTGTTCTTATCCAAATTACTCTAAGTCATACCTGAATGTACCTGTTTTGTAGCACAGAAACCTCCATAGTATTTACTATGGAACAATCCTTGTATAGCAGATTCTACAGAGTTATTTAAGGATGACTGAATCTTGAAATATATTCTTCTTTCTTTTATGGTTAAATAAATCAAACCAAATTCAAAAATAAGCAATCATACAATATTCATAGAAGTTGGACCAATTCATATCTTATAGTAGATTGCTTGGTTTTTATGATGTTAGACATGAATGTTTTACCAATGCTCTTAAACCAATTCTGTTTGGAAAAACATGATATTTACTTTATTTTAAAATTCCGTAGCCTACTTACTTTAAATAATTGCTATATATCATATGATTTTCAGAACATAATGCCTGGTAGATGCTCTCTTATACAAACTTCTTGCTGTTGGGGAGCAACAGATCTTAAAAAGGGATGTTATATAGTTGCATTAGTAAACATCGTAAGTACAATTTGCAATTACAGTGTATGTCTCAATCATGAAGGAAATTATAACAATCTAGTATTACACTAAGCTGCTATAATATAAGTTGAAATAGAATAAAATTTACCACAACATGTTCACAACATTATTCAGTTATTATTCAGTTGATATTATAAATACTGATGGTTTAATTTTTGGTAAGTTACAAAGATTATAAGAATTGTGTACATTATATTTTGTAAGTTTTAGTTGAATTCAAATCTTCAGCCTCTCTTGGAGTCCCGAGGTAGCCTTTCGCTTCGTTGACATTAAATGTTCCATATAAGTATATGTAGTGTAAAAAAAGACCTGGAATGGTTAAATAACTTTTAATTTATAAAAGGTAGATAGTTGAAACTTAAGCAACGATTTTTTGTGTTAAAAAATAAAATAAAATGCGCAATATAAGGTAAATTCACGCCACCTCGCATAACTTTCAAATATAAAGCCCTCTTCAAGTAATACTTCATTTTGATGGTTGTGTTTAAATAGAAAATAACTGTGCAAACTAGGGACTGCAATCTTACTCCAATCCAAAATGAACACCTGTAAAATATTCAAAAAATCTAATTTACTTCAGAACCTCCTCTAAGAAAAATAATTATTACAGCATAAAATTAACCGTTATTTTATTCAAGTTTTATCAGGAAGTTGCATTACCCTAAAATTTAAATTTTATCCTCATTATTTTTACCAAGCTAAAATTTTGAAGTACAATAACAAAAATATTTAATAATTAAACATTTAAAATTAATTTAGTTATCGTTGGTTGAATGTGTAACGGCAGTCTAAATTATCAACAGACTGTAGAGCATAATTTACCTACAGTGTAGATTAATTTTAGACTGCTCTAATAAGATCATCTGCAGAGTGCTGCAATCTAGTTGTCAACTCTCAAGGCATTGTCGGACGATGGGTCACTCGACTTTCTCCTCTTAACCTTGAGTCATTCTCCGTACAGAGTCTAATAACGTGGTCATGTAAAACTTCGGCACAATCACATGATGTGAAACGTAAAAAGGTTTTTCTTCAATCTCTTTCGGCTCGTCATCAAAATTTTAATTTGAAAACTTGATTTTAAGATATGTATCGAATGTAAAAGTACGTTAAGTGCATAAATGTGCAGTTTCATCGAATATTCATGGATGACGTTCCTTCATGTTAAAACCTCGTAAGCGTTCTTGTCGACAAATTCCAGGTAACAATTTTAAATTAACTATATTAAATTATATGTATATCTTTTAATTTTAATTACAGCTATGTACAGTTTAGAAGTAATTCAATCATAATTAAATTTTTGAATTATCAGTAAGTTCTTTGAAAACATAAATTCACATAATTCTTATAAAAGTAAAGTAACTATTCTTCATTTTAAAATTAGCTTAAAATCAAATTATAATCTTTAAGATAATTATAAAATCAAAGTATTAATTAATCAATCTTTCACTTTTAATTAAAATCTTTTTTTTTTTACTTGCAAATTGTACCAGTTTAGATTTCAGACAAAAACCAAGCTATCTTTGTTTCTTTATTTATGAAAACTCATTTTCTAATTTCTTTGTGAAGACATTTTTGTAATTTGTGAAAATATATTTTAATTACTTTTGAAAGTAACTTCATTACATGGAAATATCTAGTTAAAGAACCTGTCTGATTGCCTAAACCTTTCTTAACAAGTCACATGTTTTTTGTGCAGCAAAAGCTGGTTCAAGGTTGAGAGAACAAAAACTTTAACTTAAGCAGTATTTTCAAGTTTAAACAGAACTCAGGACCTCGCAAAAGTTCAAGTTATGAACAACCTTTTTTGAAAGTGTGCCTTACTAAGGTAGAAAATGAACTCAAACTGTGTCTGTTAAAAAACTTAAAAATGAAGTGAACTAACTTTGGTGATTATTCTTTGTAAATCAAAAAATAAAAAATGTACAAAACTTTAAATTAAAATATGGATGGGATAGCATGCACTTTTTTTGGCTTCACGACCCCAAAGGGGTTATTTTTCTAAATTAGATATTGACGTCAATAAAAATTTATTTTTCCTTTTTTTTAAAAAAAACATGATCTAAATAAATAAAACTTTTAAAAACATACATGTTCAAAACTAATCTCTTTCTTTTCAGTTGGCCAACTAAGTATTAAGAAATTTAATAAATAGAAATTGTAATAGTTTATATATAATTTAGTAATTGAAATTTTGTTAGTTTTAATATACCTTTTTTTGAACTTAAATTTCTTTTTCAATAATATATTACAGGAAATGTTTCTTGTCTTTTTAAAATTTCAATAGTAACTATTTGTATGGGGGGAAGTCAAATTTAATGTCAATTTTTTTGGGGCATATAACTATATAAAATTTAATCCTTTGTTAATTTCATAAACTTGTTTGTTAGAAAAATTAAATAAGCGAATTGTTAACTTATATTTACAGATTTTTGTGTAAATGGTTAATTTATTGTTAAGTAAATAAATTACAGGTCTGTTGAAAAATCTCTTCGTTCCTTTCAAACATGTTCCCAACCTGGTTCCAAAATCTTATAAAATAAAATCCCTTGGTATCATGTTTTTGGTAGCAGAGAGTGGTTAGAAAAGATTTTGCCATTTGGAACCATAAAATTTGATAAATTTAAACTGATTTTGTGCTACATAAACTTCACTTTTTTTTAATACAGCTTATTTCATAAACAGAACAACAGTTGTTGATGAACCAAAAAAAATTTTTTAGTAACTCATACGTCTTAATGTAAATTACATAAACACTTTTCTCAAGAACATCTAGACAGATTTTGATAAAAAAAATTTTTTAAATAATTTTTTTTATTTTAGTAAATTTCTAAATTTAACTCGAACAAGCAAGGTCTTAACGAAAATACAAAAAAAAATAAAAATAAAATAATAAAAATCAAAAAATAGATAAAAACTTATAAAAAAAAAATAAATAAATTAATTAAAAAAACTTTTGCTTGTTTGAACTTAGGTTAAAAGAATTTTTTTATATATACATACAACATTTTACTCTACAATTCAGTACCATTACACTTCAAATAAAATTTTGCTTTTGGTATTACTTAGTAGCTCATTAACTAGCACAAAACCAGTTATTAGCAATTTAATCTCGCCTGACACTGTTTTCAGAGTTTTGACTTTTGATGTTGCCTTGTTAATTATTTAAATTTTTTGAATATTGTTAATTATTAAAATTTTTGTGTATAAAATTTGTTTTTCTGATATAGGTGTCCAGTATTAATTCTTGTATGATTCTTGTATGAAACAACATGGTTGACTTCTTTGATTTCCTGATTAGTTATTTTGTTGTTAGCAAGTCAACATGGTTGCTTCATTTATTTAATATTGTTGTTAGGGATGAGAAAACCGGTGTTGGTTTTCCTATGTATGGGTCACTTTTATTACACTTCATGTTAGCTACACTTTTGCATGCCTTTTTTTTAAAAAAAAAAAACACTCAGACTAATTTTGATGAAATTTTTTTTAACATAATTTTTTTTTATTTAAATTAATTTTTTTTTTAGGGGCACATGATTACATATACATAAGACCTTAAGTCATAACAATTTCATGTCCTGCCTTGTGCAGTAGAACAATTTCGACTGTCTACAACGTTTCATACTGCTTCTTTTCTTTATTTTGGAATTAATGCTTTTTGGTCCTTTTAAATTTTTTTAATCACGGAAATTGTTAAGAGCCGTGAATAGTTTAAATTTCTCTTCGTATGGGAGAAGAGCTAGTTTAAATAACGACGCTGTGCATGATTTGACCTGCAGCTTCAGGAGTCGGTTCAGGGGACTAGTCCCCCCCCCTCTGAGTCCGGTCTCCTGATAGCTTTATGTGTGTTATACACCTTTCCTCCCCTTGGCTTCCCCTGGAGTAGTCACCTCCTTATGTGTTCCCGAGGTGCTACTCCTCCCCTTTAGCCACTTATCCTCCCCGTACCCTAGTGGTACAACGGCAATTCATTCATAGCAAAGTCGACAAATTTTTACGTCAATCTTCAGCTCTCTCCCTCCAGGGTGTTATCCCGATTCCTTTCATATGGGAGTAGAGCTGTGACGTTTTAGAAATTTCAAAATTTAATAAGTAAGCGCCGAAGGAGGCTACACCCTGGAGTGGTGACTAAAAGTACTATGAAGCGTTGTTTCTATCAGGTGCCCCTGTTCCTCGAATTTTTGTGGGAGGTACCTCTGGCCCCTTTCTGACTCCACCCCAACTCCGTTTTTCGGGGGGGGGGAGACTGTAACGGCAGTCTAAATTATCAACAGACTGTAGATCATAATTTACCTACAGTGTAGATTAATTTTAGACTGCTCTAATAAGATCATCTGCAGAGTGCTGCAATCTAGTTGTCAACTCTCAAGGCAATGTTGGGCGATGGGTCACGCGACTTTCTCCTCTTAACCTTGAGTCATTCTACGTACAGAGTCTAATAACGTGGTCATGTAAAACTTTGGCACAATCACATGATGTGAAACGTAAAAATGTTTTTCTTCAATCTCTTTCGGCTCGTCATCAAAATTTTAATTTGAAACTTGATTTTAAGATATGTATCGAATGTAAAAGTACGTTAAGTGCATAAATGTGCAGTTTCATCGAATATTCATGGATGACGTTCCTTCATGTTAAAACCTCGTAAGCGTTCTTGTCGACAAATTCCAGGTAACAATTTTAAATTAACCATATTAAATTATATGTATATCTTTTAATTTTAATTACAGCTATGTACAGTTTAGAAGTAATTCAATCATAATTAAATTTTTGAATTATCAGTAAGTTCTTTGAAAAACATAAATTCACATAATTCTTATAAAAGTAAAGTAGGCCTAACCATTCTTCATTTTAAAATTAGCTTAAAATTAAATTATTTATAATCTTTTAGATAATTATAAAATCAAAGTATTAAAATTAATCAATCTTTCACTTTTAATTCAAATCTTTTATTTTTTTTTTTTTTTTACTTGCAAATTGTACCAGTTTAGATTTCAGACAAAAACCATGCTATCTTTGTTTCTTTATTTATGAAAACTCATTTTCTAATTTCTTTTAATCCTTTGTTAATTTCATATACTTGTTTGTTAGAAAAATTAAATAAGTGAATTGTTAACTTATATTTACAGATTTTTGTGTAAATGGTTAATTTATTGTTAAGTAAATAAATTACAGGTCTGTTGAAAATTCTCTTCATTCCTTTCAAACATGTTACCAACCTGGTTCCAAAATCTTATAAAATAAAATCCCTTGGTATCAAATGCTGGACAACCTTCTATGAATTATTTTCCTAAGATATTCTTCAGTTTACAAAGGAAAAAAGTGAAAATACTCACAAAACCTGTTCGAAATGTCTGCTTCCTGTTGTCCGACAATGTACCAGCCAATGATAAAATTCAGAAATTGTGTTGTCTAAGATATCTGAAAGTACATGCTCAATTTCCTGCGCACTTGGTCAAAGTTCAACAAAATTATAGTATAGCTTTTTCTGTAATAATTTTGTATTATTATTTTCCATAGAACATTTTCTGAAGTTAATATTTGAAAAAATTTTCTAACCGCCATTTTGGATTGGAGTAAAATATTGTCCTTTAGATTGTGCAGTTTTCTATTAAACATGACCTTTAAAATTACTTGATGGGGCTTCATATATGAAATTTAATAATTGTCCCTCAATAACCCCATTTTGGTTTGGGGGTAAATTTAGTTAATAAGGCATAAAAATAGTTTTTTCTACACCAAAAACATTACTGAAGTTTCAGCTTTCTACATTTTCAAGTTTAAAAGTTATTTAACTCTACCTGGACTTTTATAGATATAGGAATGGACTAGATCTACTCTCAGATCTTGATTATGGCCAGTCTCAAATGCTGTGTATCAGATTATTAGACCCTTCATTCTCACACACGCAGGAACAAACCACCAGACAATGGTTGAGCAAGCTACCTGTCACTCATAGCAAGACGCCTAGTATACTACTACAATTTTTTTTACAAATTTTAGAATTGTTTTGTTACAATTAAATTATCGGCATGTACATGAAATTACAAGAAACATAAGTCCAAGCTCGACCATATTACTGCAAACTAAGGAAAAACTACAATTATTGAAACATAAAATTATATAATGATGAATATATGTACTTTGTAAGCATCTTTAATAAATAGCGATTTACTGAAACATTATGCAGGTCTATATATCGTTTAACATTGTATCCAAATGAGTTTTTTACATCTTCAACAAGATTTACAATATTTATATAATCCACCGAAATAGCCACATCATCCTCGGTTAATCACATCCGCCTTTTCTATATCCTCTTGTAAATGAGTCAATGGATATTACAATGGTTATTGGGAAACGATTAGTGATAAATAAACCTTCCCCTTTAAAACCATTTCACAAATCCAAATTCTGCCTTTATTAGCTAAATCTCGTAACAGGGCCCCGACTGTGGTGTTGTAGGTATTTCATTTGTATAGTATTTTTGCTAAATAATATTATCAAGAAGCTTTATTGTAGTGTTATTTTTTACTATGATTGTGCCAAAAAAAGTTATTTCTGCTCACACATGCCAGCCCAATTATAGCTTCTCTCTTAAGTTACTTCAAAAAAGAGAAGAACAATGGATGTCTCCTTCTTGGTGTAAGAAAGGTCTTACAGTGGGTATGGATGCAAGTGGAATTTCTTTCAGGACAGTGTAGCGGATTAAAATGGAAATGAAGCAAGTTATAGAAACCAAAGGAAATAACTGCAATAAAGATTCTGTAAACATGGAAAGCAGAGATGACAAAACGCTTGTCCCAGCTGTTGATGAAGAGAGTCTCATCATTCGAACTTCGAGGAGTTGTAGAACCTAGAAGTGAATAAATGATAATATAGAAGAAGAAGCCAGTAATGAAAATTGATTCGTTTGACAAAGGAGCAATTCGTCGACATGTTCTGAACTATTATAAGTGAAAAGAAGTTCCAACTTCAAGAAAACTATGGGTTTCTCAGTGTGAGGCTGAACTTAACACCGGTGGAATATCATCTCTGTTAAATATATTGCATGATTTGAGATTTTATTATAAAAAACTAATCAACAGAATAATTTTTAATGAAAACCATCATCTGCCTTACTATGGTGTCATTTTCTCAGAAAAATCCATACTGAAAAAACTAAGAACTGTGTATTTCTGGATGAGACCTGATTAAACAATAATGTAGCCAAAGACAGGGGATGGACAGACGATACTATGTTGTGATCAACTGGCACCCTGTTGGCAAAGGAAAATAGCTAATTATCTGCTATGCTGTTCGCTCTAATGGCTGGATAAATGCTTCCCCCCTTCTGTTTGAATCATAGAAGACTGAAGACTATGACGAGGTGATGAATTCTGGTATGTTCGTAAAGTGCTTTTTTGATCATGTTATAACGATCTCAAACGATCACAACGGATAAATAATTTATTATGCCTAGTATCAAATATTAAAATAATAATAATCGATAAAAAAAGTTAATATTAATGAATAATTGTAAGAATGAGTAAATTTAGACAAAACACATGTTAACAAGCAAACCATACCGACATAGCAGCTGCAAAGTTAAGTTTGGAAGATAACGGTACTAATTGACGAACGTGACAAGGACAAGGAAAAGAAAACATTCAGTTTTCTTTGAGGGAAGAAAGTTCGCCGACATAAATAAAAAAAAGGCAGAAACATAACGGAGTTTTGCTATTCATAGCAGCTGCATGTCATAAACAGGGAACCAAGAAAAAATGAGAAAGTAAATACCTAACGGTATCTCCGAGGGCGAAGTCAACGCACGTAAAAAAAGTAACGATTTTAGAAAGTTTAGATGTCCAATCAGAAGAGACCTGAGTTTCAAAAAATGAGAGATTGACCAATAAGCGAAGAGGACGCTGCATTTGAAAATCGGGAGAGGTTAAATCCAACGGGAAGAACAGTCAGTCTAGAACTTGGGTTGAGAGCGTGTAGGTCTTAGCTTACAGCTGGGAATCAGAGAAGGAGGTGTTAAGAGTTAAACTGAGAACCTGAGGGTTTAATTCAAAGTCGTCGAGTAACTTAAAGGCAGTCGCCACAAAATTTAGTCGTTTTTTTGTAGTTTTTTAGTAATCATAATTAAAATAGAGTCAAAGAATATTAAAGTTATAAAGGAAGAGGAGAGAATCATCGCGTCGAAATCAATAGTTAGTTTGAGAACGAGTAAGGAGACCAAACAGAGTTTAGCGGACGTAACACCAGAGATTCACCATCCGTCAATGAACCAGGAATTGCAGCATCCGACCTCCTAGGATAAGGATACTTGTGTTTAGTGCGTCGTTAGTGATTGTGTTGTGTACAAGTGCCAAAAATAGAGGACGAGGAGTAACTGTTTGATAAGTACCAAAATTTATAATTAATAATCATTAGAATCTAGTATTTCACTTTGATGAGTCATAAAAGTTCCCATGCCCGAGATAAGAGTCAAGTTTTTATAAATTAAATTAAAAGAAAGTAATTGAGCTAGCCGGCAAAATAAAAGTAATTTGAAAATAATATAATTAAATTAAAGAAAATTGTTTTTGTAATAGATTTGATATAAAATTAATAAGAACATTAAGACAAGATCTGTAGAGACATTCGTTGAGTTTTTTATGTAAATTGAGTAATAAATTAAGATTTTAAAATTGTCATCCATTAAATATTGTGTATTAGCATAAATTAGTTTTAAAGAATGAAAGTGTGAGAGAATGAAGTAGTCTTAAGATTGAAATGAATAATTAATTGAATTGATTCTTGTTATAAATAATTATCTGATAATAAATCCAGAAGATGGTAGAAAAGTAGAAATTGTTTTGTGGAATTAATTTAATTCAACCATCCTAGTTTTTCAAAATAATTAAAAAACAAATTAATTTAAAAGTAAATTAAATCATTAAAATAAATTATAGATAACATCTTAAATGTTATAATGTGCTACTAGCAATTTCACCTCAATCTACGATTGTTATATACAATGCTCCCTACCATTTGAGAGTAAAAGATAAAGCTACAAATTCATCTTTCAACAAAGCAACAATGGTTAAGTGGTTGCAGGAAAGAAATATTTTGTTCAAGGAGGATCTGCACAAACCAGAGATATATGAACTTGTCCGATTACACAAACCACTGAACCCTAACTACTTCATCTATGTAGAGGCTGTGAAAAGGGAATTCAAGAGCATACACCTACCACCATACCGCTGCCAATATAACCCCATTGAAATGGTGTAATCAACCTGAAAGACTATGCCAAGAAACGAAATACAACGTTCAAGCTCAGAATTTATTCATGGAGTCAATAGGCAATTTTACAAGAGGAAAGTGGGTCAAATATGTGGAAAAAAAATTGGTCTGCATCGGACCAGACGGTGGAAATTATACTTCTTTGGCCATTTACTCACACAGACGCACACAGACAGACAGACAGGATACATAAATGAAATATAACACATTTTTCCCTGTTATTCAATATATTTCTCTTCAATATATTATAAGTGACTTCAGTATTATATTATACACCTATATATTATCATTATCAGTAATTTCTTCTTTAATCATTCTTTCATTGTGGTCATTTTCTGGTTGGTCATTAGAAATCATACTGTATTCCAGGAAAGACACAATCAATTTATGATAACTAAAGTAACTAACAAATATTCTAGATTCAAACTTTTCAAGATATCTACTAAATACAGCATCGATGGTCGTTCCGTATTTGGTCGTACTTTGATTCTTATCGTTCGACATTACCAAGTCTAGTTTTTCTTTTAGAAAATTTATTAATGGCTCTGTTTTTTCATCGGAAAAATTGATGTTGAAATCACCGCTCATTATCATTGGGATTTCATGAAAATTTTCATGAAAGTTTCATCGAGCAGTGCGGAACCTTCTCTGGTATAAATTAATAAATTTTGGTGTATAAACTTTATGATGTGGTTCACAGTTTTACCAGGAGAAATGTATATCGCTACAACTACGAATTGTCCACCAGTTTGTGGAACGCATTTACTAATACAAATTTCTCCAATAGCAGACTGTGCTGCAACAAGAGATTCCGATGCCCTTGAATGAACATCCATGTGAGAAGTGACAATATTATAAGGGTACGAACAGAACAAGTGGGTCGCGGTGGAGGTGGAGGTCGCGGTGGATGAAAGAATCTTCCTTCATATTTAGCACTTGAAATTCAAAAATTAACTTAATACGCTAAAGAGATTATGGAAAGCAACTAGAGTACCCTAGCGCACGGAATGACAGACGCCAGACGTGTTCTATGGAAGCTGCTGTAGAGGTGGATGACAACTTGGCCTTGAGCACACCAATCACAGAGAAGCATCCTTGTAGACCGCACAGTAGGCATCCATGTAAAAACAAACTCATTTGATTTTCAAAAGCATCGATGTAAACCTCCTGGATGGCATCGCTCTAAACCTCCACCGCGACTTACCTGCTCTGTTCTCTTCCATTCACTACAATGTGTTTGTTTTACATGGATGTCGACATCGACCGCGACTTAACTAGTAGCATCCACCGCGACCCACTTGTTCTGTTCGTACCTTTATGGTCACTTTCATTGTGGTAAATTGCTACTCCTCCCGCAGCAACATTCTCTCGCTTATACTTTGCTATGCAATGAAAATTCGGAATGTCGATGTTTTGCCCATCTCTCAAATGTGTTTCCGATAGTATAACTATTGTACATTGTTTGAATACGCTGTCATTTAGATTGAGTGCATGTGCAATTAGACTTTGACTATTTATTGAATAAAAACTTATTCCTGTCCTATTAGAAAAAAACAACCTTCCCAAAGACTCAATAATTGTTGGTAGTCTATTGAGTGATAATCTTTGAAATTCTCTCTTTATATCTGATGTACCTATAGAATTTCTTCTGCCATGGTGGAAAATGTTGTTGTCATCTTTTGTAGTGATATATACTCATCACTCTCAATAAGGCAACATACACTAATTCTATGGAGTGACTTTTGTCGTACTATTCATAAACAATCTCATCAAAAGTCCCACCCTGCGATTTATGTATCGTGATAGAAAGAACATGATACCAATGGGAAATAATTTCTCTGAACATTAATTGTTTTATTATTATGCATCGGTATCACGGATGACCTTCGTAAAATAGGTACAGCATTGCGATCAATATTGTGTTGTGCCATGTATCCTGCACATTTTTTCTGCAGCTTCTGCCCAATTTTATTTGGGAAAATAAACCACACTTTTAAAACTTCCCCATCATCGTTGAATTCTATGTGCCCTTCACCTTTGGTTCTAATGATGAAATATACTATTAAGAAACTTTCAAAAATTATTTTACATTGGACTGTGGTAGGCCTAAACTATTTTTGTACTGAATTTATAAAAGTAATGGATATAATTAGGTGTTTTGAGTATACATTATTATATTGGTTGCTTAATTTGTATATGTAAAATCACAAAATCAAGTTTAAAACACTTTCAAAAATGGTTTTACATTGGTCTGTACTGGGCCTAACCTATTTTTGTCCCTAATTACAAAAATAATGGATCTAATCATATGTTTTCAGTATGAATTGTTATATTAGTTGCTATGGTAACTTAAAGTATACAAAAATGTAAAATCGTCGATTTTTCTCAGTTTTAGCGTGACATGGTTTCTCGACCAACACCCCATCCCAACGAGCGCAAAGAAGTATACCTTCAAAATCATGGAAAAAGACTGGAAGAGTGAAGGCCTTGATGAGTCGAGTGTACAACAATTCATTATCAACTTGGCATCAGATGATGACTGGATCAAAGACAAATGGAGTGTGGACGAAGAAAAGGACATCAGTTGTGCCCCCGTGGAATAAACAGCCTGATGTTTTCAAAAAGATGTGAACCATGAAAATACACTTTTTAAGAGATTTTGTAAATATTATAAATCGTTCTTGTTCTGACAAAGTAACAACTAAAACACACACAAAACAAGAAGAAAAAAACTTTTAATGCAACCTTTGGCAGTCTGCATAAGAATCTTAAAATAAGCTTTGAAAAGCAGAGAGAAAGTTTTTTTATGTATTTAAGTATCCCTTACTTTCTAGAAATATAGCCGAGTGTGGACTTATTTTTCTTGTAATATCATGTAGGCCTATATGGTGATAATATAATCGTAGCAAAACAATTATAAAATTTTAACAAAATCGTAGTAGCATACTAGGAGTCTTGCTATGAGTGACAGGTAGTTCCCCCAGCCATTACCTGGTGGTCCATCCCTACATGTGCAAGAGCAAAGGGTCTACTAATCCAATACACGTCATCTGAGACGGGAGAGACTGAACATGTTCAAAATGTTAATTATTTAACACAAAGAATCAAAATTATAAAATCAAGCTTCAGAATACACAACGTAAGGAAGAGAATATCGAAAGTTGCAAGTAAATCACTTTAAATGTCCAGGTTATAGACATATGTGTGTTTTTAATAAAAATCTCTCAATATTAAATTAAACCCCTCAATAAGTGTGTGAATTGCCCTCAGTACTATTTTAAATATTTGGGCTGTAAGACGGCCATAGATTTGTAATATACATACAAACATCTGATATTCAGACACAAATGTTTTTTTTACAAAATTGATTTTAGTATGTTCTAAAATAAGTAATGAATGAAAACAAGTAGATTGGTCATACAACACACAAGCTGATCATCTAAATGTAAAGCTCAAAAGTTGTTTTCTTGAGCCTTGTAGGAATTTTTTTAATTGTATTGGTAGATCAAGGAGTTTTATCCAGTAGAATTTGTTATTTAAAAGTTGTTACACACGTTTTCTGAACTCTGAACCTGTTAATTGTATGTATCACTACTTTCTTGACATCACCTAAGCCCTAACAGGCCTCATGAATATATGGATTATAATTCTCTACTCGCTATACTTGTGTCAATGTCTCGGCCTTAATGGATCTCGTAACTTTACAAATTTCCTTGTGAAGTCAGGGTTACAATTATTTTTTGACCACAACTTTGTTGTTTATTGTGGGATTAGTACCATTAGATGCAGAATTAAAATCTGTAAAATTTCATATGATTAGGTTGATAGCACATAATATGTGAATAAAATACTGTTCAATGTGACAGCCATTTTGACATTTTTTAATTTGGTTTTACTGAATTACAATAGCAAAAAGGAGCACTCTATAGTCTAATACGCTAAATTTCATGGTCCTACCATAATTTTTGTGGCCACTATGATACTTATGATAGATGACAATGACCACAGTTGGTGGTATATCGGAAATAACTTTTACAGTTTTCTCAGGCCATACGTAAAGATCAGTCAGACAAACTAGAGAGGTTATTTTTTTTCCAAAGATCTGTACTTTATATACTGTGCATGTAAAATATCACATATTGTTTTAAAATTTCAAGTGTGCACCTTAATCCATGAAAAATGGGACCATAAAGTGGTCATGTATAGCATTAAACACAACTCATGATCTATGAAACTTTTCCTGTTTCAGATGTTCTGCTTAATGTTCATTATTACAATGCCTGTTTCATTAAACCAAAATTACACCCACTACAAGTTATACTGTAAGTAAAAAATATCAATTGTAGGCTAAAATTGTGTAGGCTAGAATACAAAATTACAGTTTATTCATAATGTAGAACAGTAACTGCCAAGACTGCGTTAGATAAATTTGAAAAATATTATTAATTTTTAGTTTAATTTGTCCATCTACAATCTTATGTTTAAAAAAAAAAAAAATTACTAGAGTTTCAACTTTAGACTCAAGAAGAAACGTTTTTTATACAGTTGGAACCAGCAAATTTTATGTTTAATCTATAACATTTTTGTTTATGGTTATAATTCTGTTTGTGATGTGTGTTCACTTTTTATCATCTTATATAACATGTGTTCATTTTTGACAATATTCAAATTGAATATAAATTGCTATTTAATATGAGTAATCTTAACAACAAAAACTTAGTGGAGATCGATGAAGTTGGTGACTTTCAAAACTAAATTTGAAAAAATAGAAGATCACAGATGGACAAATGAAGGTTAAAAGTACAGTATACATAAAATACTTTAAATAATTTTTCTTTACATTAATCACGAGACAGTTTAATACATTTAAAATCAATGTGGTTCATGTTTACTTTCGCACATATACAATAGTATAGAGAAAGTTGTGATAACTTAAACAATCTATATTGATTTCTTGTGTTGATATAATATTCGTGTTGAGGTTCTCAGAGTGGTTTATGGAATGATGTCTCTCTGTCATCTGTTACATGTGTAGAGATTTACAGCCAAAATATGTAAACCGATTTTAATAAAATTTGGTATGTGATCATATTTCAGCTATATCTCAGAACTTTTATTATATTTTGATAACTCACAATTTGGGGCTTACTACCATAAGAAAAATATACAAAATTATGATTTAATTTTTTTATTTTGCTCAAATGATCTCACTAAGAATCCAAACAGATTGTCTTGATCATCATCTCTCGAAAAATTTTGTTTCATGACATATCAACAAAAAACCCCAAAATCGGTCGTAGAGGTGATAACAGTTAGTTATAAAAAACATAATTTATCGATATCAGAAATACTGATTTTGTAAAATTTTTATAACAATCCTAAGAATAATTGTGACCTAAATATGAATGCAAAATCAAAAGTGAAACAATATATTATGGTCCAGGAAAAATTAAAAATAATAAAATGAACCTTGACCACCATCATTAAAAGCTCAACTTTAATCTAATACAGTTTACGCTAAGGGCACATTTGTGGCACAAGCAAAGCAAGTTAAACCCTATTTAAATATATAAATATTTTTTTCAAAAACTGTGTCCATAGTTCGTTTCCACTTTTTTACTGACAACTCACAATTTTGGTTGGTTTTCATTTGTTTTCAAGGGATGGATAAGTAAAAAATTTTGTTCAATGTTTATGCACTGTTTATTCATTCAAACTACTGAACAGATTTGAAATTAATTTCACGACATATGTTTTGTGGTTCATCTGGCTCCAGTGAATTCATTAGCCTCAACTTTACAATGACAGCTACTTGATGACTAAAGTACGAGGGTTATTAAAAAAGTTCCCATGAGTTTTTTACAAAAAACAAGAAATCTTCTTAACCATTTTTATTGCTATTTGATGTACAGTTATTACACTACTTTTTGGCAGTTGAAGCACATGTCATATCGGACCACCATGTACTACATCCCTTCATTGTAGAAAATATTGTCTTGTTGTTTAAACATCTTGGTCACTATTGTCTTGTAAAAAATTTAAAAAAAATAAATTAATGACCCTTAATCCTTGCAAACTCTAATAACATCAGCATCTGAAAAGAACAAAAAGTTGGTCAATAGAGGTCGATAGGAAAGGGAAAGAGAAGGACCCAACCTAAGACTACATGAAAAAAGGTGTAGATTCAGGTGTAATAAGGGTTGCCTACTGAGTGTTTGTAGATGCTGATGATTAATAACTTCTGAAATTATATTTTAGGTGGCGATTGGTTTAGGTAAGATTTTATTTGGTTTTGGGTATGGGTGAGTGGGAAAGTTTTTGCACCGTTTATTTTGTTGTGCTCCTGTCACTTTGTTTAGATTTGCCAGGTAGATTTGTTGAATGTATTAATACTTGTACATACTTGTAATTTTGTATAGAGATATAATAAAACAAATTTATATGTTTCATTTGTATGGAGACTTTTATCTCTCTCTGTACAACATGACTTAATATACTGGATTCTATTTTTTTTTTTTTTTTAATCTTTTGTCTAATACATTTTTCTTTGTCTTTAAAATTTTTAAGAATGTATTTGTTGTAAAAGATACACCCTTACATTTATAGTGAGACAAAAAATTAACAAATAGAAGAATTATTGCATATTTTTTTAGTTTTGAGGATGGTGCTTTTAAAATGGCACTTAAATTTTAAAATATGTATTTAGATAATATTGACAAAATCCAGTAAACCAATTTTTTTTGCCGATTAGTAGTAATTTGTTCATTGGAAATGAAATCCAGTGGTCCCAAAAAGAAGGAGAGGAACAGTTTTATTATTAGTTTAATTAAAATAAGGAAACACTGTGTCCATTTTATAAACAGCTTTTTATGATTCATGCTTTATTCTTGTTTCAGTAATATTACGAGCTGTTGTAGCAATGGTTGGGATACTGTTTGATTTATTACTGGTTTGTGCAATATCTAATGTAAGTAATTTTTCAGCATAAAGCAAGCACAGTAGAACCTTAGTAATCCAAACAAATTGGGATAATCCAAAGAGTCTGTATTAAAAAATAATAATAATAAAATTAGTCAAGATATGATTAAAATACACTGTAATAATTAAATAAATGTTGAGTGCCAAACTGTTAGTTAATCCATCTGTAATAGCTTGAATTTCAGTCACTCACATGCCTAGTTAGGCAAAAATTGTTGGAAATACTATGTATAAACAGCTTCATCCAGGGATTGATCTGAAGACATCTGCGTTTTTTTCACAGCACTTACTTCCTTTTCTACATTCAATTTCAGGACAATTTTTTGTAAATGTTCCTTATGTTTGAAATACTCTCTTTGTAGATCCCATATTCCATACAAATGCTCCCTACAGACTTCACATTTTAAATTTATCTATGAGAGAGAGAGAGAGAGAGAGAGAGAGAGAGAGAGAGAGAGAGAGAGAGAGAGAGAGAGAGAGAGAGAGAGAGAGAGAGAGAGAGAGAGAGAGAGAGATGTTTACTTTCTTGCCTTTAACAGGCTTACTGAATGACAACACAGTACACACAAAAAAACAATACATAAATAGTTTCAAAAACAACATACAATGTGCAAGATGACTAATAGAATCAATATCTGATTGTGAAAGGTACAGTCACATGCACACAAAATCCCACACTGAATCCTTGGAGAGAGAAAGTTTAAATTGTAAGTCAAACCTGCCACTGGTACTCACCACTAATGAGTAGAGTGGAGTCACATACTTACAATTATTTATCTTTTTATATAATCAATTTTTATTATCATTATTACTTTTTTAAACTGTCCAGATTAATTAGGTCCTACAACTTAATTAACAGATATTGCTATTGGTCATTTATGATAAATCAATGAAAAATCTTTTTTTTTTAATTTTTCTTTCGAGTAACAAGAATGTCCATTACTAGGGATAAATTACTTTAACACCATGCTGAGTACAACTGCCATATCTAAGAACTGTAATAGCATATGATAATGTGAGGCTCAATATGTGGGTTGAACAGTTATTCATAGTTTTGTGGGTTCAGCTTCAGATTGCTCTAGTGTCAGAGAGTGCAATACGGTATGAATTCTTTAAGTTATCAGAAGTGGTAGTTAGATATGGCAGCACTAGAGCTTGTAATTCATGAGCTTTAAACTATTCATACATTTTTCTCCCCTTGTTGTTTTAAAACCTTCCAGTCATGATCGCTGTACAAGGGGAAAAAAAGGAAGAAAAGAGCATAAACGAAGAATCTCTAACCTTTGAATCCTAAGCATTGGAAAAGAACAAGAGTTGGTCAAGAGAGAACTATTAGGAAAGATAAAAGAGATGGATCTAACCCAAGTCAACATGAAAAAGGGTATAGAACTGGTTAGTTTCCTTTGAGATTGCCAAGCCTGAACTCACTAAAGTTAGCCTCTGAGAGTAACATACTAAGGCGATGGCCATTCTATTTAGTATCTAAAATTAATGGTAAAACACATATTATTTTAAATGTTGGGTTACACAATCTCCAAGTTGTTTTAATTTGAAGAAAAATTATGAGAAAATAAACACCACATTGTTATGATTGTTTTATTTTAAAACGGAATAGCTTAATAATACAGTAGTACTAATACATGCAACTATCTATTAGTGTAAGGAAGTGTGAAACTCTAGAAAAACAACTTTAACACAAAATCTTAGTTATTAATATAAAGTGATTACAAAAGATTACCCTGATTACAATCTGTTATAAAATTTGTATTAGTAATAGTGATATGAGTGTGAAATACACACAACCTCTAGATGTTGTGTCCCCATCTATAGTAGCCCCTTCAGACCCAACTCCTTTAGGAAGTATAGAACATGATGATAGTCAATGGAGATATATTCTATTGGGACTTTTTTCACTACAGTGCTTTTGCTCTGGCTTCCTCTGGTGACTTGTCCAGAGCTAGTGATCACAGGTACCATACCTCTTCTCAGTGAGTTCTCTTGGCAGGAGCAGGGTGTTCCTGAGGCCTTTCTGCCCAGTCTTCCCCTCTTTGTTGGGTGCTTCTTATATCAGGAATGGCCTATTTGACTCTTCTTTATTATATACGAGTTGTCAAGGATATTTTGACCAAGTGGAGAATTCTAATATTTTAGAAAAAGTTATTACATGAGTAAAAAAAAATATTAAGTCAATTTTTTTTGTGGATATATATTTGTTCTGAGGTCCCCTGAATCCAAAATATTATTTTTTGGAATGATATATATCTGGCAACTTTCATAGTGAACTGCTCTACCTACACCCCCAAATGAGTGGAACGATTTTAATCAAATTTGTTAGCCTATATTAAAGATGATTTCTACGTTTGATTAATAATTCAAAATTTGGGGGTCTTCTTCTCCATTGATATTACAATTTTATCAAAATTAGCTCTAATTGATTTTGATATAATTTTGCATAATTGTAGCCTTTAAGAACTCAAACGAAACGTATTGACCGCCACCTCTCCAAAAAGATTCATGAGTAAAAAACAACAAAACATTGGCTGAATGGCTATTTTGAAATATTGAATTTCTTAAAATCAGCTCTATCAATTTCATTCAAATTTTAGTTAATAAGAAGATTAATGACCCAAATCTGTGTGAAAATAGTTTTCACTTTTTTTTACCGATAACTAACTACCAAACTGTCATTGTGTGACAAATACTTTTGATTAGTTGGTTTTGGGAAGGGTGAGTGAGAAAGTTTGTGCAATGTGTTTGTACCATTTATTTTATGATAGACTCTCTGTAATCCAAACATTTTAAAAGGGGAATATGAGGGTCAAGTATGAATTCAATATGAGATTGTAATTAATGTAACTGTGTTTTATAGGTGTAAAATTTTATTAAATAATAAAATTGATTTGCTGCTATACATACTATTTTATAGCACTTTTTTACCACATTATAGGTTATTTGATTTAATCTGGACATTCAAACATCCAAACTACAGTGCATTAAAGAAGTTTTACATCATTATTTTTATTTCATTTTTACAGCCTAGGGTAAAACTACATTTTGTAAGTCACTTTTCATTTCAATAAAATTACATGGATTCCATACATTCAATAATAAAACGGTGCAATATATTAGTGATTACATTTAAACAGAATATAAAACAATACAATAACACAATACATTTAAAATACTAATTGGATTTACCAAAATAATGATAAATTGAATAATAATACCACACTAAAAATAGCTCTGAGGTATTAAAAGATTTATGAATGATATAAATTATTACTAAATTCACTTACTGACTTCATTTCTTAAAACTTTCTTCCAATCCCTTGCAGTCTGGAAGTTTGTTAATAAATGTTACATCAGCCTTCATTAATACGAGTAATATGGTAGCTGCTGTACTGTAACAAATTTTCAAAGTATTTAAAGAATTCTAAAGTAAAACAACATTATTATACTCTATATTAAGACTAAATGATTTTTTTTCCTTACAGAACATCAGGTATTTATTAATGGTTTGGGTTGTTGGAATAATTCTCCTTGAAATTGGCGGGACTATTTTAGTGGTTTTTGATGCAGTCTACGCCCATGATCGTAATTATCAAATAGGGGAACCATTATTACAATGCTTTATTATTGGTAAGTCAATGTGTAAATATACAAATTCAAACTTAGTAAACATAGATAATCAGTGGCGTAGCGAAAGATGAGCGGCCGTTCCAAGTCACCTGATTGAGGGGGTGCAATATTTTTTAAGAAAATTTTGTGAAAATAAGTTGTAGCTAAAAATAAAACTAACAAATATATATTTCTAGCCTTCGATATGAAAAGTAATCTTTGATCAAATTAATCCAGCTAACATCCCTTGGGATTACAACATCCGTACACTCATCAGTGTTGAGTGTAGTGACAAATTATGTACTTTGTCATAGCAAAAGTGAAATTACAATTACAGCATGTCTTAAAGTAACTTCAATTATTTCCTTGCACATTTTAATCCGTAGTAATTGAAGTGGAAAAGAGGTTATGGTGGTGTTTTAGTTTATTTAAATCTCAATTTTGTTTATAAATAAATGTTGAAGTAATTAAGTGGGGCAGCATTACATAAATTAAGGTGGGGAAATGAGGAAGTAGTACAAAAAGCCATAAAAATTGTTAAAAAATTTCATCTTACTTTTCAAAGTTGTCTAATATTGACAGCGGTAAAAAATCAACAAAGTATTGTCATCTGATAGAGAGGCTACCAAAGCTGCTTAGCAGTAGCATAAAGATAAAACGATACTTCCAAGAATTGTTAACTGGAAACCGCCCAAGTCACCTGCACTTGAACGCATTTCTACTAGAAATGCAGATAATTCTATTTCTTATAATGAACAAGTATAAATGCAACCTCTACATCTTGATTTGACAGTAGCAGGGTAAATTAATGCAAGTAAATATATTATGGGATAATGTCTTTTCTCACTGCAAATAAATCACCATTATCGTAATGTTGATAGGAATGTCAAGGCTATGTTTGTTCCAGAGCGCTCTAAATCTCGCTACGCCACTATGTAGAACTGTAGATTATATTCAGAGTCATTATAATATGAATGTGTTTTTGTTTTTTTTAGTTATCAACATCTACCCCTTACTTATTGTTATCAGCTATTACAAATATTTACGTAACTTATCAAATGAAATACCCAACGGAGTTTCGAACAATCAACCAACTGCACATAATCCAAAGAATATATTAAAATGAACTGGAGTTTTCCACACCCTTCAAACTATCAATGAAATTAAAATATGACCAAAAAATTATTATAAAATATCACTATAAATAATTATATTTGTTTTATAATTAGACCATAAGGTGTAAATAAATAAATATAGTTCAATATATTTTAATAGTGTAAACCTTATTGAATAAAATAAATGGTGCAAAAATATTGCACAAACTTTCTTATCCGTCCCTAAAACTAAATACAAACTTACCAAAACTAATGGTTACCAAAAATATCATTCGATAGTTGTCAATCAAAAAGAATATTTCTATACAGTACTTAAATATGACCTTGAACTTTCTTGCTTTTGCCATAAACAAATTCTCAGTAAAAGCAGTAACAATTCAGTTTAGATTTTTCCAAATTACTCTTGAACCATAATATTTTTTATTAGTTGCTGATTTGCACTGATTGGGTCATTAATCTTCCAATTCAACTAAAATTTGAATGAAATTGGTAAAGACAATTTTTCAATTCGTTTTTGTCAAAAAAAAATCTGATAAATTATTCTAAAAAAGTTTGAAACATTCTGATGTCTGAATTTGAAACTAAGATCAACAGGTGTCCATTTTTTTATATTATTATTATATCTTTAGTGTCATTAAATACGTAAAACATACAATAGACATTGTCAGTAAAGTTAACAAACAAAGGTGAAAAACAATATTATTCTTATAAAGCTACTACATTTAATTCAGGATTAATCATAATGTTTGCACTAAGGAATTCATTTATATCATACATTGGATGTTCCAATAGAAATTTATACAATTTAATTTTAAATAACTTTATAGCTATGTTTTAAAAGTTCAAAGGTAATTTATTAAAAAGACTTAAACCTAAAACATTAAAAAAATTTTGTGTCTAGTTCCCTGTGTAGGTGATATTACAAAAATATACCTTATTTATGTCCTGGTTTGAAAATAAACAATCTCAAATTCGAAAAGAGGACAACATAATCAACAATAATCAATTAAAAACTTAATTTCAACAATTAGTTATACAGTATGTCTGACTGACCTTGATACTGGATAATATAATAATCATGTGGGTAACAGGTAGGTTTAGGAGAAGGTGCACTTTGATATACAGTATAGGCAGAAAGGATCTGTGATTTTATTGTGTCCCACAGTAGTAAAAATTCTTATTTCCCTTGCTGTCTCCTACCAAAGCACTGTGGACAACAGAGATAGTGTGGTAGCATTGTTTTCAGTTGAGAGTTTTCATTTATTACATCTGCAGACATGGAATGTTACCTAGTTTGGTTTTCCAATTATGTTTATTGGAAGCTAGAAGCTATAGTGTTATTGTTCATATTTAAATGTTTGAATCAAACTAGTAAATGTCAGAAATTAGTGCAATGTAAGTAATAAAATTTGTATGATGTGTCAATTGTCTATAGATATATTATGTACTTAATTTTGTTTAAAAAAATATTTTAGAATTGATTAGTTTTCGTCTCTCCACAAAATACATTTTATTTGGGTTCTTATAGGCACCCTTGAGCCAAATAGGTCAAAACTCTTAGACACAATTTGTAGAAAATCATATATATATATATATTTTTTTTTTTAAGGTAGCTATTCCTAAATTTATGCCCAAATATGCTTATAGAGTTTATTTAGGGGGTGAGTTTTAACTCCTTTCCCCATACTTTTTTTATAGGGTTTAAGTTAGAAAATTGAAACTCCACATAATACATATTGGATCTAAATATTTTAGTTTTGATGGGTTCACTGACTGTCCAACTCCAATGGAGGGCGGCCAACAAAAAGTCAGAAGAAAATCTTAAATGAGACCATGTAACATAGTAAATAATAGGGTTAAAAGACACGACGTGATTGGCTCTGAGGAATATAGGTCAAAGAAGCTGGCTTGGTTCTTGGCGCATACAAATGTAGTAAAATTTAATAAAAGAATGCCGTAAACTATTAGTAAAAAACGTCCAAGAAAATAATTTTATGTTATAAGTTAAATAGTTTTAAGATGATTTTATAATAAATGTTTTATAGTAAAATGTTGTAGATATGTAAGGTGAATAATAAAA
The DNA here is from genome assembly GCA_963513935.1 of Aphrophora alni. Lineage (NCBI taxonomy): Eukaryota > Metazoa > Arthropoda > Insecta > Hemiptera > Aphrophoridae > Aphrophora > Aphrophora alni. Next base: position 115,987,129 of record OY740770.1, read on the forward strand.
AAATAAACTGATGTGTCAAAGGATTTTTGGAGGAAACGCGGGAGAGAAAATCTTGTGGTTTAGTCAGTCTAGATCGGAGCTTGGTGGAGAATGGTTGTGTTTTCGAGAGTCTAGTAAGGCTTTGAGGAGTAAGGTTGTGTGAAATGTAGAGTTCTTAATTACAAGTTTGTTTTATCTAAAAAGTAATAGATTTGATTTTTGTCTCAAGTAGAGACTAATTTAGTAAAAAATGGATAGGAAATGATTATGGACGCTTCGACAGACGTCAGACAATGTAAACGTGTTGAATGTAATAGACTTACTGTGTACTAAGTAACAAACAATCTTTGAGAGAAAATTAGTATAAACTATTATTTAATTAGACAGTGAATATAAAAAACTCAATGAACACTCGGTTTATAAGATTTCAAGTAATAAGAGACTGTGTACTGTAAATGAGCGTCTTAAACGGATCGTTTAGCACGTGGCAAAAAACTTTGTATCGAAGTGAACATTTTTTTATCAATGATGAATGTTAGAATCGTTGTACAAAAAACGTACCTAGAATGCTGTGTGAATACTCGAAACATGAACTTTTCAGAAAACAACGTTTGCTGTAATCTACAAGCCTCAGGACATCTGGAATTAATATCTTCGGACATTTTTAGTGCAAATGGGTGTTCTGGTATAAACACCATATGTTAAATTAGGATTAAGAATTTATATTATGTTTTGATATATTTTTGCTATATATGTTTGAATTTTTAATCTGTTTTAAAAATATTTTAAAAGGAAATAAATTGATAAATAAAATAATGAAATTTTAATAATTGAAGTAAATCTCCATCTGAGATCTACATAATGATATAAATTTAAATAAAAAGTAAATTCCTGTTGCAACATTTTTTAATAGAAAAAGAAAAGTAATAAATCGTTATTATAAGATATATCTATATGTGCTTATAAAAATATTAATAATTGTAGGATGTTTAACGAATAAAAATGTACAATTTCAGCAGAAAAGGTTTTGGATCTTTCTTTCATTCACCCATGCCAAGTACGTCTTAAAAAGAACTTGTGACCTCGAGATATTTTTAATAATACTTAAATTCATTTTTTTGTCTAAATTGGTAAGCGAAAGCTTACCTGGCGCCCTAATGAGCAATACTTAATATTAAGCATAAATAAAATACATGTTTTCATTTTTTTAATAAAGTAGTAAATATAAAAGAACAGTTTTTAAAGGTCAGACATTTATAAACCTTCACAATTGTCGCACAACGTGTGGCTCTTTTTATGTATAAAATAAAATTTTTCCCTTGTCGCATTTTTAAAGTATCACAACCATAGTTTGATATGTACATCAAATTAAAGGTCTTTAATAGTAGAGCACAATTCTGCAAACTGGATCTCAAAAAGTTCATCCTATCAAAATGACAGTTTTAAAGTTTACAAAAATGATGTACTAGAATCACGTTTTACAAGCACATCTACTATAATAAACTGTGACAACAATCAACCAGTATTAGTTCCTAAATTTATTAGACTATCTCTCAATAAAATTCCTAATATTGCAAGTAAAAGTTCTAATTTCCATTTTTTCCTCTTTTTTTTAAACCGGAAAGCAGTTTAAGTTATCATAAGTGGAAATGTTATTAAAATGAAAATAATGGGACCACAAATTTTGTAGAAAATAATAACAAATCAATAACTCATCCTATTTTAATTCCAATTGCACTATTATTTTGTAGCGTAAAAAGGCGGTGTTAAACAATATATGACATGTTAACATTTTTAGTTGACTCCTAGGTCTTGGACTTCCGGTGATGCCCTAATTTATTTTAACACCACAAATGATAGTTCTTTCAGGTGTCTAACAGCTTGTAGGAAAAAAAATTGCGGTAAACTTTTTAAAAAGTAGGGTAGTAAAAAACAATTCTAGCATATACTCTTTTCTAAACTTTAAAATCTAGTTATTTTCCATAGGATGAAACTTTTGTGATCCGGTTTGTGACACTGTGCTCTACTAACAAGACCTTTAACTTGATGTACTTATCTCATTTGAGATTTTTTTCTGACTTCCTGTGGGCCTTCCTCCATTGGAGTTAGGCAGTCAGTGAGAACATCAAAACCAAGGTATTTAGGTCCAATACGGATATACAGAGTTTCAATTTTCTAACTTAAACCATATATAAAAAAGATATGGGGTATATAAAATTCCTAAATATAAGAAATGAAGTTATGAGAAATAATAAATATAATTCATCAGTATTCTAAGAGTTCAACAAACCAAAGTATCTTGAACTCAATAAGAAGGAGTATGCAATTTATTTGACAAACAAAACATTGCGAAGTTAGGAACCTAGCATACATGACTAAAGGCAAGTAACCCAAATAACCAATAGGAAGGAACAACAATTATTACCTCAAAATTCAATGGGAATCAAGAAGGATTTGCAGCAAAACATGAAAAATCCTGAAGAAGATGTGACAAAATTGACAGACATTCGGTCTACAGAGACCAAATCATCAACAATCAATACTTCAAGAGAATAAATAAGAATGTTTTATTTTTAAAAACTTATAACTCATAAATAAAGGTGAAAATTTTGAATTAAGTGCAGAATGCAGGACTACAATTCAAACATATCTCCCAAGCGTACTGATAGTGTTGAGAAAACTGTGTATATGTATTTAGGTTTTAGCACCATAAATAATATATCAAAGATGTATGAAAAAGAAATGGAATGCAATGTTCAATGTTATTTCAAAATATTTTTATCCAGTTCTCAGTACCTTTGTAACAATAAGTACCGTACCTGATTCCACTTCTTATTCACAAAATTAACCCAGTCACAATGAAGTCCATTTGTATTACTAAATGCACATTACAGTTACACTGCAACTAAACAATGTGTGCCTAATTATATCATTGACAAAACTGGAACTAAAACTGCAGTTACTCTGGTTTTTTTAGGTTATCTGGGAAAACATTCAAAACAATGCACTCAACCAATAATGATACATTTCGTGCCAAGTTAATTTGTTATTCTATTTAAGATATTTATTTAATTTTCCTATTTGTAAATCAGCTTTAGGAACATTTTTTACATCCTATACCTGTTAAACATTCAAAACAATGCACTCAACCAATAATGATACATTTCGTACCAAGTCAATTTTTTATTCTATTTAAGATATTTATTTAATTTTCCTATTTATTTGTAAATCATCTTTAGGAACATTTTTTACATCCTATACCTGTTACTATTTAATATTAGTATACTATAAATTCATTATACTTTCCTTGACAATAAAGTAACCTCTACAAGTCATTATGATCTGATGTCACAGCTGACTGTGAAACCAGTTATAAAATACATCAGTGGTAAACATAACTAATATAAAACCATGTGATCAATAATACTTTTTTTTTTAAATCATCCATGTGATAACACTTTCAATATGTAAATATGGAATTCTTAAATTTGCAGATTAGACCTAATAGCCTATAGGGCAACTAAATTTGTTTTAGTTAGAATGAAAAATGCATAGTTATTGACTTATTGTATATATTTACTCTAAATGTACCATAAATATTTAGTATATCAAAGTGAAGCATGTAAAATAGTGAAACAAAGCAAAATTTGTGTAGTGTGTTAATGTAATTTTATCAAATTCATTCAAAGTTCAGCAATGGATCCATGTGGAAGGAATTGTTTTACAGATACTTTTCAATCTTTAGGACTGAACAAGTACAACTTACAACTAACTTATTGGTACCTTCTGATGTCGCTTCTAATAACAGCACTCAGTTCATTAGCACTGTTTAAAGAAGGTCAAATTATATATTTTATCACAAACTATTACCCAGAAAGTTTAGTCTTCATTTACATAGCAACAACTTTGTCAAATCAATTTTTAAAAGAACTAAGTTTTGATGGAAATACAAATTGTAAGATTATAACATGGGCAATAAAATGCACCCTAGCTTCGCCATTAATTGCATTATTTGGGGAAACTATTGCAATAAAAGCAGCAATTTATACAGGAATAACAATCACACTACTAACTTTTGTTGCTTTTTTTTTAAATGTCAGTTCACATATTGTCATAATGTACCCACTCTCTGGTATGTATGGTTTTATTACTGTACTCTCAGTATTTTCAATAATCCTTGGCACTCCTACAACTACTCTTGGTATATGTTTATTATGTATAAGTTTACATGGCGGATTCATAATATATTCTGGACTTTTGATTATAAACACACAACGTTTATTTAGTTTAGTTAAGCAACGAAATTATGATGTGGTCTATTATGCTTTTGTTTTATACATGGTTGTTTTAAACATCTTTATGCGAATTGCTATGTATTTATTAATTAATTCAGATTTAGTTCCTGAACCTATTGTTCCTTATGGAAATTTGTATGAAAGCAATAAAATGTCAGACAAAACACATTAGAAATACCGCTTTCAATGAATATGTAGATGACTTTCTATGATACTTGTTATTTAATAAACACTTCAAACTATAACTTCCATACAAAATTGACTGGCTGCTATATTTTTACATAATTGGTATTATTATTGTGTATTTGCTTGTACTGCTGACAATTCATCTATCTGAATGGGTACTGGTATATTAATATCTCCACCTACAAAAAAGAAATTTACTTGTGAAAATTATAATAAATTAAAGAGTTAATAGATTTTGCTCTAATCCCTTTATAGGGTAGGGTTAATATTAATTTTGAAAAATGAAAATTTATTTTTTATGAAACTTATATATTTATGTATTTCTTGGCTCAGAGTTTGAATTTGACATAGTGTTACATACTTAGTTCCCAGATCTCCAAAAATAAATTCTCAATTTTCAAAATTTAACTTAATTTTTGTTCAAAAATGTTTACTTATATATTTTACAACGCCAAGATCAATTTTGTATACCAGTCATTTTGTAGATAATTTTCTAGTACAAACCTTATCATCTACTTCATCAATCTAATGATTTTATTGTTTAAATAATGCAAGAGGTATTATTATTTTAGATTATTACAACAACTAGAAGATTTTGGACCAATGTAAATTAATTATGCTATTTTTTTTTTAACTTTCAAGTTAATTTTGTATTACACCTTAATGTTATGTTGTTTAATTTTATATCTCCACTCCATCGATTTTTTGCTTATAGGTGCCATACTTATACTCACTATAAATCAGTTCCTGAGGCTTTGTACCTTATGGAATATTGAGCCTTATATAAACCCATAGTATAAAGTATTTTAATTTAAAATATATATCCAGATGTTTGTATTCACTAAAGTGCGGTAAAGTTGCTATTTTATAAGTAACAACCATGCACCAGTAACTTTAAAAGCAAATTAAAATGTATAGTATAAAATAATTCAGAGATCCATCAATGTTAGGATTTGCTCCAATAACAACTGTTGAAATTGAAACCTACAGTTTAGGTACATAACTTCAAATATAGAGATACATTAGTTTTGAAAGTAATATTTTGTGTTTTACTTCCATTTCCATAACAATTAATTTTATTAGCTGAGTCCTGGAAATCTTGATTTTGATAAAATGTTGTGGTTCAAAAAGCATATGCCATTTCAAGTTGTCCATTGGTGCTGTAGATAACAATATTTATAAACTAAGGATCATCCATTTTGATATCTTATAAGCAAGGGATTTAATATTGCTTCGAAGAAAAATGAGAGACTTCACCTTAAGCAAACAGTGCATGAGATAAAAAATAAGGAGTATGTATAGGCTACCATTCATTTGGCTCAGCTGTTTTAAAAATTCACAGAGCAGAAACAAGTATTTTTTAAAGACCTACACCCTCAGGGATTTACTATTATGAGTACAGGAGATTTAACTCCAAGGGATCTTGCCTAGATTTACACCTTTCTTCATATAGTATTGGATTAGTTCCCTCTCTTTCATCCTTCCTATCAGGTCCTCTCTTGGCTAACTTTTGTTCTTTTCAGACCATGATGCTATTGCAATATTTAAGGGCTAGGGATCCTTCATTTTATTTTTTCTTCTTCCTTATGGTATAAATCATTGATGATGGAGAGGATTTTTTGCCTTAAAACAACAAATACCAATATGTAATAGAATTTACTGGAACATGATCTGTCTGCCATAATAACACATTTATAGAGGCAAATGTAAAAAGTTACGTTTTGTAAAGATAAAATCATATTCAATGACATTAATAATTCCATACACAAGGAAATCTATGTAATGTTCATCTTATTTTTTCCATCATTTTGAATTTGTTCGTGTTTTAAACTAATTTGTTAGTTATTATATTTTTGAACAACGTGGACTAATTACATGTATTATATCTTGTATTTTAATTAAATTAATTGAAATAACAACTGATTAACTGTTTTTAGACATTTATAAATAATTAGTAATTAATAAATTATAATCCAATCAGTATAATGTTTTATTATTTTATCCTCCCCCCAATTATTTGGAATTTATTAAATGTTTTAGTATTTTCATTGCTGATGCATCTAGTTTCCAGATATCCTATTTCATAAGTTCTGAGTATATTTATTACTTATCCAGTATATGAAATACAGTAATAACTGCATATTTAACTGATCTTCACGTTTCATAGCCTCAGTAAGCAGAAAAGTGATTTTAGACATGCCGCCTGTCCGTTATTGTTCCAGAACCTACTTTGGGCCAAACCTGTGGATAAAGACAGAGATCCTCAAGAGATGGAGGAAGCCTCAAGAGGTAAACTCTATGAGTCATTGTTCCACCCCAATCAAAAAATCTCTAGATACACAAATTCTAACTAATTACACTGGACACTAGTTACATCTAAACGCTATGAATTTATGAATGTCAGCTATGTGGCAAATACATAGAAAGTGTAGAACACTCACTCCTGAAGTGTCAATTATCAAACCAAAAATCACTACTGACTTAAGAGCTATCTCTAATTTCAAGAAGATGATCTAGAGATACAATTTCTGTACTTTACCAAGGATAAAGAGCTTACCTGGTTGGATAAGAACATAGAAATATACAAAAAGATTTTTAGGATAAGTTATCTAGGGGTAAAACCAGCTTCATAAATAATAATAAAAGAAAACATACATATAATTGATACTTCTTGTTCTAGTATTTGTAATCTTAGCGATGATAATGTGACAGAGAATTCCATCAGGGAGGAAGATGATCCTAAATTGAAACTCGATTTTATCAAACTTTACCTTAGCACATAGAAATTTTAGTTGAAAAGGAAAACAAGCCTATATAGATTGGTTTTTGTTATTACTCGATCATGTCCTTTTATAATTTATTTTTAGCAAAAAAAAAATTCTGGTCTAAGTTTATTTAGTAAGGCATCAACCTACTTTTGGTGCAAAGAACATTTTTGTTCATAAATCAAAAGGTTTTATGAGCGAGGATCGAAAAGCTTCTTTTGGTCCAAGTGACGAACTATATTTTTTATTATGCTGCAAAAAAAAGAAGAAAACAATTTCACAAAAACTAAAATGTTATAATCTATTTACCATCGAATCGATGGTAACAGGTGTTTAACTAACGATTATTTACAATCGAGAATATCAATTGTTTTTATAGATGCTGTATAATCGTTAATTAATTTGTATAAACAAAGTAATAGCTTATGACCTCAACCTCAGCTCATGTTTTTAGGTCCTAGGACTAAAAAGAACAACTTCAACATCTCAAAGGATGAATTGTAAACAGCTGTTTTTGAAGCAGTATGCGAAAATAAATTCCCCCTCCCCTTTGTTTAAAGCAATCTTGCTGTCATCTTTCTATAAAAAAAAAGGAAGAAAATTAAAAGAACATAAATTAAAGACTCCAAGCCCCGAAATACATTAAGTACCGGTAAATTAAAAATTTGTGACAAACTTCTGTGTGAGAGAGAAAGAGCAATTCCTTATGGGACTAGACTTGAACTCTTACCATGTGGCTTGGGGATCGAGTAGTACAAATTGCAGAGGTGAGGCACATTTAGTTTTCTTGAACAATAATAATCTACTGGTAGTTAATGTCACAGACAAAACTACTTTTATAAATAAGTTAAGAGAAGAAGTCATTGACATTAATATTTCTAGAGTTTATTAGTTTTTTTATACCTTATTGGCATGTTTCGGATAGATTTCATCATCTGATAATTGCCACATTAGGTAGAATTTAAATTTTGATTCTGGAACACAAGAGTTCAGAAATCCCAAAACAACTAACTTTTATCAAATTAGCTTGTATAGTAGATATCTTGAATAAGAGTCAGAGACATAAATGAAATCGATTCTGTGGCAAGACACCTAAAAATGTCATTATTGAGTCATATATAAATAACAATCCTATATAGTATATATACACAAAAAGGGGCACAGTGTGGTAGAATATAGATTTAGAGAAAAGAAAAAAAAATTGAAACTAGGTGACATATTTAAGAACTATGAAAACCGGTCAATGGAAAAAATACTATACATTCTTGATTGAATATTATAACCTCTTAAGTAGATATAAAAGATCTTCAAATAGGAATTTTGGCAAGAGATAGATTCAAAAAAATCAGTCTCTAGGACACATAAGGTAATCTCAAAAGAGCCAATCCATCCAACTGGGTCTATTAGAGATTCAGAAAGAGGATTGACTACATCTGGTAAGATACAATGGTAAGATTAGGTGGTACTTAAAACACACTTTCTGGGAAGCATAGTAATAACGAAAAATAATGTGGACCTAAATAAGCAGGAAAAGCCTAAGGGAGTTTCCCAAGCTCATTGGAATATTGGTAGGTAAGTTATTACAGTTTATAGGGTTAACCAAGTTTTAATAAACAAATACAGTTCATTTAAGTCCCCAAGTGAGGGTGGAATCTTCCCAGCCTTGTTACAAAAGGCTCCCAGAATCCCTCCTTTTATTTCTATGTGAAACCTATAGGGCCGGTATTGCCTGTGGCTATGTACCAATAGTATGGTGGTGTAGCAGAATTTTATTTTTAAACCAGGAAAGGGAAATTTGAGTTACCATGTATGTTATGTCAACTAATCCTTCTGAGTCTTACCTTATTCACCTATCTCAATTTAGGTCATAAGACCATCCTCAGGGTACAGAAACTTCACAAACACAAAAAGAAAATTATATGGAAACCAAAGTGTTTCGACCAATCTGTCTAAATCTTCCTTTGTAATAAGAACAATGGAAAGGGTAATACAGATACAGTACTGCTGCAGTAAGAATAAACGTGCAAGGAATGCAGAGGATTAGCAAATATTTTAGTTGATACTAAAATTGCACTACTACTCTAATTAATAACATTGATTCAATGGTTTGACATGATAAATACTCCGAAATGAGTAACAACTGCTAATTTGAATGCTTTTCTTAAAACAAGGTTTACACAACCACGGCCAATTTATGAATGAGATTATTTAATATTTTAGGTACCATTTTATAAATAATATTTAAACATATTTATGTCGTGCTTCACTATGAATGACTTTCCCTTTTTTACTAATCCTAGACATGTTATAAATTAAATAAAATTAACCTTCTGTATTAAATAATATATTGCCCTATGTTAAATAAAGACTGAAACACTTAAAAAAACTTTAATAACTATCTACACTGAAATCATACATAGCCTACACTTACACTTAACCACTCTCCGCTGTGGAAAATCCCAACCTGACATTTTCTAACCGATTAGTAAGGTAGTTGTTAAAGGGACTTTACTAATCTAGTAGTCTAAATGCGATCAGCGCATGCACAGTTCTCTCTTCACCCCTCATATGTTGCGTTCATTCTTGTGATTGTCAGACAGTACATTTACAACATAGGATTTATACAAAGCATCTTATTCATTGTAACCAACATGCTTTTCAGCCAGAAACGTCCGGGAAAACAGCTTTACAACAGTTGGTAAGCAGGATCTATGATTCTATACAAAAAGGAATTTACGTTGGGTGCATTTCTCAACATCCATGGTGTGTTTGACAATACCGTTTATGAATTAATCATAGCAGCATTTAAAAAACAGGGGTTAGATATAACCACATGCAATTAGCTGAGATCAATGTTATGGAGCAGAATAATCTGACCAACCCAGTAAAATGAGAAACTGGATGTTAAGACGGTGAGAGATACTCCTTAACCCTCCAGTACATGCGTCGCGGACTGACAGTCCGCAATTTGGTTTTTTGTTAAGTGAGAAACAAAAAACGCCGCCAAAGGACTGTGCTTCACAGTTCTTTCCCCCTCTACTTTACTTAGCAGTGTACTGATATTTTCTTGGAATTGCGCTCACTTACACAGTGACCTTTTGCCGCGTAAAGTCAACCGTGGACTGAGACTCCGCAGGCGTTCATTCGTTACATTGAAGTGCGGACTAATAGTCCGCAAGCGTGAATTAATTGTGCTGAAAATTACATCTGAAGGTAGGTTTTTTTCATTAATTTCTTCTCTAAAGATTTATATTATTAATTCTTTCGTTAAAACATTATTTAAAATTTATAAAATATTTTTGTTCTGTTCTAAATGATTAGATCCAAAATACACTAATTTTCAATTAAGTATACGATTTATCAGTAGTTTTTTGATAATACTGAAAGGTACTACATTTAGCCTACATATATATATATATATATATATATATATATATACTACATATATATAACTATTTTTTGCAATTTCTTGAATTAACCAAGATAAAACGAAAAATTAGCACTTTTGACACCTGTAATTTGACACAAAATGTAGGTAGCGGTGAAAAGGTTTTTGTATTGAAAAGAGATTCGTTTTACTACAAAAATCACCAGGTTTCATTTATTCATCTTTTTTTTCAAGTGAATGTTCTTATTGTCGGGCTATAGGTAGGTCACAAAAATGTTATCTTATTACGAACTTAGAATATTCTTTTTTTCTCTTCAGAATAATGGATGTGCAGTATGAGGATGAGATTCGGCGTATGCTAGAATTTGAGCTTGACGCTTCTGACGACAGCGAAGAAGACATAGTCAACGAAAGCAACCATAACACAGACACCGAACAGTCAGACGGGGAAAATGCTGAAGAGGAAGATGATCCGTTCCCATTTAAAATTTTTTAAATATATTTTGCTAATAAATCAACTGTAAGAAATAAAAGTAACATTAACAGCAAAAAAAGTCAAAAAAGTGTTTAAACTGTAAAAAAAACAACTAGCGGACTCTCAGTCCGTATGCGTGTACAGGTGTTACAGATGGTCAGGCGCGTACTGGAGGGTTAAGGAGGTATTCCATTTCTATTGCTATGGAATATGATAGTGGCCTCCTAGATAACCAAGCTAAGTAGGCTAGGTTTTTACACATAAAGTTAAGTAAATGACATTATGGTGCTGATTAAAGAAAAATTCTTAAATGTTCTAGCAGATCTCATAAATGGAGCATTAGGAATAATCAGACACTGGTGTAGGGAAGTTCTGACCATTAACCCGAGATAATTATTGTACCCTTCACAAGAAATATCAAAATAGACAAAGTTAAATACAAATATAGAGCTCTCAGTGGAGGTTAAATATCTAGGAGTTATTCTGGATAAAAGGCTTACCTGGAACAAACATGAAAACTACATTATAACGAAATCAACCAGGTCATTTATGGCTTGTAAGCTCACCATTCAGAAACATGAATCTTGCTTTATGTATGAAAAGTTCAATTGCAGTGTGTATGTGTGTGAGTTCAAAAAGTTAAGTGTAAACCCCAGTGTTTTGAGACAAAGTTGGTAGTGAATTAAACATATATATCACAACTGAAACACTGTCAAGTCAGACTATGCACTATTATTTATTTCAGAGTTTTAAATAATTAAAAAAAACAACTTAAATCTAGGTCCAGATGTCATTTAAATATTATAAAAAATGTCAGAAACTATAACTAGGAAATGTAAACTTGGAACATTTTAACAATTCTATAAAAATAAAGCAATTAATTCTTATTTTAAGAGAATTATACACGATGCAACTATAAGTGTAAAATACATGTACTTGCTATACATATTTTACATAAAGTAAATCAGAGTATCATTTAATAAAATTAAATTATACTTAATTTCATCTCTTTTTTTAAAATAAGAATATCTGAAGATCTAAAGGATCGAGATAACAATTTAAAATTCCCTTTAGAAATTGCAGTCACAACAAGTCTTGAATAGTATATTAAAATTGGCAGCCAATAAAAGTTTATAATGCTGAATAAATGGAAAGACTACAAATTCTAATATCAACCAATTTTAAACAGTTACTTGAAAAATATTGGAGGAGTAAAGTATATATATATATATATATATATATATATATATATTTAATATTTTTACAGATTAATTTATATAACAACAAGTTGGTGTCCCAATTTGTAAGATTACTTTTATATAAGATTACTATATTGAGAATAATTTGAAATAGTACAATATAGATTGCACTTTAATATCCGTTATTTTAATATTTCATGTAACCTCACTTCGAGATTTCAATATAAGATAATATTAATTTAATTCTCTTGAAAAAATAGAAAAATACACAAAATATACATTAACACTATTTGCTTCATTTATTAACAATATATATTAAATTTAACACATATAAAATCAACAAAATACAAATTTAAATGAATAGATCGTAAATGATTATTATCGAAATTAAAGTTTAAATGAAAGTTCAATTGTTTAAACTTATCAAATATTCAAATTACAATATTACGCAGTAAAAGAAATTGATTAATGTTCATTAATTATAATATACAACAGAATTCATGCAAAACTAAAAAAATTTAAAAAATAATAATTTCTAAAATAATTTTGAGATATGCCGTCCTAATTGTTCAATTGACTATCACAGTGATTAAATTTAAATAGGTAAATAATAGTACTTCAAATACAAGTCTTATCTCGGGGTTTTTGGGGTAAGTGCCGGCTTTTCCCAAGGCTGATGGGCAACAACAAACATCAATTGAGATAATTGAATGTTTCAGTTAAGTCCCAATACACAACATAAAATACAAAATTATAATATAAAGTATGAAAGAATGAAAATATGTAATGGTGTGAAAGGTTAATGTTCAGAATCCAATTAGTTCATTAATGGTCTTTAACACTTCAATAAATTATATACAGTTTAATTATGGCCTCTTATGCTTAATATCTTAGTATACAAATGAGGGTCTTTGGATTTGAATGTGAGTTTTAATTAATTCAGTCTCACCAAAATTGCTGGATTATATTTTGCCAAACGTTCTTCATTACTTTGTAGAGGTCAGTTATAAATGATAATTTTGAATTACACAGCATTATTTAAATTTTCTTTAGGTGTCACTCTAGATTGTTGGATTTAACTGCTTTTTCTTGATATAACAGTCTAGAAGCATGGGAAGTGTCCTTTTCATCTAAAGCGTCCCAACAATCCTCTTCTTCAAGTCCACTGTCATCAGGAAGATTTTAAGATTTGCCTTCTGTATCACTTTACTATTTGTATGTGTTTAATTGATGAGAAATGAAAATGATTTTATTATTTGCTTTTCTTCAATTTTTAAGGATAATCAATGGTTGGTTTTAGAAAACAGATTTCATGAGAATAAATACATTATGTTAAGATTATTAAAAGAGAAAATAACTTCTCAGGCAACTTAAATTATTAATAGCTAATTTACATATTCAAGTTATTCAAACAAAGAAGTTTGCATTAATGGAATTTAATATCAATGGAATTTTTGTTTGACCAATCAACGAGCTTGTTTATTTTTGTGGGCATGTCTCCGAACATAAGAAGACAAGAATATGGGATTTTATTGTTGGCCACATTTTTTAGTGGTTTTACGGTTTTTTTATTTTTTATTTATACGAAATTATTAATAAATCTTCTATTTTTGGATATTAAACCTTTAGTTTGACATGATGGTATTATTCTTTTCTTCTGTCGAGTTTTCGTTTTCTCCTATTATTAGAAATTAGCTAGGGGGGCACCTAGAATTGCGATTGTTAGTTTTTTAATATTTGTGCGTTTAAAATCGAGATATTTGTTATGGATAGTCGTGTTAGGTCTTTTTGATAATTCTCCTAGATAAAAGGGATATTTTGGGAAGATTTAGAGATGGTGGACATAGGTAGAAAATATAGGGAAATAATTTTAATTTATAAATTTCTGATTGAAAGTCAGGATTCTGATATGATTGGAATGTAGATCTAGTGTCGTTTCTAGTTGTCGCTAGGTGTCATGGTAGTTCATTGTTTTGGATACTGCTTTTAAAAGGAATAAAAAAATACTTCAAATAACTTGTAGGTTAGATGAAATTAAAAATTGTTGCACGAGCTTCCATGATAAGAGGGTTAAAAATTAAATGTAATAAATGCTGTATCTTGAAAATACTTAATCGATCGACACGGTTTTTGCATATGCACAACATGAACATGTGTCTGTCATGAGGAAGATAGATTTTAAATTTTTGACCTGTGTAAAATGTCTAATTGACAAAAAATTTGAAATACAATGAACTTATAGAAACTTTAATAAACATGTTCGTTTCTTAAAACATAAGCCATTTCAACATTCGTTACCATAACAACCTATTTTACAAATTTTATAACATCTGATTCACTAGAATAACCATTAAATTATTTTGAGGTTATTTTAACGAAGTAGAACCGAATAGTATAATTCATATATTTAGACTGATTACTGAAAGTATTTTTATATAGAACAATTAAAACTAATTACATTACGTAACATAGACAATTTTTGAGTGATAATATATAATAATAACACTTATACCAATAATTTTGTTTAAAAATGAAGTAGTATTTCCATGAAATGTTATCATCATTGGTCTTGGCTATGGTAGTTTGAAAAATAGAACAACATTTTTTGAAAATTCAAAATTATCTCAGGGTTTGGGATTATATATTATTTCTGTTATGGCACATATAGGCCTATAATTAATTGGTGGTCTCCGTATATCATTGAGTTTTTAAGGTTGTTTTTGTTTTAAGTAATTAGTAATTTACTCTGAAATATAAACAAGTGTCGATGAGTAGCCTGTGGACTGTATTTGTTCAGGTAGGAGTTTATTTATGTATTACATCATATTAAGTCATTTGTAATCTATATATATATATAAATTTGTTCCATTCAAATCTATAATATTGTATGACGACCTAATTATTTATCCCAGGGAGTGGAGAAATAGTTGGCAGATACTACTGCCACCTTTCAAGAACACTTTGGTGCACCCTCAGCAACTACAGTTGGGAAGTAGAAGCAGTGCACATCGTTGCAGTCAAACTGAATAAAAATATCGTCTCTCCTTTGAAAGCTGTGTTCTTAGTCGACTCACAATTTACTATACACAACCTTTCATGCAACTTTCAAACTGAATGTTTGAAGACTGTTGAATGCAGAAGAAAGTTGGAAAGCCTGGCGAACCACAGTTGGACGCTGAAGTTCTAAAGGATTCTCAGCCATGTCAACATTAAGGGTAGCAAGGAAGCTGACGAGCTGGAAACAAATATACCATAATCTGCCTTTCTCTTATCCAAGGCCCAAGTAAGCTTAGCAGTCAACAAATGTAATAAACAAACCCTCTCTGAGATGACCGTTGGCAGAAAATGGAAGAGCCTGGTCATTTACGGTCCTATCGACCCCAAACTCTCTAGCATAGTCTGACTAAAAACAAGACACAATTACCTTGACTCACACCTACACCATATTTGCACGATACCATCTCCCTATGCGGCCAAGAGGGAATAGAACGCTGATCACCTTAAAGCCTCCTCAGCTCTAGTTCACTTTCTGGTAAATGATATGGAGTAGGAATATCAATTTAAAAACCACAACAATATGTTTATTCAGTTTAAACATACTGATTATATAAATATATTTTTTAAATAAATAAAACATACAACCTCACAGCACTAAGTACGGAGTTTTCAAGCAAATAAAAAATTGTCTCTACACTAATATTTTTTGATATTCAACTTACTAAATTTAAAAAATTAAAATAATATTTTCACAATTATAAATCTTTCATTCTTTTTGAAGATTATAAATGACCCTGTCTCCAAGCACTTATGTGTCTTGTTTAAGTACTCAGTATATTGCTATGTAAAAGATTATCATATTCTTTAACCTGAACTACATTCATTATACGATGTAAACAAATGGGTAAAGTTAACTAAGAAGAACATGAGTGCAGAACCAAGAGCAGCTCCAGCTTGAGTTACACATCCATACCAGAATAAACCTCGGCCTCCTTCATGTCTGAATAATGAAGCGATTGCCAGTTTTACATAGGAGATAAGAGCCGTACACATAACCCAGCAAGACACCTAAAACAGAAAATAAAAATAGGTATAATATTTAAAAAGTATTTAAATTGTGTTTTAGTATTACTAAATAATAATAAATAATATTGTTATATCTGTGTCAGCGGTCAACAACAAAATGTGTTATTTTTACATTTTCAGATTCACTGTTTATTCAGACAATATCCACTCTGAATTCTTCCTGTGAAAACTAATGAAACATGGAAGATGATCTCCGACGAGGAGGTGGATATTATCTTCACATGCATGTATTAATTTTCTCCACCCTTAAAGATTACCATCTGCTGCGTGAGTGAGAGTATGTACTCAGCACCCATTACATTTTCTTTTCCATGATATTACATAACAACTTCAGCAGTGGTTTTGAATTAAGCTTGGAAATACTCAAATGAAAATCATTCAGAAGATTCAATATGCTTTTGGTAATCATGACAATTCAAACATGGCTGCAAATCAGTGGAGAGTGTAACCCCCCAACAAATCACTACTATCCCAGTGAGAACTATGGTCATGCAGGATTGTCATCTCACCATCTGAAAAATTGTGAATGAGGTGAGGATAAGGACTGGTTCAATATATTCCATTGTGAGCAAGATTTAGGGTTTGCAGTGTCTGCAAAATTCATGCTAAGCTACCCATGATGAAGTAGAAGCAACTCCATTTAGAAGATCGCAGCCATGATGAATTCTGCGAATGGCAATTACAAGTTCTTGAACACCATTTTAACATGATTACTGGTGATAAATCTTGGGTTTATGGATGTGACTCAGAAATCAGGAGGAGCAGTTATCACAGTAAAGGCATTCAACATCACTGAATATAAAAAAAGCACAGCAAGTGAAGATCCATGTAAAGGGATACTGACAATTTTCATTAGAGAGTGGAAAAGAAGGGTTCTGAAAAGGATGTATGGAGCAGTGAATCAAGGTGGAACATGGACGATAAGTCGGAATAAGGACCCGGAGAGTTGTACAAAAAGCAGGAATATTAGTTATTGAAGGAAAAGAACTGGAGGAAGACTTTAGAAAGACAGGAGTCCAGAAGTGAAGATGAGAGGTGGAGAACTAAGAAAACTGGAAGGAGTTAGTCAAAGACACCAAAAATGTATTAAATATTAAATATTTTTATTACTCTATAGACGACTGAATAAAGATTTTTACTGGATATAAATCCTCCAGAAACGAAATTTGGTGGAAACTTAGGTTTTGGGGTTACTTCAATAGGGAAAATAATCGGACACCGTTCGACCTCCCTGGGAGAGTTAAAAAGTGGGGCAAAACGGTTTTTTATAAATATATCAAAAACTAAGCAAAATATCCAAAAAAGTTTAATATTAAAAATGTCAGCTGACTAAATTTCTCATCAAATAGTCCTTAGTAATTGTTTCATCAAACGCACTGGGACAGAGATATGAGCGCTCAAAATGAGACCTTTTTTGGAGTTGTTCGTATAAGGCATTTCTACGAGAAAAAAAAACTTTTTTGTAGTAAAAAGTCCTAAATATGGGTATGTAAGTGTTTGTCCATGTAATACCAAATTTTGGATATAAATTTTTGCATGTATATATTTATACACATACACACACATACATATATATTTATATGTAATATTATTTTAATTCAAATATATTATGCTTGTCTTAATCCAAAAATGCACATCTATACGCATAGATTAAGCAATATATGCACATTTTTGAAGTTGTATATGTGTGTATAAAGATATACATGCAAACATTTATATCCAAATACTTAGTATTACATGTACAAACACTTACATACCTATATTCAGTGCTTTATAATTTACAAAAATCGGCCTAAACTCAAAAAATGCAACTTTATTTCTTACGTAAAAATGCCTTATATGAACAATTGCATAAAAAAGGTATCAACTTTAAGCGCTGATATTTTTGTCCCAGTATGTCTGATGAAAAATTACTAAAGACCATTTTGATGGGAAATTTAGTCAGCTACAACTTTTTATTTAACTTTTTTTTGACATATTGCTTCAGGGAGGCTCAGCGGTGAGTTACAGTGTTCGATTTTTTCTCCCATTGAAGGAACCCTAAAACCTAACTTTCCACCAAATTTCGTGTCTGGGGGATTTTTGTCCAGATTTTCACAAAATTTACCTTTATTCAGAGGTCTACCAGTATAGTTAAATAAATGGTAAACATACTTACAATGAGAACGACACCTAAAGTTGAATGTTGTAGAGGTGGTGTTGGACTCATTAATGCTGTTGTAAACAAATATGTAATAGATACTAATATCACACCACTAAGCGTGAATATCCAATTCAACGCTGTGTGAGGAACAAAGAAACAAATAAAACACGCTGTAGGATTTGCAATGCTACCCAGATTCACAGCAAAGTGGTATGCCAAGTTACCATAGGGTAAACATGAATATGATTGAATACTGTTCAAAGCACCATTAGAAAAGAATGATATTATGGTTTGTAAACCTAGAAGGACTGAATACATTAATGGGGTAATAGAACTTGAAACAAAAGGTTCACTTTCTCTCTTTGTTGAAAGTCTACGATTAGGACCTTTGCTGTTCATTTTGAGAGAATCATCACTGTCCGTTTTGATAGAATGTTTTATAGTGGAATCATGACTGTCTTCAATTGTTGAACATTCTTGAACACCTCTTTTTTGTATTTTTTGTTTTTTACAAGTTGGTAAATTGTTTAAAAGGAAAAAGGAAATTGTACTTAAAGTCATAATACAAAATATTATTAAAAAGAAAACTTTTGTTGAAAATCTAGGATCTGGTGATGAAGGAACTAAAATACTTTCTCCAGTTTCTGAAGTCGCATTGACACAAGTAGGATTCCCTCCGATTCCTTGTGATAGAGAAAGCACACTTGGTAAGAAACCACTTAATCCTTCACCAATCATATAAGAAATTAAGTAAACTTCAGGATAATTATTCATAAATGGAATAAAAAGCACCGAACTTGTACAACCTACGAGAGAAATACAAAACGCTAAAATAAACAGCGGACCACTATGTACATCATCAAATATTGTCCATGTATGACTATAAAGGAATGATAAAAGAACTAACGAACAGGAACCTAAGATCAATATTAAATAAATTAATTTACTATCCCTAATTAAGTTTGGACAATACATTTGAGATAAGCTATACAATATAGGTCCTATATTTGCAATTTGTACTATTATTGATAAATAAGACGGTAGATTCCATCCTTCGGGAGCAGTTTGTACTAAAAGAGGTAGTTGTGTGAACATGGCGTTGACACACACCCAAGCACTGATCCCAAACAGTCCTGCCAACACATCCACTTGAAACTTACGACCATGGTGCCAATGTGGTAACTGCATCTCTCTTTGTTTTATTAGAACCTCACTACCATCCAAAAGTGAGGAATTTTCGTTAGGACTGAAAGCAGAAAAACATAAATATTTTAAAATACATTCCACTGTAAAGCTAGATAAAAGTAAATGTGGGTGATATTGACAAACTAATTAAATCTAACAAATTGTAAATTAAAAATATAAAGAAATGAATTAAATTTAATTAAAATTTAAAAAAAAATTAATTATTAAAATTCAAACAAGCTAGAACATTGTTTTTATTTAGGGTTTGAAAGGTCTTGCGCCTCAAAGATATAATAAAAACTGTACAATTTTTGTATTTTTTACTCTCTTCTACATTATAGAGTTCTGCTGTGAAGAACAAAGGATAACTCAGTCTTATCTCTAAACTGGAAAAAAGAAAAAAAAAAAAACTAAGTGGATGGGTGCCCTCATGGTACTTATCCAACCCCAACATAAAAAGTAATGCAAACAAATCCTCTGAATGTAATGCCCAAAAGTTGGTTCCTTGGGCCTTCTAGAAAATTTTATATTGATAAAGGGGGCTTACTTAGGGTAAGTTTGTTACTCAGGTTTTTATGAACCTCGTAACTGTATATATCAACAATTTCTTGACATCGGCAAGGCCTATACAGGCCTTGTAGATATGTTAAAAAGTCTTAACTAGATTTGCTCATGTTAGTGTCTCAGTCTTGTAAGCCTCAAAGCTATACATGTGGACGAGTCTCCACTCGCTAAAGTTGTGTTGGTGACTTGGCCTTGCTAGATATGGTAACTACATGAATAACATATTTTCTAGAGAGGTCAGGGTTTGAAATTACATTTTTGACAATAACTTCACTATTTGGTCATACCGAGCAAATTTTTATCTACTTAGTGTGTTATAAGTTGAATAACATAGGCGATAAGAACAAAAACTAGTTTAAAATGGCTAGTTTATTTTGACATAATTTTTTCTTTTTCTGAATTTCAATAGGGTTCTATATGAACACATATAACCCCTATACAAAACTTCATTGTCTATCTTAATTTTTGTGGCCTCTATTGTGCTTATGTACAGATGTTAACAACCACGGACGAACAGCATGTAGAAAATAATTTTAACTGTTTTATGAAGCCATGAAATGTCAAAAATGGAAGTCGAAATTTCTTTGTGATTTGCAAACTAAAGGTATTACGAAACTTACCCTATACTTCATATAAGTAAACCAAGGATCGTAATAAGAATTAATCAAAGAACGAAATACAGAAGATTAAAAAAATTCAGGATAAATCTCCTGTAACATTTATACTTTAAAATACACTCGATATATATCTTCATATAAATATACTTTAATAATTTGATTCTCAACAATTATTTCCACACACTTGCACCAATGTAATGACATTTGACTAGAGGGAGCTAGGACCACTTAAATCAGTTTTCATTAAAGTGACTCTTGTCTTATAATTAATTCCCACCAAACATAATTATATAAAATAAGCACATTTTTGTCACATCCATAAATGAAACTAAAGTCATAAACATAAACAAACCATAAATAATGTTTGATTGAATATCTAATAATGATCCAAACTCTTACAACCAAATTTTGGTGAAACGTTAAAATTTATGGCCTAAATCAACGTGTCAATTTGAATTTTATTATTTAAAGAGGAAAAGCTCTTAGTCATCAACGCCCAGTAAAAAAAAAATATTAAAAAAAAATATGACCTATCCCTCAAATACTCCAATAGTGTCAGGGTCAGAGGAGATCAAGAATTGGTAAATAAAGTCTAGGTAGGAATGATGAAAGAAGGGATATAACCCAAGACTATATGAAAAAAGGTGTAGATCCAGCTAGCATCCTAGGGATTGTTATAACCATACTCACTATGGTGAGCCTATGAGGGTTATGTGTTAAACCACAAGTAAATAAAAATTATAAATTGAAAATAATTTGTCACTAACATAATTTGTTTGCCTGATGAAGTTATAAAAAATTGCACACTTCAAGCCAATTCTTTGTTTGTAACTCCTGTGACTAATCAAAAAATTAATGTTAAAATTCAAAATAGAATCAATCAAATATGTGCAGATAATTTTGTATACAAAACGAAATCATCTGAATGTGGATTATTGTCCATTACATTAAGGGAGATACATCTAGAAATATGGAAGCGAAATTAAGATTTTTAACAACCCCTCAAGATTTGATTGCCTTAGAAAGAATACCCTTTAACGCACTGAGATTAATATGTAGAACTGTAAAGACAATAACCAGTCACTTTTCTCCATCTAGTTATAAAAAACCTTCATATTAGACAAAAAACTAATTAGATCTTTGTTGAGTTAAATAATTCAAGAAATTAGAATATATTGGATACTTAGCAAAAATAGATCCTCAGACTTTACTATACTAAACAAGATGTACTTTGAAGAAGAATGGTGGAACGTATTCACAGATGGATCCAAAATGGAGCTGGAATGAACTAAAGAATATTTTTCCAAATCAAACCACTAGGCAAATGCAAAATAAGTTTTGATGAAGAAGTCATCTATTCGATCATAATCCTTCGACCCTACACTTTTCAAAAGGTATTCCTGATAAATTTGCAAGCTGTTAATCAAGAGGTGTCTTCCAACAATCAAAATTACAAAACATCAATCAGCTGATGTTACTAAAATAATATATTTTTATTTTATATTATCCCTTACATATCTACACTATATTCATTGATCCAAAAAGAACGGCGTTTACGCAACCACATCTGCTTCGGCTATTACTGATGTTACAAACAAAGACTCAATTACAGCCTTCAAAAATTACCATACAAACTATAAGCTTGGTAGTAGATGTGAAAAACCTAACCTAACCTAACCAACTAACATTGAATGATCTCGTGAGATACCAAGAACCTTGCAAATGTAGGAACAGAAATAAAAGTTCTGTTATGTTGGATCAAAAATTGATGGAGAATTTTTGAGGATAAATCTATTACGAGGTTCACCGAGTCTAAAGAAAGTGGTTTTTGGAATGATACATGTCTGTCCAATGTCTGGTGCCTGTGGTATGTGCAGTACTCTATAGCCCAACGTTTCAACAGATTTTAAACAAATTTACTATGTGGGGATATTTTGGCCATACCTTAAGATTGATTTACAATTTTATTATAACTCAAAATTTGAGGGTAGCTGCCTTAAAGAAAAAAAAAACATATTTTTTTCAATATGGGTTTTTGATCAAATTTTGCGCAAGTGTAACGTCTAAAGACCGCAAACATATTGTCATCATCTCTCCAAAAAATACTGGTTCACGTGTTATCTGTAAAAACAAAAAAAAAAAACTGGCTATAGAGCTGTTATAAAATACATAATATCTCAAAGTTGGCACTGCCAAATTCGTTTTAGTAAAGATTAATGACACAAACCCATGTGCGAAATTGTAAGTAAAAAACATTATTTTTCAGGAATAATTGGCAAAAACAATAATGAATTTTGACCATCGTCATTAAAAGCTTGATTTTAATCAAATACGATTTATGCTGAGGATGTGTTTATGGCACAAGCAAAGCCTAAGGTTCTTTATAAATATATAATTATTTTTATCAAATTGGGCGTTCATGGTTCATTTTCAATATTTTATTGACTAAGTTGTCAGTAGTTACCAAACTGAACTATTTGCTGAAGAATAGTTTTGGTTCAGTTTTATTTGGTTTTGGGGATAAGTCCTGTACACATTTTTGTAGTCATCTTATTTATTAAATTTATAGAGGGAGCAAAACTGTTAAGCCACATGGTTTAACAAATAAACGAGTTCTGTTCAATGATTTTAATGCACTAAACTAATGAGAAACCAACTCGTGTGTCATATCTTAAACATACACAAGTCTACTTCATTTAAAAATCTCGACTTACATATATCAAAACAAGTAATACACATGTAAAAGAACCCATTTTACCAATACAGCTTATAATTTCATAAACAATTAGTACAACACAAGTGGGAGAAGTCTACAGTAAAATATAGATGTTGGATAAAATAAACTACTAACGAGCACAGTTTTACTTTATCAAAATGCAATTAATATTTTCCGATTAAGGAAATGCTAATGAGATTTTGTAAGTTCTACTCGGCACAATGTAACAAACTTTGAACCTAGTTTTCAGGACATGTTTTTGTAATTCAGCAAAGGTATTTTTTTCTTCTAAATTATTTTGGTATTTGAATAAACAAAATATATGAAAATAACCGAGTTTATTCAGAGAGTGTAATAAACAATTTATGTGCGCTATTCAACCATTTTTCATAAAAAATAGATAGAGGTTCATGGATATTATTATTTTACATGATAAAATATGTTATCTGTTAATTATAGAGCATGTATTATGATAAAAACAGATTTATGGTAAGCAAAGCTATTAATTACTACTATATGCTTTATTTTAGCCATTAAACTATGTTTATATGAAATATTTAATGTTTCTATTTGTTTATTAGATTTTATTATGTTACTGGATTTATTGCTTCCTTATTAATTAATAGATTTATAGTGAAAAGACAAATTTGACATAATTTTATCTTTTATTTTGATGCAAATTGTTTTCACATTGATCTCGTACTTGAAAACAAATTGTATGTCTGCGGTTTATTTGTTTAATTATTGAAACAATTTTGATAAAAAACATTTTTCTGGTTAATGCCAAAGACAGGTTTTCTCATATTAAATATGAAGACACGATGTGACCCAACAAGAACATTTTGTCTTGTTGTTTAAAGGCAAAAAAACCTCTTGGCCATAATCACTTTAAAAACAGGAAGAAAAGAGTATA
The DNA here is from genome assembly GCA_963513935.1 of Aphrophora alni. Lineage (NCBI taxonomy): Eukaryota > Metazoa > Arthropoda > Insecta > Hemiptera > Aphrophoridae > Aphrophora > Aphrophora alni. Next base: position 116,011,637 of record OY740770.1, read on the forward strand.
AAATAAAGACCTCTAGCCTTTGAATACTCTAATAGCGTTAGGAGCTAACTAGTAGTGAGTACAGGAACTTTATAAGATGCATCAGCTACAAACGCTTTGTTATGATGGTATGAGTAGAGAGGATCTGACTAAGAGCAAATATTGATGTTAAAAGACATTCAATATAAAAAATTGACTGACAGTTTATGTAAAAAACAGAACACTATCCCAGATTACTTCAATGTGTAAATACTGTACTGTATGTATGCCTGTCATTTAAAAATTTTGCAATACACAATTAATACATGTATGTACATACATTTTTTCAAAACTACTATGTGGTACTGTGTAAAATTAATTATTTTATTACCCTACTGTCCTAAATGACTTTACTTACAAAAATTACTATAATTCCTATAACTTACTGCTAATCTTGGACATTTAAAAAATAATTTTCGATAATCCAGACATTTTCGGTAATCCGACACCGTCTCTGGCCCCATACCTGTCGGATTATCAAGAGTCTACTATATTCTAATCATATAGCAATTAATATGGCAACACTGTAAGGTTTCCATTAACACAGATGGTTAGACAAACAGCTGATTGATACTGAGTATTAATATTTAATGCCTATTGTTGCCTATGTGAAATGTAAACAACCATTTCATGAAGTGAATTTCTCTTGTGCATTATAAAAAAAAGAGTGATATAATTATGAGCAACATTGTGCAATCAAGTTTTGTGTTAAACTCAGGTACAATGCTACTGAGGTTTTTAGAAAATTGACAAAGGTGTATGAAGATGAAGCTCGAGACCACAGGTTTTCAGATGGTTTAAAGTAGAGATGTAACGGATAGTCGTTTTGGCCGGATAACGGATATTCGGTGAGGTTCTAGGCCGGAGCGCCGGATATCCGGCTACCGGATATCCGACTCAGGTAGTGTGTGTAGTTCTAGCGATGATTCACGGAAAGACAAGTACAAACCTGTCTCTTGGACCGTAGGAGTGGGGGAGTGGGCGGCTTGTATCGTTCATGCATCAAACACTAGTATTCAACGGTCTGTCAGTGAGTTTTTCGGTATTTGTTTTTTGTGGTTGAAGTTTTTTCTAGTTTAATGGCGACCGCTACGAAAAGATCACCTATTTGGAAGTATAGATCACCTATTTATGTAATTTAATTTATATAATTAAGTATCCGGTACCAGGCCGGATAGTTGCAACTTTTTATAGACTGTCAACATCGAAAATTGATGACAATGTTGATCCGGGATTTGGTACTGTCAAATAATCGTCAGAATCACTGCAGAACTATTAAATTTGATAGGATAGGAGCCTATCAGGGCAAAACTGTGTGTAGACTGTGTGGGAGGGACGAGGAGACTGTAAACCACGTAATCTTCAATAATGAGGCCCTGACCAATAATAGGCGAAAGATTTTCGGATTCCAAATTCCTGGGAAACTAACGTTGGAAGAGTTAGTTAGTGGATTAATTAAACTTGTAAAGGGAAAACCTGCTAAGCTAGAATGAGGAGGCTTTAGTTGCACAATAGGCCATAGGTCGCGGTGCCAGAGCTGGTCTCTAAACGGCACCTTAAACTCCAAACATAATCAATCAATCAATCAAAGAAGAGTGAAAAATATGTCTAAAGCTTCCAAAAGGAACTATTTTGAAGAAGATAGAGTCTAGATATAGCATGATTGCAAATAAAAACTTTTCCTGAATTAGTCTTGTTACTTCAATAACAATTAAATAAATAAATGTAATAAATTATTTTCTGATGAAACAAGTGTTAATCTGGTTTACAAATAGATTCTATAAATATTTGACATTTATCTTCTTCTGATATGTTCCATGTTGACAATAGAAAAGTAAATGACTATTATTTAAACTTGTTCACTTTATAAGATTCAGATATATAAAATTTACTGAAATTTCTATAATATACGTAAATTAATGTATGGTTTTGTGTATGTAAGAAAATTTGACAATATTTTAGTATCATTTATTTAAAATGATTATTATCGAATTATTATATTTTTTGACTTGTCTTGGTTTTTTAGCACCAATAAACAGATTAAAATATTGACATTAAAACAACTTGTATTTTAAAACCTATCTGTACATGTTTATGAATACATAAAACAAAATTAAACACAGGTTTGAATTATATGAATCAACACTTATAATTATACAGTCTAAAATGAAAACAATAAGGAATGAATAAATAAAAAATGAATAGATTACTATGTTTCAAAACATTATGAAGTAGACTACTGATTGCTGATAAGGATGATAAATTTGACACAATGACTAATTAATTTATATTGATCATGTTGATATATTATAGTATCAACAATTATAAATGGGTGTTCATAATGAGTCAGATAGACAAATGTCATTACACTACCAACTTGACAAACAAAGTTGAATCTCTGAGAACTTGACCAACAAATAGGTGGTTCACTATTACTGAACTGATTAAATTGGCATTGATAACATGAGATATGCCACCTGCTCTCTAGAAGATTGGTTACTGCTTGTGTAAGAACACAACTAACACCTGCGCTATTATTCTTAGTAAAGTATTAGTGTAAAGATTTTAGTAAATATTTTTGAAATTAAACCCCATGAGTTTTGAATGTATTATAGTTGGTCGTATTTAAAAAAATAAAATATGGTGACAAATGAAAATTGTAATTTACTTTTGAAAGACCCTATACATCTACTTAATACAAATTGATTTGCTAACCTCACTACATTATCTAAAACTCAACAAGATTCCCTGTTTTCCTGCTTTAGTAACACCTAAATGTCCTTTAGTGAGTGAAAGAACTGGATATTCTAAGAATAAAAAGCGTGAAGGCTCGAGCGGGTGTAATAAGCATGCTACTGTTGGGCTGTAACTTGTTAGAAATAAACTGGGGTATTAAAAACTTAGTTATTTATTTGTATCACGATTTGATAAATACTTCTACATATCAATGTTATGTACTATTATTCATTGTTTTGCCTTAGAACTACTATAATTAATTAACATACCTTATTTCAAGTCGATAGTACTTCTGTATATTATAGTAATAGCTACATGTTTCGCTGCCATAGACCAGCTAATAATGTGACAGAGATTTTTATATGTGTTTGTGATTTGTATGTGAACAAAGTGTTATTAGCTGGCCTGATGATGCTGTCTATGGCAGCAAAACATGTAACCATTACTATAATATAAAGAAGTATTATCGACTTGAAATAAGGTATGTTAATAAGTTATGTACAGTATTATATTAACAAATTGTAAAATGGAATGTCAGTTAATAAATAAAGGATAATATTAACTTTTTCACTCACCCATACGTTAGACCAAAGCCTAATCAAAACATATATATATGACTATCGCTTCGAAAATTCCTAGTCATGCCTTATGAGTTAAAAAATGAAAATGAACTGTTTATGACATAATAACAGATTGAACATCCCAAAAATAGTCCCTTAAGATAAATTAAACATAATATAATTAAGAAAAAACAAAACAAAATGAATGCTATAAAGATAGACAAATACATATGGAAATATATATTCGAAAATCACCTATTAAAAGAAACAAATCCAGAGGCTTTTTACCCACAGAAACTCATTTATAGTGAGTACATGTATGGGAACCCCGAGAGAACCTAAATGGATCTACACCCTTTTCCATGTAGTTTTGGTTAGAATCCTCACTTTCATCTTCCCTGTCGGGTCTTTCTTGAGCAACTCTTGTTCCTTTACGACTCTGATGCTATTAGAGTATTCGAGGGCTAGGGTTTTCAATTAAAACCTCTGAACAAAACAATAAAAATCTGAACATTCTTAGTAAAATCTAACTAAATTTTAACTTTCCTTTCTTAGCCATCAATACTGCAAACTTGTGAGTTATTTCATCAAAATCAATATCTTTACAAACTTTTAATTGACCGAGTGATGCGAGTTTCTGTTTCAACTCGATTATTTGGCATTTGGTCTGTGTTTTTGTTTCAGCCAAATACAGGTACTAATTGTTAGGATATTTATGAATGGTGCAGGTGCTTTGACTTGGTATACTGCATATGGTCTGAAGTATTAAATACACTGGTACTCCTATGTAAACTAACAGTTGTTGAAACTAATTGATCAGTATTGTCATCATAGCATCTTGCAATAATTAAACATAGCAGGTGGTATTGTTTATTCATTAATTGATGATTGATCATAATTTTAAAACAATTTTTACAACTTACTACAATGATACAAAATTTCAATGAAGGACATCTGACTATTATACCACTTATCATACATTTCATACATTTATCAACCATTCATACATAAGTCCTTAACCCAAAAATCTACTTTTATAATTTTGTATAGTAATTAATTTACCATATATATTTAAATTTCGTATACACTCTGTTACTTATATATTTTTAAAGTTTTATAGATATTTTATCTTTAAAAATGATCAAAATTTGGCCGATGAGAATTTATATAGATCTAGATTAAGGTCAAAATTGAATAAAGTATTATCTCAATCTTTTAAAGAACCTTTTGCTCGTTTTATTTGTATGTAGCTCTAAGATTGTTTAATACAAAACCTCAAGCAATAAAAAATAGACAATAATTTCTAAAAGAACCTAACCAGAATTTGATCGTTTTCTCTTGATGATATATTCTTGATATATATATATATATATATATATATATATATATATATATATATCAACCACCTAACCCAACCTAACCTAACCTAACCTATTTTTGATGATTCTTGCTAAAACCTATAAGTTACTAAGAACAACATTTTATGACAAATAAAAGAGATCCTATTTTTAAAAAAGAGAAAAATCGTGATCTTTAAATTCAGAAAAACCTGACTTGAGTCCATAATTATGTCTCCATGTGTACCTCTATGTGTATATTCATGTTTTGACTAATTTTTTTCTTCTTTCTTTCTTTTTTTTTCTTCTTTTTTTCAACAGTGTAAAGTTCGAGACAATATTAAGATTAAAAAATAAAGCAATTATTTTTGAATCCACCATATTTTCCACTTAATATATACAAGCATTCCTTGTTATGATGGCATTCTTTAGGTGCTATTCATTATATAATTTGATGGAGAGCCCAAAACAGGCATATTGTTGAACATTTTGAAAGTCGTATGAGAAACTATAATTTCTTATCTCTTTCTTTAGAAAATAAATAAAATAATAATAAATATAAAATCATCCAAGCATCATTTGCATAAAAAAAAAAAGTCTAATGTTCATTTGTACAATATCCGCAGTTGGATGAGTCTTCATCTTTGAAATACCATAAACAACATATTTCAAAAGGAAAATTCCATAGAAAAACTGTTTAAAATATACTACATTTATTTGAGAATACGTCAGTGACATTAAATTTATAAACTCTAAAATCATACATAGCTACTCAACCTATTTTACCACGTTTTTATTAGTTCGGTTTCCGTCTTATCTGTCTGTCAGTCTGTCCGGGTAGAATTTTACAAATCGAGTAAAATAACTTCCCGATAAACTAGAGACCTGACATTTTGAACATAGTTCAGAATTGGATGACAATACAATATTCAGTTGGTTTCTTGTCTCTACATTTGTTTAAACAATAGTTAAAACACCTTGCAATGAAGATGCCATGACGGAGATTGTTAGAATGCGTCAAATACGACCTTCACCACCATAAGTTTGTGATACATTTACAATTTGAAATGAAGAAGGTTCTGACATTGTATTGTTTTAAACCATGTACATGAAAAAAAAAATGGTTTACTTCTTTAGTTTGATTTTCTGAGTTATAAGAATAATAGAACGCCATGAGGTGGAGTAAACCATCTATTAGTCGAATACGATGCAGTAATGCACAAAAGTACTAGAAGTCTGGGAGGGTACCAGAATGATATAGAGGTGATATCTATATTAACCCCATTCATGCACTGGACTACATGAATGTTAATGAGTTAGGGCTGGAGGGACTTCTATAGATGGGAGTTCCTTGTCTTAGAATAAGTAGGGGGCACACTAGATCTCTAGAAGCCGTAGTGCATTTATTTATATCCCCACATCACTACCACTATTACCATAAAAGTATAAATTTTAATGTTTAAATTATTTTTTAAATGAAAAAAAAAAATTGTTGAAGATTTATATTTTAACATAATATAGTAAAACAGACTTTTACTACATAAACATAAATTTCACAGTTTAAAAAGAGACAATTTACATATTACTTTTATGGTAAAAAAATTTGCAATTAACAACTATGTATAAACTCAATAGTACTGGTATTAAAGGAACAAAATTTATTCTGTTTTTAAACATATTGGATAGTGATTGATTGTTCATATGTTTGGTTTAATCAAACAATTGCCATTATTTGCGTATTTAAAAACAAATACATGACGTTTCTAAAGTGTGGCTCAACTCTCGTTAGCAAGTGAAAATATCTAGAATATGACAAATGTGAAAAGGGCCAACATTAGAATCCTAAAATTCTGTTTGATGTTTACCCAACCTAATCATACAATGTAATATAAGCAAATCCTAAAAATGTAATGCCCAAAGTTGGTTTCTTGGGCCTTGTAACAAATATTAAATCATATTGATAGATCAACGAGTATTATCCAGCAGAGTAAGTTGTTATAGGTTTTTTTGAATTTGTGTATATCACTACTTCCTTTGGCCGTAACAGGCCTTGAATTTGTATATATTAAAAGTCATCACTAACTTCGCCTGTGTCAGTATCTCGGTCCTGGCGGGCCTAAGAAAGAAACCCAGGGTTAAAACTAGGTTTTCCCTTGAGTTGATCCAGAATATCAAAACGATATGTTATTAGTTTTTCTATACACAAACTATTGCAAGTTTTTAGCTGGTTTCCATTGGCATTGATTCATCGGTGAGTTTTAACACTAATCAAGCAATGAAATTATATTAAAATCTTTTAAAACCAGTGGTCTCAGCAACTGCCCAATTTAGAAAATTGTCACGAGTAGATAAATTTTTAAACAGGACCACTGTGAGAAGTTTTAAGAATTTAGATTTTAAAAAATTGTAGAGTATTAAATTAGGCCTACAGTATCATATTCTATTTCAACTAAAAACAGTCACATAACTTATTATGTTACCTATACTAATAAATAAGTAACTAAAATAATCATGTATTTACATACAACAGAAAAACGTTCACTAAATAGAGAAAACTCTTTTATTTTCCACTCACAAAAGCTTTATGAAACGAACATAACCTATATAATGTCACTAGTAGGTTGTACTTATCACTATGATTAGATTAACCGATCATACTTCAATATGTACATACAATGACGATAGATTGTTTAAACCATAAAACGTTACCATAGGACTAATCCCTCAGTCATCTTTACGGTATTTTTATCTATCTAAAACCATTACCACCACTTAATATTACTGTAATAATTGATAAGATTGTTTAATATTTTCTATGAACTGTATAATAATACGAACATTATTCAAAGAAGTTAGTTCATTATTTATCGGTTAAAATTTTAGTTTTGTTAGTTAAATTTACTTCCTTGTTCAGTAATTTGCTTTATTTCAACTGGCTTTGACATTATTTCATTTAGGCTGAAGTTAAATTAACTAAATAGTTCCAGGGAATGTCATTAAAAGATCTTTGGACATTTAAAGTCTAAAATGTGTGACTGTTGTTTCTGCTCCTAAGGAAAAGAAATGTTAGAAAACATTTTATGCTAGTGTAAGATGACCATATTTTTTCAAAATCAACATTAGGACCCTCTTAAAAGACATCTGATGTGGGAACATGATGAGACTTAGAGGTAAGTAAATATATTGCTGATGTTCACAAATTAAACATTTAATTTTAATTACAGAGACTTTACAAATTAAATTAGTTGTTATTTAAATTTAACCAAAACATTAAGTAAACTATTTTACACTAAATTTTAGAAACACTGGACTCAAGTAGTGGACACAACTCATGCATTTCACAGTTCCTTCCGTAATACTAATTTAAATATTTAAATTAAAAACACTATTTAAATTAAATATTATTGCTGACAATTTTTATTTGATATATTTTAAAGTACCAGTATGTTTCTCAATTTAAGAATAATTTTCTGTAAAATCCAAAACCGGGACAAATCACCAGTGAAAAAATCCATGACAAGCTCTAAAAATCGGGACTGTCCTGACAAAATCGGGATGCAGGGTCACCTTATGCTAGTGTGATAATGTGAACCATTAACGAACTTGGAAGGACCTTTTATTCTCCGACAACAAATCGTCTTTTTATTAATTTAACTCGTGCACAAAGTATAGGTAGGTAAGTTTGGTATTTGTAAAAAATTTCTACCTCCGTTTTTGCACTGATCACATGTTTCATGCAAAGAGAAACCGAACAAATGATATTTGACATACCATCCATCCGTTGTCATTGTTGTATGTACGTAAATATGGTAGCATCCTCAAAAATGAAGATAGAAACATTAAATTTATTATAGAGGTATAGTGTGCTCATTTATACCCTTTAAAAAAATTTTTTAAATGAAAATGGCATCCATATTAAAGATTTTTTTGTTCATATCTCGTGTTATTGAATTAAGATAAGAAATTAAATAAAAATTTGCATAGGCCTATTTCAATGCTGCATAAATGGGACCAACTATGACAAATGACATATAGCGAAGTTATTGTCAAAAATGTAATTTAGAACTCTGACCTCCCAAGAAATTGTGACTAAATAAAAAAGCAGATAAAATTAAATCAAGATAAATGGAATTAGCCTATAATCAAAATGTTCAAACAGGAATTAATATTAAGAAAGAATGCTGGATGATCAGATTAAAAGAGGGTCAGGTCAATAAGGTATTAAAATTAGGTTATTTAAATCATTCAGTCATTGATGTACACTATTTTGTGTTGGGCAGCTAGGATCCCAAATTGATTACTTCAGTTTGTTGATGTAATGGTTGATATTCAGGTTTAGATAATCATTTTGCACAGTTTTGGACTTATTAATTCAATAGTACATTTAAAAATCCTCAGTACTGTAAAAGGGCGGGTGTTTATTTTTGAAAACCTTAATAAATATGGATCTTACAAACAGTGCAGAGAAGCATTTCTTGTAAAATTTGGTAAAAAAGCTCCAGTGATAAGTGTTATTCAGAAGTTTCGCTAAATTGCCTTTGTAACAGACGAAAAGAAAACATGAAGAGAACAAATCTATTTTAACAGAACAAAAGTTACAAGACATTGAAGTTTCTGTCAGTAGATCTTCTATGAATGCCAAGGCATATAAAGAAATTACTCAACAATTCATTGATCTGCTTGAAGAAGATGAGAGCTATTGTTGGTTGCATGAATTTTTTTAATGAAATAATTTTTACCAAAAGATTTTGGCCACCGAGACTCCTGATCTGCCTAGTTTAGATTTCCTCTTATGGGGAGTTAATTGAAAAATCAAGTATTTAAGAGTAATCAACACGTACTTTGTTTAGAGTGTAATAACTTGTACTACTGAAGACTTGTCTTATGCAATTGTTTTTGTCTATAGGGCCAAATAATGAAATTAAATGAAGAGCAGTTGAATATAAATATCAACCGTGTTATTGCAGAGATCAGTGAGGTAACTCTAAGAATAGTTTCCAGAAGCATACTGTAGTGAAGCGAGTTGATAAGTGTATGGGTTTAATGGGCATCACTTTGAACATTTATTAAGTTTTGATGATGAATAAAATAAAATAAAAATCTTCAGTGAAATCTGTTATTTATTTTCAATACATTTTATTAACCGAACCTCTTTTAAGTTCATCAAAACATGAACAATATTGTTTTTTATTCACTAATCTAATCAATATTAAATTCATTAATTAGGTCAAAAAAAGTCGTTTTCTAATTTTAGTAAGAAAAAAATTTAAATGACTTACGTGACTGACAACACAATCTTAACGATGTACACGTGTTTTATGTTATATTTTTAAGATGACATTTATTATATTATTTTCTTGTTCGTTCAGGAATAGAACAAATTTAATTTGTAATTCAATAAGTTTTTTTTTTTATGCAGGTATGTAAATAAAAAACAGACATTATTGTTTTAATAAAATGTCTAACCTATTTTTTTCCTTGTTGTTTAAAGGTGAAAAACCTCATGTCATCATCACCTAATAAAAAAAGAAAACTAGATCAAATAAAGAGCCCTAGCCCTAGAATAACATAATAGTGACAAGGTTGGAAGAGAACAAGAGTTGGTCAAGTGGGATCTGATAGGAGAGATAAAAGAGAGAGGTCTAACCCAAGACTACCTGAAGTAGGGTGTAAATCCAGCTAGTGCTCTTGGGGTTGCCATGGATAACAGTTTATTTTAATAGGTCTTTAAAAACCATTTTTATTTTGAGGTACCAAATCATTTGATATGTTAGGTAACTACAAAGTCTTATATTTTAAAGTGTATATTCGTAGAAAAAAAGAAGATAAAATTATTAGGTTTAAAAAGGTCTCATGATATTGTAAACTAAAATTTTTATATTTTGTGTTATTTTTAAAAAACAAGAAAATCATTTTTTTAAGAATGACAAAAAATTATCTTACAGTATATTTTAAGATTCATATATATTCAATTAAAAAAACACTGCAGGATACCCAAAATAATATATTTTTTAAATTGTTTTATTTTGATAACTAAATTACTGTTTATTTAACTATTCTTTAAAAAATTATCAATTTTTTAATAAATATACAAACTGTCAGTGACAAAGTTCTAATCGTTTAGATCAAACGTAATTTATGGAATTTTTTGTAGTTTTATTGCTAATAAATGTAATGAAAATAGCAAATTTTATTGTAAAATAATGATTTTCTTCCGGAAAAAACAGTAGTTTTGTTACTAAACTGTATTTACATTTTTCAGTACAAAAATAACAGAATTTTGTTTGGGGAAAAATAATAAAAGACTAATGATCAATAGTTACTTACTGTATGTTCAGCTATGGACAGTGTTAATCGTCTATTTTTTCCTTGATGTTTAAAGGTGAAAACCTCTCGGTCATCCATCATCTTATAAAAAAAGAAAGGAAATAACATATAATAAAAACACCTCACCTTCGAATACTTTAATAGGATCAGAGTTGGAAAAATACATTAGTTGATCAAGAGAGACTTGAAAGGAAATATTGAAAAGAGGAGTCCAATCCAAGACTACCTGAACCTCGGGATTGCCCAGCCCATATTAAAACACCCTACAAATTTTATTAGGCACACCAATGTAGGCCTAAAATTAAAATAACTAATTTGTTTAGCTAAAACTAGCTCAGATCTATAATAGTTATAAGTAGAAATTCATAAGAAATGTTTAAGATAGCTGTTACAATGAAAAATGGCAGTCGTTTTTCAAAGTTTGCAAATGTGTTTTTAAATTCCATGGAAAAATAACGAAAGTTAAAGTTTTTCATAGGGTCCAGAGTTACAAGATACAATAGTGCCCACAATGATCACCCTGTATAATTTATATTCCCCCCCCCCCTTGTTTTAAAGGAAAAAAACCTAGAAAAGAAAAAAGAGGATAATATAAAGCAACCTTAAAAATTCTAATAATGACATGGAATAAGAGTTGGTCAAAAAAGTCCTTAAAAGAAAGGGACCTAACACAAGATTACATGAAAAAAAATTTAGATCCGGCTTTTTATTGAGAACACTGGTGGTATCTCGTAAGTCGTAAACTATTGACCCTATGAAAAACTTTAAAAAGCGGACCTTCCTTACTTGGAATTTAAAAATCCATTTTGCAAACTTTGAAAATGGCCACCATTTTCCTATATGGCAGCAAACTTTTTAATTTCTTATGGAAACTCCTATATTTTATGGTGTTTTCAGATTTAACACCAAATGTTTAGATTTTTTTTATTCTTAGTTAATTTTTTATAAACCCATTCATTGTGTTAAAGCAGTTGAACTTAAAAATATTAGAATTTCGGTGCTTTTTGAGAAAAGACTTTCAAAATTTTTTAGCTTATTTACAGAAATACGGAAAATGTTCTCTCAAAAATGGACCAAAATTCGCGCTTATTGTTTAAACTCATTTCTGATTTTTAAAAAATCTTATCTTAAATAGCCTTACATTCCTTTATCATTCGATTTCTAAAATATAAATCAATCTTTATACACCAGTGACCTTTTTATAGTTGACTGTTGTACAATATTTTTTACCACATGTGCCTTTTTATTAATTCTTATCTTATCTATTAGCAAACGATATTTTTAATTGATTTAATTCTTAATATATTTGGACAATTCAACAATACTAATTTTATTATAATAAGCTGTCATCGCAGTGGCAGTTTTTATGGAATTTTAAACATTATGAACTCCCATTACTCAATATTATTAAATCAGCACTCATAGTTAAAACTTGACTGTTCTTATTAATCAAACGCTTTCACAGTAGGAGAAATGTGCAACTATAAATTAAAGTCGTGTATATTTCGAGAAGGGATGATCCCATTTGATTACTTTTTTATTAAAATTTTCTTTTTTGTAGGTACTTTAAAAAATGGTGTCACAAGGGGTAGGTTGACATTTGAAATTTTTAAATTTGGGGTTGCAAAGGGGAACTACAGTAGCCTACATCCTTTTGGGTATATTGTTTCCATCATACCAAATATTTTATCTCTTTAGTTTTTTAATGAGTATAAGTAGGACATTTGTTTTGTTATACCATAATCATGAAACTTGCTTCGTTCCAGGTTATGTCTTTTGGTGTCATTTAGCAAACAAATTTTATTTGAAGTGTTACTCTATTTCAAATGCAAGTGTGATTATGTCCAGAATAAGGACATTCATTATTATAGCACCAGACAGGCTTGCAGCTATCCTGCTAGACAGGACAGGTTAAATTCTTACACTAAACTTCCACCACAAGTAGGTGCAATAAGATTCCTCATAGTATACAAAGTATAAATATACTGGACCACTGAAGATGGCGAATTTAACATTGAAACACGCTAGAATAAATAAACGTACTATTTGTGAAAATTTGTGTTCAAGGTTTTCTATTAAGTATACAAACTATGCAAAATTGTACCACTTTTATTAAATCTTAAGACTTCTATTATCTGGAACCTTCTGTAGTTCCCACAGGATATCCCGAGGGGCCTAGCTGGATCTACACTTTTTTCATGTATCCTTGTGTTAGATCACTCTATTTCATGTTTACTATCAGATCTCTCTTGACCAACTGTTCTCTTCCGACCCTGATGCTATTACACTATTCCTAGACTAAAGGGTCTTTATTTTATGTGTTTTTGTTTGTTTTGTTTTTGCCCTGGCAATGATGACTAAAATGTTTTTACCTTTACAAGAAAAAAGGGGGGGATCCTTCACAAACAGGTGCAGAATTAGGTAATAAGCTTGCTCATAGTATAAAAACTATAAAATTATACCACTTTTAAACATAGTCTTAAACAACTGGATCCTTCCATTCTGTGGAATAGTTCCTGCACCATGATTTTGTTGATTCATTGTAGTTGGATGTAATCTTTTTATTTATGTGTAGTTTTGTTATTATTTATTTTCCTGTACCTTAATATGTTTTAGGTTATGTTTTGATATGAGTAATATTGTTTGATTTGTTATTATTTATTGCATGCTATGTATTGTGTGTAGTCAGTCCTCTATACATGTTGATCATTTTATCATTGACACTATTGGTATTGATATCTTGTAAACTGAGCCTATGAAAAACTTTAAATGGGAGATCTTCGTTACTTTTTTATAGGACTTAAAAATAAGTCACCCAAATTATCATAATTACCGCCATTTTTAAAATGGCAGATAACAAAAATTGTGTATGGAAACTCCAATTTCTAATGCTTTTTATTCTTGGGTATTTTTTGATAAACACATTGGTTTGATTTAAAGGCGCTTGAACTTTATAAAATTTTAAGTTTGATCCATTTTGGAGAGGATAATTTTCCCTATTCTCATTGTTGAATCAAGTTAAAAGTTTAATTAGGCATAATTTGGGAAGAGTAAATACCAATGCTGGACTAAAATTAATATAACTGATTTGTGGAACAAATAAAAACTATAATCTACTGTAATAATAAGTAGTATTTAGAGCGATTTAAAAGTATAAAATATTATTTTCTCTGGCTATTAAGTTCCCGATGTTTACGAGTAGATTACATTACAGTAAAATTACTGAAATGTAAAATTACTTAACATTACAGTAAATCTAAGCTAGTCTTTATCTGTTCTACAAATATGTTATTTCAACAAATAAGACTCCCAAAAATTCTCCAAACTTCAAATTTTCGAAAGTCCGCTCCTTTTAAACTGAAACAAGCGGGTTTATATATAAAAAAAAACTTATGAATAAGAAAGTCTTAAAATTTTGTGTAAAATCCGAATACATCGGGAACCCCCCTCCCAAAAATGAAATTTCCTCATTAAACATTGTTCATAGGATCAATATCAATGTACCCACATAAAATGATCACCTGTACTAAATTAATTCTACGCCATCAATATGGTCAGTTAATAATAAAATGAAATATATGATTCTGTGTTCACTGTTCAAGTGCTTTTTTAAATATTTTTATAGTGGAATATGTATTGTTTTTGTAAATATTTGAATGATATACACTATACAATTTAATTTTATCAAAGCCAAGAGAAATAGATAAAAATATAACAATTAATAATATACCTCATACTTAATTGTTGAATGCTTTTCACTTCAATAATATCAAGTTTTTCCGCCATTTTAACGTTATGGTTGCACAATAAACGATCCCGCCTCACAGACTGTTTCTAAGTCTCTACAGTCTACTCTACCGACAGTCCGACACCACACTTCACCGAATCACCGCTAGACTAAGAACTATGCAGGAACAGCTGATCGTCGATTGATACTAACAAATTATATATTGAATAGGCAAAATATGAGGGTCTGACGTCATTTGACTCGTTATAGAGTTTTGCTGAATTGATAAATCATGTTTTATGAACGCCTTTCATTATTAAGTTCAATTGGTTCAATATAGAAAGAGGGGGGGGGGGGAACTGTGTAAAACTTTTTGTGCACTCTCACTCGTCCATTCATAAAAAAACATATGGTAATAAATAAAACCAGTTGATGGTACTCAACCAATCCTACCATACAATGTAATAGAAACAGATTTTCTAAATTGTATGCACAAAAGTTGGTTCTTATCCCCAGTAGTGTAGGATTGTTCGGCGGGCCTGAAAGCTTAAATATGTGAAGGACTCTCAACTCGCTACGCTCACGTTGGTGACTCGGCCCTGCTGGATTTAGTAGAGAGGTCAGAATTCCAAATTTACATTTTTGACAATAACTTCGCTATTTGTCATCGTAGCGAGGTGGGGTTGGTACCATTGCACGGAGAATTGAGAGTGTGTTATAAGTTGAATTAAACACGATATACGAACAAACAATTGTTTTAAATGGCGGCCATTTAAACATTTTCTAATAGATTTTCCTGTAGTCCCCCTACACCAAATTTCATGTTTCTATCTTAATTTTTGTGGCCGCTATCGTGCTAACAATGACGACGGTCGACGGACGACGATTGTGAATCATTTTTCGGTGTCCTGAAGCCATGAAATGATGAAGATCGTTCAGATTTTTTTTTTTTTACAACTACCAAACTTACCCTATATTTTGCATTACACTGGGTAATAGGTAATGCACCCCACCCCCCGCTTGTACCACACGTCAGCTTAAATTGTTTACAAAACACGACTGCTGAAGTTCATTTTTGTCTTCTGCCAACGGTATCATTTTTTACTTGTAATTTTACAGATTGAGGTCAGTAATCTTCAAAATTCACTAAAATTTGAACGAAATTGGTAGAGTCGAATTTGAGAAATTACGTATTTTATAAGAAGCCTATGATCGATTTGTTTGTTTTTATCGATAATAGATAAAATACTTTAAAACTCGCTTAGCTCGTGTCAGTGTCTTGGCGGGCTTCGAGCTTCCACTCGCTACGCTTGTGTCGGTGAGACTCGGCCCTATATTGAAACTATACGAATATCACTTTTTTTTTTGGGAGGTTAGGTTTCGAAAGTATATTTTTGACAATAATGGCGCTATTTATCATTATAGCGCCATTATATTGGTGTTGGTACCATTAAATGCATAACGAGCCGATAGCCTCAGTTTCACCTGGGAATAGTTTATAAGAAAACAATTTGTTTAAGCCCAACCCTAATGGTGGTCCTATGGAAATAAATTATGACCAAATACAGCAACACACTAATTTTGATCAAAATCGACCTATAAATAACAAAGATATGATACTTGTTTTAAGGGTAAAAGACACCCATGGAGTGGAACATTTTCAAAACCCTTTCTTAGTACGTGTCTACAGACCTGCCCCAAACCATGTTAAAAAATTCATAGCTCTAGGCTTCTTGGATCCAGAGAAAAGCACCCTTGCTTTAGGGGGTAAAAGACACCCATGGAGTGGAACATTTTCAAAACCCTTTCTTAGTACGTGTCTACAGACCTGCCCCAAACCATGTTAAAAAATTCATAGCTCTAGGCTTCTTGGATCCAGAGAAAAACACCCTTGCTTTAGGGGTAAAAAACACCCTTGGAGTGGAACATTTTCACAACCCTTTCTTAGTCTACGCGTCTACTGATCTGCCCCAAACCAAGTTAAAAAATTCATGGCTCTAGGATCCAGAGAAAATTCTTGGATCCAGAGAAAAACACTCTTGGAGTGGAACATTTTCAAACCCCTTTCTTAGTAAACGTCTACAGACCTACCCCAAACCATGTTAAAAATTCATAGCTCTAGACTTCTTGGATCCAGAGATATGTTTTAGGGGTAAAAAAACACCCTTGGAGTGGAACATTTTCAAACCCCTTTCTTAGTACGCGTCTACAGATCTGCCCCAAACCGTGATAAAAAATAACATAGCCCTAAGCTTCTTAGATCCAGAGATATGCTTTAGGGGTAAAAAAACACCATTGGAGTGGAACTTTTTCAAACCCCTTTCTTAATAAACGTCTACAGACCTACCCCAAACCATGTTAAAAATTCATAGCTCTAAGCTTCTTAGATCCAGAGATATTTTTTAGGGGTAAAAAAACACCCTTGGAGTGGAACATTTTCAAAACCCTTTCTTAGTACACGTCTACAGACCTGTCCCAAACAGTGATAAAAAATTTCATAGCTCTAAGATTCTTAGATCCAGAGATATCTTTTAGAGGTAAAAAACACCCTTGAAGTGGAACATTTTCAAAACCCTTTCTTAGTAAGTACACGTCTACAGACCTACCCCAAACCATGGTTCTAGGTTTTTTGGATCCAAAGATTTCGTGATCAGTCAGTGGGCATTGACTTTATATATCTAATTTAGCATGTTATAAGTTTAATAACACAACAAGATATGAACAAAAAAAGTTTAAAACGACAGCCATTTTAATATTGTTATTATGAATTTCAATAGACTTCTATATTAGTACACTACTGTCGCATATAGCACGTCTCATGTTCATGTCTTTATTTCAGAAACCTCTATAGACGACAACGATGTCGTAATCACTTAATTGATTTCCTGAGGATATGAAGCGGGAAGAAGAGATTGTTGACGAGTACTAAACTAAAACTTTACGTATAAATTAAAATTTTGTTTACGATATTGTCCAATAATTCATAAAACCTAGTCAAAATAGAAAAAAAATAAGTTAGGGATTACCCAATTATTAGAATATTAGCTTGTAGGCCATTGTCCTGCGTAGCCATTGTTGTTCGCACAGCCCACTGTGAAACCTCTACTGTTCGCACATCCCACGACACCATCAATCCGATCTATCCACGATGACGAAAAGCGAAATTCTTGTCAAAAATGTAATTTCAAACCCTGACGTCACAAGAAAATGCGGTATTAGTGAGACACTGATACGAAGGCAGCTTCTGTTAAACATGTAAAAATCTAGGAGGCCGTTAAAGCCTAGCCGAGGTCAGAAAGTAGTAATAAACACAATTACGAGGTTCAGAAAACTTACGTGTAACTGTTTTAAATAAACTTATCCTATTGGGTGAGACTCCTTGATCTACCAATACAATAAAATTTCCTACCAGACCCAAGAAACCTACTTTTGAGTATTACATTTAGACGATTTGCTTCATTGCACTGTACGATAGGCCTGGATAAAGTACAATGACGACCTCAACTAAAAAGTAATCTCTAAAGACCAAACGAAACGTATGGATCGTCATTCCCCCTTCCCCCTCCAAAAAAAAGTTCGGTTGTCGATAGGGGCCACACAATCATAAGATTAGATTTGTGTGACATCATATTCCATCAGTTAGCTTAACAATAACCATCCATATTCATAGAGAACTAGTTATAATACGAATAACAAATTTGTAATCTCACCCAATCAGCAAACATATCCTGATGATCGTAATCTCGTCATGAACGTCCTCCATACGAATTAACAAAACAAAATACAATAGAAAAACAAGACTTTTCAGAAGTGTTCAAAATAACTAATACAATGGTCACGTGATAGTTTAACCAATTTTTTTTTCTTGTGTGAAGTCGAAAAACCTCAAGGTCATCATCAGCTTATTTGTAAAAAAAAACAAAATAAAAACCCCAGGTTACGAATACTCTAATAGAAAGAACAAGAGTTGATCAAGAGAGACTTGAGAGGGATCTAAAGCATACAAAAAAGTTGTATATCTAGCTAGGTTATCTCGGGAGTGACACGCCCGTATACAGGTACGCATCTCAGGGTTTCGTCCAATAAAACTACGTTTAAGGTTTAAAAGTGATGTAAAATAGTTTTTTAAAGAGATATATTTTTTAAAAGAAAGTAAAACCATACATTACGGCTTGAAAAATCAGAGTTTTTAAAACAATTACCTTGCAAAAATTGAATCTAGTAGAAGTTAAAATCAACTTCGAGTTGTGAAGACTACCAAGTAAAAATTAAAACTCAAATACTGTGATTTAAAAACTAAATTTATAGTGTTTTGTAGCTTAAACTATACAATGAAATACGAATAGAGCTATTGGGATTTAATATATAGGTTACCTTTTGAAGTTCACCTATAAGGGGTACAGGCTTGGTAATCCCGAGGTAAACTACTTGGATCTACACTTTTTTTTTTCATGTAGTCTTGGATTAGATCCCTCTCTTTTATCATCCTATCAGGTCTCTATTTGCCAACTCTTGTTCTCTTCCGACACTGATGCTATTTATAGTATGCTAGGATTAAGAGTATTCCTTTTTGTGTTTATTCCTTTTTTGTAAGTGGATGATAACCGAGAGGTTTTTCGCTTTTGTTTGAAGAGATGTTTCTTTTGTAAGTAGGCCTACAACAAAAGTAAAAAAAGGAAACTTTACCGTTGGTCAGGAGAGACCTAATAAGAAAGATGAAATAGAGGGATCAAACCCAATACTACATGAAAAAGGTGTACATTCAGTTGGGGGACTTCGGTATTGTCACGCCCGTACTCACTTGTAGTAAAACCCTCTCTGTCTATGGAATGGAGGGTCTTGATAAGAGACAAATTCCGACACCCACACGTGTACTTGCAATAGCATGTGCTGTTTTTTATACAGATAAAGTGTTTTGCGTCTCGTCTCGTCTTGTCTCGAGGTAGAACAATAAAAACTGCCGCTGTTATGAGACCTTGAAGAAAGAGCATCTAACGAGGAATGTTCAGTCAAGACTAGACAATGATTTTACGACAATGGACGGCTGCTCGCTGCAAATTATAGGCTACTCAATATCTTATTATGTCCGCCCCCCCCCCCTTTCGAATTATATAGCCTAGTATATGATATAGGGTGTGCTTCTATTGAAACTCAAAAATAAAATTTAATTAAACTGTCAAAAATGACGACCATTTTAAACAATGTTTTCTGTATATCTTATAAACACGCTAGTAGATATTAGTTCTGCGTGTAATTCCAACTCCACCTCTCTGTATGTATTTTGAAAATTAAGGGGAACACATTTTTGAAAGGATATCTTCTCATGAATCTAGGATAAAAATTTGGTTCATGTGGTAACAATAAAACTAACTGTAAAACATTACTTTTTTGACATTTTGGAACACCTTGTATATACGTAGTGAGATAAGTTAATTTTTTTTTTTTTTCAAAACCATCAGTGAACAGAGATTTTTAAAATGAGGTATCACTCGACCTACCTTTACATTTGAAAATTTTCCAAAAACGACCCTCACCCCCTCCCCCAAAGGACTTTTGGGGAATTTTTGAGATTTGAAAATATTTTTACTGGATTCTCTAGGGTCGAAATATGGGGTTTAAGTTAAAACGAAGGCTGTAGCTCATTTGTTTCAGTCGCTATACATTGCGCACAGGTGGTCTGATTCACCATCCTATAGGTAAGTTATTTAAAGCGGTCATAAAACTCGTTACGCGCGCGAATTTAACAACTAGAAAATAATGGATTGCAATATAAGTATTGACAAAAATTCTTCAGGACTTTGTAGAGTAGAATATCTATTTAAAGAATATCTTAGAGCTTTGGCAACATCGAATATTTACCTTTTTTGACGGTTGAAAATGACCATTTTTACGTTTTTTCGAAGCTTAAATTGTTTATAACTCAAAAACTGTTGACTTTGGAGAAATGTTAAAAAGAATTTGTTTTGATGAAAATAGTCCAAAGAACCTACAAAAACTTTTTCCTAGACGAAAAAATTAATTTTTGAAATTTCTTAAGAGAAATTTTTTAATAAAATTTTTTATGACCGCAATTTTGTCACGGCAACATCCGGATTGTTATAAGGGGACTACTTGAAGTTAAGATCAGAAAATTTTTCCTAACGGGGGGCGCGAAAACTAACCGGACGAATGAGAGTAACAAACTGTTGGATGATGTAGGAGTTGCGTGGCTTCCATTCAAACAGTTCGTAATCTGTTTTTGGCACTCGTGATGAGGTCATACTGACACTATATCGGTTGTCTTTTAATTCAATTGATATCTCTTAATGAAAAGGTTTCATGATAAAAAAATTTAAAAAATTAATGTTAGTTTTCTATGGAAATATTTTTTTGAGGCCTCACGATGTCTGCCTTCCAATATAGTCTGTGTTACGAGCTACAGTCTAAACGGGTGAACTGATTTTGATAAAATGTGATATGCGGAGATATTTTTTAGAGTACCGCAACTTTCTTCTTCTTTTTGTTGTAAGGACCTAACCACGATCAAACAAAATAAAATTTTATTTTCCCAAAATTGACTTAAATTTAGTCAATTTATTTTAGGACCAAAACACAAAAAATTCCATTTTCTCAACGACTTTAATTATAATTGATATTTTTGTAATACAGTATATTAACCTTTAAGGATCTTCACAAAACATATTGGTGTCATCTTCTCAAAAAATTATTTTCTTGAATTATTAATTTTTGTAAATCTACGGAACTGCTATAGAAAGGGCCGATTCCTCAAAATCAGCTTAGCGATTTAGATCAAATTTTAGTGAAACGTGAAAATTACGTAAAAATTTAAATTCATTTGTTGTGAACATAGTAAATATTTATAATTGATGATTGGAAGCTGATAAAAAAAATAAATCTGTAAAATTGTTGATTTATTACCAAAATATAAATAACTTTAGTTACTGATTACAATTAATGTTGACTCAAAATTGTAAATTATAATTAATTGTGTTAGACAGCTGGCATAGACCTACTACTGTCGTTATAATAAAAAATGACTTATTATTATTTTTTAATCTCCTCCGATACATAATATTATGTTAGAAATATAAATTCACACTTATAGTTTGTAAATAATTATAGTTTTATAGTTAACTGTGGTTAAATATCCAAAAGTTATTACGAAAGTATAAGGTAAGTTTTGTAATCGTTAAAAAAAATCGATCTTCGTCTTCAAACTAATCTTCACAATTAATTTCATGGTTTAAAGAAAGAGAAAAAGTGATTTTCGACATGCCGTCCATACATCGTCGTTGTCATCTTTAGGCAAGCACAATAACGGCCACAAAAATAAAGATAAGGAACATGACATTTGGCATAGAGGACTACAGTGTGCTCATTTAGAAATCTATTGAAATTCACAAAAATCGAATGTCAAAATGGCGGACATATTAAACAGTTTTTTGTTCACATCTCTTTATTCAACTTACAACATACTAAATTGGATAAAAAAATTGCAGATTTCAATAATTCTGCATGTAGTTATACCGAGATTACCGTTCTACGACGACAAAATAGCGAACTTATTGTCTCGAAATTCTAATTTAGAATCCTGACCTGACAAGAAAATGTAGTAGTATGGGTATAGGCTAGTTAGAAAATCCGACAGGGTCGTAACGAGTGGATGCTCCTTCGAGACCCGTCAGGGTTGATATACAGTTACGAGCGAGTAGTGATATGCACCAATTACGAGGTTCAGAAAACCTGTGGTACAATTGGCCAAACGTTAGCTGGCACTTGGGCTTGGCGAGATGAGGCGACGGACTTGGGGCGAGGGGAGGGTGGAAGTGCAGTTATAAATACTTTCGGAATACATTGACTCTCGCCGCTTTGTATAATGCCGAAATTGGTTTGTAATCTATGTCAGACCTTTTAAGCAATACATAAGCTGCACACATTAAATATACAAATTTCAATTAGGGGAGGCAGAAAATTACAGTGTGTACGCTTCAGCCTAGCTCTCGCCCCGTGAAACCGGTTGTTGACATTAGCTGATGTTTGCAGAAAGACGAATACAGGTTTTCTACCTAGCAGCCAAGTGCCAGCTTATGTTGGCCGACAATAACAACTGTTTCAAACAAGCTTACCCACCGGGTAACAACCCTTGATCTACCAATACGATGCTTCAAGACTCAAAAGACCAGCTTTTAAGAATTACATTTATAGGATCTGCTGGTATTACATTGTACGATGAGGCCGGGTAAGTACCATGATGTATCACTTTTTTTGTTAAGAAAGATAATTAAAGTTAATAAACTGACAAGTTAACTGTCAAAGTCCAAACATTATTTTTAAACTTTTGTTGACAAAGAAGAGATAAAAATTGGACCTTTAAGTTTCTGTTTTACAAATAGAATATGTTGGAACGATAAATTAAAATCTGTAACTTTACCCATTACCCAAAAGCAAAACTAATCATCATCAAAAATGTCATTACGCTAGTCGTCAACCAAAAAGTGAAAATGAATCATCAATGTCGCCTTTTAAACGAAATTTTAAACTTGCTTTCCAAATAGAGCGTCCGCTATCAAAATAGTTTTTTTTGTATTTTGTCAATTATTCATGAACCATGTTATTTTTAACTTACACACATTTTTGTGTCATTAATCTTCACAATTCACTAAAATTTGAACGAAATCGATTGAGCCGATTTTGATAAAATCTATTTTTCCCTTATGAAAGTCACCCTTAAATTTGGAATTATCACAAAATGACAAAAACCACAACTAAAATATGCCCACATAGGCCTACCAAAATTTAATTAAAATCGCTCCACGCGTTTGGCCTGTAGAGCATTGCACATACCGACATCGATCTTAAAAAACGACTATTTTAATGCAGGGGATCTTTTCTGATTTTGACCAATCACAAATTTTCCTATAATAAGTATGTTTTTCCTCTAGTTATTTAACGTTGAAAAACCTCTCGGTCATCGTCGCCTTAAAAAAAAAAATTAATAAATAAAAGAACATTTCTAGTCCTTGAATACCTCTAATAGCGCCAGGGTCAGAAAAGAACAAAAGTTGAACAAGAGAAATCTAAATAGGAAAGATGAAATTTAGGGATCTAACCCAAGACTACATGAAAAAAGGTGTAGATCCAGCTAGGTTCCCTCGGAATTCCCAAGCCTGTACGCACTAAATGAGCCCCCGAGGGTTAAAGTAAATAAAATATTTGTAAAACGTTAAATCATTGAAACAATTCTAACCTACATTGAGAAAAGGTTATTAGTCACGAAGTCAAGAATGAGGTTAGGCCTAACACAAACCTTTCCATGATGTTTATCAGCTCCTATTGCACTGTTTTAACTACCGAATGATAACAACTAACTTACCTATTTATAACGACGACAATATTTCTTTTATATCTTATCATGACACTTATCAGTTTAAGACTGATGTAATGTTTACATCTTGATTACAACTCATTGCTAATAAAATTGACTTTGATATTGTATAGGCTTATGGAAAACGAAATTAGGTCATTCTCATTAAGTTAGAACAAACGACCAGATTGTTGAATATCAACTCTTAGTTCAAACCGCTTTATACTTAGTTTTATTCAAAATCTGGTCAAAAAGTTGCTTACTTTCTCACTTCCCCATCCCCATGTCCTCTGTAAAAACATATATTTATACAAGAAAGTATTTGAGAAAATTCTGTGATGTATTCTTGAGTTTTTTGGTATTGAGATCTCTTGAGCCCGTAAAAGTAGTTTTTGGAATGATATCTGTCTGTCGGTCTGGGGGCTATCGGTATGGACTAAGTTAAATCAAATTTAGTATGTGAGCATATTTTTCAAATCTCGAGATGTTTAAAATTTACAAAATTTTCAAAATCTTTCTCAAATGTCGCCTCTAAGGTCCGAAAGAAAATATATTGGTCGCTCTCTCTAAAAATGTTCGTTCGTGAAAAAATTATCGATAAAAAAATCAAAAAATCTGCCACGATGGTGGAATTTCTCAAAATTTGCTTTACAGAGTGTGTTAAAATTTCGGTGAAACGTAAAGATTAATAACCCAAATCCATGTGCAAAATTACAAATGTAAAATTACAATATTACAGTAGAAGAATAATTGCCAAAAAATAAACATGAAGCAACTGACCCTTATAATTTTAAGCCCATATCTGTTCGTATCGTAAGTCGCAACCAGACAAAACGATAAATCCTATATATTTCAAGCTTTGTATTTACATTCTTATGTATTGTTCCACATACAGAAAAAATATAGCGGTAACAAAAAAAA
The DNA here is from genome assembly GCA_963513935.1 of Aphrophora alni. Lineage (NCBI taxonomy): Eukaryota > Metazoa > Arthropoda > Insecta > Hemiptera > Aphrophoridae > Aphrophora > Aphrophora alni. Next base: position 116,036,627 of record OY740770.1, read on the forward strand.
ATGAACCTGGGGTAAAAACTATAGAGTTAAAAACAACTTTTTTTTTTTTAAATTATGAGTGGGGTATCAAATAAACCTAGAAGTTATTTTTCTTAAGAATATGTATGTTTATTTGACAAAAAAAAAATATATATATATATATATATTAGCACTAGGCCAGATTTAAAGTGTCAGATATCATGTCCCCCTTCCCCCATTTAACATGAACAAATTTCCTCTAGAAAAAAAAAATTGAATCTGAAATTAAATTACAGTGCGAAATCATATATTATAGTTTTTTGTATGACTAATAAACCTTAATTTAACCATACAATGAGGATGCGTAGTGTTGTAAGTTTCAAAAGCAGTTTTGTGAGATGCGAGACGAACCATTCAACAACTATTAAAAGACTTTTAAAAAGGAATTAGACTTTCATTGATTTATATTTATTAGGGTAAGTGAGTAAAACCAAGGACCCTTATAATTTCATGCACATCTCTATCTGTAAGTCGCAACAACTCTGTACAGACAAGACGATAAATCCTATATATATATATATATATATATATATATATATATAGCCTAAATTTTGCTTTTATATTCTTTGTATTGTCCCACAAATAGAAAAATCTGACGATAACAAAAAAAAAAGACATTGAAGTAGTTATATTGTTTTTGAAATATTATGTGTAGGGTATCAAATAAAATTAGAAGTCAATCTGATTACGAATATGTATGTTTATTTGACAAAGAAATTAATATGTTGGCGCTAGACCCCACCTGAAAGACTTCGACCATATAAAAATAATTATTTGTACGTATATGTCTAGGGACACGAAGTCGTGTGGTTTTAACACACGGTTGACCCTTCTATTAATTAAATACAATTCACACTCACTGTATTTATTACACAAACGAAGTAAGTTTAGGCTCTTATTTAAATAGGTTTTTTTAAACAACGGACATGGTTCATTTTTGACTGGCAACCAACAACTACCGAACTGACATTTTTGTTGTCGGTTAGTTTTGGTTTGTTTTTATTTGGTTTAGGGGTTGGATAAGTTAGGTTTGGGCAATATTTTTATACTATTTAGTAATATTTCCATGCAATATATTTGTTACTAATCTAAAAATATCCTCGTGTGTTACAAGTGTGTATCTTTTCAAACTGTTGGAGCATGGAATGTCAAAGTTTTAAATAATGAACTTCCTTGTAGATAAACCAACTTCCTGTAATTATCTTTACAATAAGGAAAACCACAAGCTAAACCACTCCGAGCTAAACAGCTATCATTTAGACCTACAAACAAATTAAGGTTAGGAACAAAAAAACAGATAAGTCTTCAAGTCAGCATCTAAAGGTGTAAGATCCAGCTAGGTCTCTCGGGATTGCAAAAACCGTACTCCCCATTTGGACACAAAACTTATCATATGCGTTAGTAAATAACAGTGCACAAGATTTATGTGATCATATGCAAAACCAAATAAAAATCAACCATAAGACGAAAATTTATATTTAATCAAAATTGCCTTTTAACAATATTGTTAAGTATGTTAAATGTAGGCTCTAAGAGCTCAAACATAACTATTGTTGCAATCTCCACAAAAATGCTGGTCCGACATTAATTATTGGTTAAAAGGATTTTTTTTATAAGGCGAAAAAACCTTTCGGTCATTATTGGCTTATATAAAAAGATGAAAGAAGATAAAATAAAAGCCCTAGCCCTTGAATACTCAAAAGCGTTATGGTCGGAAAATAACAAGAGTTAGGAAAGATGAAAGACAGGGATCTAATCCAAGACTACATGAAGAAATGTGTAGATCCAGCTAAGGTGTTAGGCTCGCCACACCCCCACACACTGAGGGTTGGATAAAAGGAATCATCAACTACTAGTATAATATTTCTACCAAAATTTAACTGAAATTGCTTGTGCCTAATTTGAAATCATTTTTAAGATGGCGGCTATCGTTCACTAAACCTACTGTTTTCTAATCAATAACTACAGTGTATTTCTAACAGACATTTCCATGTATATGACAACCAATTCATTTTGTTTGCGTTTAAAAAAAAATACATTTTTGCAAAATTAATCAAAATTCTTACATACAATTTTAAGACATCGGAATTCTTCTGACAATATCAGTTTTGAGTTAATCTATATTCAAAAATATAGTTTTAAAAACCATCTATCTGTCAATCAGTAATTTGGGAGTCCAAATAGCTGAATAGGCTACATTTTGTTCAAGTTTGGTGTAGAAGTCTGGAAAAATGGTACTAAAATATTTAATTAAATTCTGAATTACCTGCTATGAGAAAAACAAGTCTGCATACATATTTTCTAAAAATTATCTCAAAAAATGTTGTTTAAATTTGATTTACAAAACTTATATGTCTTTTTAAAACTCAAAATATTTTGTTTAAATTTAGTAGGCTAGCCTACATAGAGGTTTTTTTCTAGATCTGTGGTAGGCTTATAATTCCAAGATAAGATTATAATACATTTTCCAATTTCTGCCATATATATATTTTAATCACTTATATTAGCTTACATTGTATTGAAAAAAAAAAATAAATAAAAATATTTAGTATGCTTACAGTAATGGCAACAATGATATTGCATGAGCTTGTGTTCTTGCATTCTGTCGAAGAGAAAATTTTGAAATAATAATTTTTTTTATAATTCAGATAGTTTTAAAAACATATATAAGAGAAAAGGGTAGTGTATATATTAATTCTTCTTTAAAAATAATCTAACGAGTTATATACAAAACTACAACTATCTATTTTGATATAGTTTATGTGGACATCATTTTTGTGTATAAAAACTGATATGACGGCTAATGTCCAAATAAACTATATCAATAATATTAACAACCCATCATTATGAAATAACTTTAAAACCAGAATATATATTTTCTTTAACATTTAAAATCTCTCCAACTCTATACTTTTCTTCAATTTGAGTACCGGTACATGTTTGTTCCGAGGATTTCCTCCTGACAGTAAGCAGGATGTAAAATAGAAAGGTAATGGGAAAATACCTTTTCAAGAATAAAATCATACAAAATCCAACTTGACCCAACCTTTCATGATGAGCTTATAAACAGAAAAATTCACTTCAAAGACTACATTTTACAAATTTTTTTTGTAATGGCTACTCACATTTTTTGAAGAAAAGCTTTACATGTTCTAAAATATGAGTTGAGGTATAACTCGCTATATTGTACAAAGGTCTTTCTTTGCTTATCATAACAATTACCAGCTTATTCCTTTTAAGTGATGTGAAGAGAGGGATGTTTATTCTCTGATTTTTGCATTTCATTAGTACCTAGTAGTTTAAATATGAAATTAAACCAATAGCACCTAATCTGTGCTAAATGTCAAGTCTTCCATATGGAGGTTATAACCATCAAATATTAATTATGTACAATAATATTAAAACTAAAGAAGTGTATCACTGACCTTAAATGGTTTATAGAACAAGCCTGTTAACCTTTTATAATTTACATGAAATAAAAATTTAATTAACTTACCCAGTAATGGCAGTTTCTGTAATTTGTGTTGCCATTTAATAGACCAATAATTAAAGCGTTACAACACATGAGAAGTATTTCGAGAGTTCAGTTTCACAAGAGTTGTTAGTTCATTCAAAAAAGAAAAACCTGCCTAACCTCACATTTATACCAAATTAGGACTAGTCAAGAGCCAGAAGTAAAACAGTAGAAACTGCTGATTGGTTGATGATTTGATAATTCCCCAATAATAACAGTTTGGCCAGATTTCCTTGAAGTTGATGGCAGTTTTGCACATAAAAATCCCACAAAAATCTAAAAAGTCCCTACACAGTACACAATTTTGGGTTATTTTACTGAGTATAAAATTAATTGATCGATCTGACTTCTTTATTTTTTTTAATTTTTCATACCTTTCCAGTTTTATGAACCAATCTTTTTCACCCAATTTTGGACAAATCTGATTAATGTTAGTTGTTAATATAAGAGTAGGCATTTAAATAACTTGTATGAAAGAATTTGGAAACTTATATCTATTCATTGCAGCCATAAAATATCCCTATATACAAAGTAAGATGAAAACAGTTTATTTGTTCACCTGCTAGGAAAAGTATGGAAATTAATTGGAACTTTAATTTTTATTTCATTTTTCTCAGAGGGATTTCAAAACAATATTCTCTGTAAAATCTCGAAATAAATAGAAACTGGATTACGTAACTTTTTTTATACTATATATTATGATAAAATAAAACGTATTATCTGCTGAAGGATTCAGATTATGTATTATTGCGGAATTGTAAGAAGGGAAAATAAATGTCTTAATTTGATGAGTTTATTAATCACTAAATGTTCTCTAACCCGAATCTAGGTCCAGAATGTGAAATAATTTTGTCTGTAATTTTGTAATATATATATAGCCTAATACCACAAGAAGAAGTGCACACCAAGTTAAATTTGGTGTCACAGTTTTCGTATATAGTACTATTAATTGCTGCCTTTTATTAGATTGGCCACTATATGAACTGAGTTTAGTAAGTAGTTGTATTAATAAAATATATAGAAGAGATCTTCATTATTTACAAATTAAATTATTGATAATAAACATGAATCAATTTTAATATATTGGTCTTTTAGAACATAAGAAAAACCGTAAAACGACGTTTTTTACAACAATCATGATATACTATATATTCCAAAAAAGAGACGGTTAAGTTCTCAGAAAGTATCTACATATTGCAATTTATTATAGGCACTTATAATAGTTGTGTATACACATTAACTTTTGAGATTTTAAATTTAAGTCACTTTTTAATATTAAAAATAAATGATCACTCTTACAAAATATTTCTTTTTCAGATTTTCTCGATAGCAGCGCGCTCCCTTAACAAAAGTCTGTCATGAAACAGAGGTAATATAATAACTCATGAATAGAATCAGCAAACTTGAAAAAAACCTTAACTACAATACAATCAGAGTTGCACCTCTCTGTTTGTGATTGAGCTTGTTGTTACTAGACACTAATTTAGTTTAATAGTTTAAATTATTATAAATTTAATTATCAGTTGGGTTATGTCCTTGTTTTAAAATTGTTGTTTTTAGAGCTGAGTCATAATGATGGAAGGGTTAGAGGTAAAAGGAGAAACTGTAATTTATGATGGTAATGATAAGGAGTTCAACACCATCTTATCAGCTAACCTACAAGACGATTCCAAAACAGAAATCGATGATGGGAATAAAAGAAGTGAGACTGCTGAAGTACCTGTATTAGAGCCAATTAAATTGACAGATGAAGAAGAAAAAAAAGTAGAAATTGAAGAAGACGAAGAATGGTTAGACATCTTGGGGAGCGGACAGTTGAAGAAGAAGGTTAGGTTAATTTTATTAATTTAAGCCTTTATATTTCACTGATTTCATGATTTTTAGCCACTAAAGTCCAGAGAGAAGTACACTACATAACTACCATTTTGCTTGCTTTGCTATAATGACAATAATATTGTTTTCTAACTTGTAGCTCCACTAAAAAGTGTCAACTTTACATAATTTTGTAAATATCGGTTGTACCTCGTCCTCCGATTTTTCTATAAAAAGATATGAACAAAAAGTATTTACCTTGTATCCAAACAATCAGATCATATTTTTTGTCGCAATAAACATAGTCCCAAAATGCATTTCTTCACTGTTAAATAACACATAGAAAGCAAGGGAATACAGCTGTTGTTAGGTTAAATATAGCTCTGATAATGAAAGACTATGTGCGTCAAATGTAATCGCTCGATATTTATTGTTAAAACATTTTTATAGGTTAATAAAAATATTGGTAAATAGGCAGGAGAGTTGTCTGATAGATTTAAGTGTGAAATCTTAGCATTTCATCTTCAAAATTATGTTTTTTTTTTCGATAATTTTGATCATTCTTAACAAAGCTAGTGGTTTTTTGTATCTCTCACATTTTATTATTTACTTCACAATCTTAGAAATTATAATTTTTTTTTTAACATATTCTATTGTGTAGCCATATTGATTTCACTCGTGGACGCATGCACAATTGATTCACTAATACAGGTTGATATTACTATGCCTCTATGATCTAAGATTCATGATGACTAGGTTTCTGAAACACAAACCTAGTATAAGAATTATAGGTCAAGTAAGGTATATAAATATAATGACCTTCCTTGACCTATAGTTCTTTAACTAGGTCTGGTTAGGTAACCATAGGCCTATACAACATGATTGATACGTAATTTGACAGTTCTTAAACAGAACTATTTTCCGGGGAATAAAAAAAAATCGTTGGATACCGTATCACTTTAAATTGATAATATATGTGTCAAAATAACCTCAAACCTCATTCTTTTTGTATCAATAATCTTGAATAACAGACTATGAACCTTAGTTAATAATTATTGGCATTTTTACATTTTACTATAGGCCTACAACCATAAAATTTTGTCTCCAGGTTTTTTTTTGAGTAGGCTAAGTATAATCGGCTAATATTAATAATTGTGTAACTTATTTCTGATTTTGATTAATATCATAAGAATAAATTATGTTATCTGCAATATAGCCATATTTGTAAATTTCAATAGATTGTGCATAACTTGTCGATAATAAACTATAAAAGCTGATTCAACATTCGTGTTTAAAGTCCTGACCTAATGTGAAACAAAATTTGTCAAAACTTGATAAGAGGGGCTCTTTATATAATTATTTAGGGCTACTTTTTCGTTCGTAAGAAGAAATTAGGTTAGACATAGGCCTACCTATAGGAAAATTCTGATATAAACAAAATTATTTAATCTCTTTGATAAAACTTTCTCGTCTTTTTCATGTGTACTGGAAATATAGTCACATTAGAAGCCTAATTTTTAATTATTACTTCTTACTTAATTAATTTGCACAATAAACCCAGTTATGATGTTTTGTTTTTATTTCATTTTTAGGTTATTACAAAAGGAGAAAATGATTCTAGACCACAAAGATTAGATGTATGCATTATTAAATACGAAGGCCGACTTGAAGATGAAACTCTTGTGGAGGAAGCAGAAAGTAAAACTATCAATTTGGGGGATGCTGAGGTGAGTAGTATTAATTCGGTTATATTCTTTTAAATCATTTCGTACAGGCCTAGGCCTGTTGGTTGCTATTTTAAGAGCTAAACTTTGTTTTTATGTCTATAGTTTCTATTTGTGTAAGCCAACTTTAGTAGTTAAGCTGTAAAGTAATATTGGTTTACATGAGCAATAGATCATATTACATGAAAAAATACAACTTGATATTAAAACTCATTGAATAGGTTTCACTTTTGATTTTGAACAGCTGTCTTTATAGCATATTAATCATAGGAATCCTCCCCTAATCTCTTTTGGCCATTTTTATAATGTCAAAAAAATCTTGCTAATGCTACTTTCTACTAATCAAAATAGTTTGTTAAAATTATGTATTTGATGAAGTGGAAAAATGAGAAAAGAAATGAAAAATTTCAAGTTTTTACATTAAATGTTTCGGTTACAATTTCTGTCAGACAGACAATATTATACAAACAAGGTAATCTTAACAAACAGAAGTAGATTGAGAGTAAAAATCAGACAAAGTTAAAAGATGTATGGAAACGCTGAAACTTGTGCATCAAATTTTAATAGCCAGCTAAAAATAAATGATTAACCCTAGAACACTAGGGCCTACTCATTTGTAAAAATTACGACCCGCCCTTTGTAAAGTTCGGAGAATTCGTAGACAAAAGATGGACACGCTCTGTCTTTTTGTTTACCTTCCTGCCATTGTGAATAGAGGCCACTCTCTCTTCGGCTAAGCTCAAAGTTGAACCGTTATTACCGTACTCAAGTTCGCGTCGTATATTTTACGAAAGAATAGTGTTTGCGAAAGTTTTAACTATTAAGTGTTTGAATATTTTTTTTGTAAATTATTGTTTTTATATTGTTAGTTTTTAGTGTTGTAAATAGTTTATTGTGTAAATAGTGATTTTAGAGTTCAAAGTGTTTGATTTAGCTACTAAGTGTATATTAATCACTGCAAGGAATGTGATTCTCAGTGAAGACAGGACTCTAATTTTGGCATTTTTGGCATTCTACCTAATGAACTTATTGTAAATCATTTTTCTCTTTTTATATAAATTAAACACTTATAAATGATGTATTTTATGAATATCCGATTAATTTTTCCAATAAAATAATATTTATATTTTTTTCGATTTTTTTTTTCAGATTAATTATTTTTTTAAAACGTACTTGTAGTGGTGGTAAAAGACATTTTTTTACAGTTAAAATATGTAGGAGTTGATTGTTAAATATTTTTAAAAACACTTAAAAACAATAAAGGATTTAATATAAAAAATAGTCAACACTAAAGTAAAGTTTAAAAAATAATAATAATAATAAAAACAGAAAGTAGTAAAATTTACGAATGAATAGTGATCACGTAACAATGAACTAAGAGTAGTAATCTAGGGTTAAACTAATTTTTTTTTGGAGAAAAGTGTAGATGTTATTCAGGAGCCAAATAATTAAAAATCAAGAACTGTGTCGATTGTTTTATAAAGTAAAGGTAATATATCCCTTAACTAATCTATAAACGAATCTGAAATTTTCTTCAGAAAAAATACCATGACTAATTAAATGTGTACAAATTTGTTATGTTCTAAAATCAAATTTTAATTTGATGTAGTTTTAACCAGATGGAATGTTTAGTGAACTTCTTAAATTACTGTCCAGTATCTTGCATACAAGGAGGTGTTCTCTGGTCATCTTTGAGTCTTGTCTCATGATGATACAAGGTGCATTTCTTCCAAGAGTAGACTTTAAGCCGGTAGAGGTGTAAGGTTATGCAGTCATTTATGATAGATTGTCTCCTATGGTTCTCCTCTGTTATACCACTGCTCCTAATTATTTGAACTTGTTTTCTATTTATTTTCCCTCTGATTATGATTTTTGGGGTGATTATGTAAAGTATTATATATAAAAGCTTATATTGTATGCTTGTGTTAGGAATGACATTAATATTGATTTACTAAATAGGTGATACAAGGACTTGACTTTACATTACCACTCATGGATGTTGGGGAGACGGCTGAAGTAATTGTTGGACCTCGCTTTGCTTTTGGAACTTTGGGTTTACCTCCAAAGATACCTTCCAATGCTACGTTACATTATACAGTTACTCTTATCAGTACAACACCTGAACCCGAATTTACTTCTTTGTCAGTGCAAGAGAGGAAAGAAATTGGGTTCGTACAGTTAAATATTTTTTCTTTAAATATGTACATATTTATATTTGTTGATGGTAATTTTTATTGTTGTTTTATTAAAGGTACTACAGAAAAATATTAAAATTATAATAGTTTTTTTACTTTCTTACTCTATTTCATAAAGGAAAAAAAAATTTGTTGTGAAAATTACTGTTAAGATTTTAGTTGTTACATTTTTGGTTTTCTTGTATAAAAAAAGCAAATTACCTAATGTCTGTCCATCAGCAGTGATTTAAAGATATTTTGAGCAGTTTTGTCAATTGTGAGTGACAGTCATATTTTACTTTTAACTCATAAAGAAATTAATCCTAAGTTTGATCATTCTTTCATACATCCCATCATCAAATGCCAAGTCCTTTGACAAAAATTGCATACTGATGGACAGGTATCTAAAATGGTCTTAAATTCTGATAACATTAAGCTATTGAAAACATGATAGTGATATATAGTTTTCACGGTCAATATTTTCCTTACAGCATACACCTCACTATGTAAATGACAAGTAAAATATAAAATGATAGAATTATGAAAGTTCTGTATAAATGGATTACACTGGAGGGCAGTGGTAAGTTGCCAAAACAAAAAAAAAAAAACTTGAAAGTTAGAAATTTTATGGAGTTTAAATCATAGTTAGGCGGGGGGGATTCAAGAATTATTCTTTAAATATGATTGTTTTAGTATAATAAAGTATTTAAATACGTAATATGTTAGTTTGTTAATTAGCCTATACAGTTGATCTTATGGTAAAAAGAACGAAAGGAAGAAAAATCCAGCTCTGAAAATTTCCAATATAAATATTTTTCCTGCCAGAGTATTTGGAGATAAAAATTGTCCATTTAAAATTAAATTGTATCTAGTTGTATTGATATTGAATAGGTATCAGTAGGAAATTGTAAAATTTTGCTGTAGGCCAATATAAATGGTCATTAAAAAATTATACGAAGATCAAGACAGTACAGAAACACTAAATATTTTACTGTGCGTTTTGTTATTAGGCTTATTTATAATTTAATTTTTATAAAAATGTATGTGGTTGTAATTGATAGAAATATGAAGTGAGCTTTCGATGCAGACTTTTTAATTGTGATGTTTTAAGATCACACTAAAAATCTTTTGTCTATGATTTAAATTTAAAATATTTCCTGTTAGTTATTTAACAAACATTAAAAATTTTAATTAGGTTATGATAAACCTTGACTTTTGAGTAACTTTAATACAACATCAGTTTTGTGTCAAATTTTTAGCATATTATAAATTTCTTTTTAAATAGAGTAGAATCCCATTATTCTTAAGTAGATTCCTCTCTTTCATCTTTCCGATCAGGTCTCCCTTAACCAACTCTTCTTCTCTTCTGACCCAGATGCTATTAGAGTGTTCGAAGGCTAGGGGGTCTTTATTTTATGCTATGTTCTTCCTTTTTTATAAGGTGATTATAACTCAGAGCTTTTTTGTCTTTAAACAACAAGAAAAAAGAGAAATGTTTGTCTACTTTTATACTTTGATGAGCAAGTACAGTAGACTCTCATAAATTCGGATCACGAAAATCCGGACCGGACGGTAAATTTGTTAAATAAAAATTTGCCGCTTAAGCGCCTTCAATTTTCACGCGAACTTCCACATTGCATCAATGACGTATTTTGTAATGATTCACGAGCAGTAGAAGTTTCCGTACAGCTGAGGTAATTGACACGCCCTGTGTTTTACAATTGCAGTCCAATACTGTATTATGTACATTACAGTAAAAATACCATTAGTTAATGTGTCAGAGTGTAACAAGTGTCGATGGGTATCGGCATGGGCCGGTAGCGATTGCATGTGCGGCTTATCACCGCTCGTATCGGCCCAGCGGTTGATTTATCTCCGACTCCGGGAAATCCGGATTTTTCAGAATCTGGACCAGCCGTCCGCCACAATAGTCCGGATTTATGAGAGTCTACTGTATTTGAGTCATCATTTCAAATATAGTACCATCTTAGTTTACTCCAACAGCAGTACATTGTTAAATAAAACAGGAGACAGTGGGTTATCTTGATGTACACCATCTCTTACTTTTAACAGGTCAGATGTACTACCACCATACTTAACTCTGAAACTACTATCCTTAATTGCACATCTTACAAGCCTTAATAATTTATGTAGGACACACATCTTTATCATTCCCTCATAGGCATCTTAGGAATGTACCATATTTGTAAGATTTCAAAAATCATATGTTGTAGTTGTTTGGTTTCAAAGATGATTTAGGATAATAATACGAAATAAATAACAATTAAATAAATACGAATTAATATGTAATCATACTTATTTTTTAAAATTAAAAGAGTTATTTTTTTCAGTCTTATGTGTGAACTATAACACGTTAACTGCCACCATAAGAGGGTCCTACGAAATCCTGTAGTGCCAACTTGAATTATTGGTGTATTGTTGCTGATATCGATTTTTTATTGTTACAAAGGCTATTTATTTACATTTCTTCAATTATTTATGTGGAGAAATTGGAGGTTAGTTTTGGACCGATTGGGCCGGCACATTCATTTTTCATCGCAAGTTCGCTTAAAAGTGAAGGCGCCGACCCGATCGGGCCACGACTTGTTTCCTCCGAACATTAGTTAGTTCGGAAAATTAGTTAATTTGGTATAATACATCAACCAAAATATGTTACTAACACTTTTATAATAACTAATGTATACCATTATATTAATTGTTTACATATTAACAGCTTGAAACCAGTTTTCATATAACTTAGAGTTGGTTTATCTTTAAAAAAAAAAGTGCCGACCCGATAGGACCGCGAAAGTTTTGCATTTTTCAACAGCGAAAAGAGAGTTTTTAAAATAAATCTAAACTGGGAACCGAGTGTTCTGCGTTTAAACATAGGATGTGCAATGTCCAAATAGTACGGCTTGTCCCCGCTAGAATGCGCTGTAGTATTGCAGTCGAGCAAAACAACAACAATGACGTATTTCAGATGCCGGCCCGATTGGGTCGGCAGATTGCTCTACCCACAGAAACTGTGCCGACCCGATCGGGTCGGCGTGGCGGTTAACGTGTTAATTTACCATTATCTTAACAATGTGCAGATGTGAGTTTTTTTAACACTACAAGAATGCCAGTAAAATATCATATGTTCCTATGTTCATCCAATGATTTTGGACAATCTAATTATTTCGTAATATGAACAGATACTGGTCCCAATTAGTTTGAATTAGCAGAGTTCTACCAGATTTATAAAGGTAATGAATGTCATTGTGGTACCTACCCAGCTTCTTCATACATGCAAATAACCCAGCTTCTTAATACAAACAAATCCAATAAATATACTGCCCAAAAGTTGGTTTCTTGGGCAAAAATTATACAGTATAACAAACACACAGAACACAATTCTCACAAAAAATACGCCTAATAATCAGATGTGTTTTAACAACAAGGTCGTCCTCTTCAGTGATACACGAGCTACACTAATCAAACTATAACTGATAACTCAGTTATAACATAACATAACTCAGTTATAGTTTGATTAGTGTAGCTCGTGTATCACTGAAGAGGACGACCTTGTCGTTGAAACACGTCTGATTATTAGGCGTATTTTTTGTGAGAATTGTGTTCTGTGTGTTTGTTATCTTGTAGGAAATGTTAAATTGTATTGATAAATAAAAGGGTCCTACCCAGTAGAGTAAGTTTGTTTAAAAAAAGTTGTTACACATGTTTTCTAAATATGTAATTGTGTATATCACTACTTCATTGACGTCGGCTAGATCTTAACGAGTCTCATGATGTGTATATATTAAAAAGTCTTTAGTCACCTTGCTCATATCAATGTCTCGGGCCTGATGAGTCGTGAAGCTATACTTATATGAAAGAGCCCTCATTTATTACGCTCGTGTTGGTAACTTGCCCCTGCCAGATTGTGTAATTATACGAATATCAAATATTATAGTGGGAGGGCCAGGTTAAAAAAGTATATTTTAAATAATTTTGCTATTTGTAACCGCAGAGAGGTACGATTACAAGCAGAATTGAAATCTGCAAATCTTTATCCAATTTAATTTGTTATAGATCTAAGTTAAATAACACACTAGATTTGACATTTATAATTCAATTTTTCTGAATTTCAAAAGAGTTCTCTATAAACATACTATAGTCCCCTATATCAAATTTCATGTTCCTATCTTAATTTTAGTGCTGCTTTTGTGGTTACATACAGACAACAACAACTATGGATAGATGGCATGAACAAAATCACTTTTTCGGTATCCCGAGGCAATGAAGAATGAGCAATGAAGATCAGTCTTAAACATAGATCGATATTTTGTACGATTATCAAACTTATTCTATACCATACTTTGTATACTGGTCAAGTAAAAAGGTGTACAAACAGAAAGGAAAATGTCCTTGGTGATTATTATTAGAACAATTTTTTTACTTTGATCATATTTATACTCTAAGTATAGAATTTTCTATATATATTTATTATTTTCAGAAACCGTAAGAAAGAAAGAGGAAACTGGTGGTATTCCAGGGAAGAATATACGTTAGCAATACAGTGTTATAGAAGAGCTTTGGATTATTTGGATGACATTGAGAGTTCTGCAGCTTCAGAAGATATCCAGGTAATATGTCTGCTTATAAATAGCCATTTGTTTATCATGCTTACAAAGGAAATATCTTTCATAACAAACTAGTTTTGAGATTTTTTTAGAAATGTTTGTTTTAAGATTATGAATCCAAAATCAATTTTTTAAATGTAGCTATCCTTAAATAAATGTTTTACATTAATTTGAAACAAGATCAAAGATCATAGTCATCTTGTAATAAAATACAAATGTCGAAAATAAATACAAGAAATATATAAGGTGTTGATGACCAAGAGGTTTTTTTGCCTTTACCCAACTCGGAATAACGCGTTGATGGGCACCATCTTAGTGCTTACTTACCCCCATCATACAATGTAATACAAACAAATTCTCCAATTGTAATGCCTAAAAATTGGTGTTTTGGGACTTGTAGGAAATATTAAATTGTGTTGGTAGGTCAAGAGGTCTAATGTAGTGGCATACTATTTAAAACATTGCAGCGTAAGTTTGTTTAAAACAGTTGTTATATTATGAACCTCGTAATTGTATATATCACTGCTTTCTTCACGTCAACTAGTCCCTAATAGATAGTGTAGATGTCTCGTATGTCTCTACTCATTTTGCTTGTGTCAGTGTTTTGGCTGTAGCTGGCCTCGAAGCTGTACTTATGTGTAGGATCCTCTACCTGCTATGCTCACCTGTGACTCAGCTTTGACAGATCTTATGACTATAGGAATATAAAATTTTCTGTGGAAGTTTGGTTAAGTTGGTTAAAATGGCCACAATTTGGAAATTAAAAAAAGATTTTTCTGAATTTCAATAGGTTTCTAGAAATATGCCATATACCAAACTGCATTGTCTTAATTTAATTTTTGTGGTCTCTATTGTGCCTTACATATAGATGACAAGGGGAAAAATGATGGATGGACGGCATCTCAAAAATCAATTTTTTGAGGCCATGAAACGTGAAGATCATTTTTTTGGTACTTACGTATTAGCCGGAGGCCACCCTTATACAGTGCGCTGCGGCGGTTTTGGTTGTTTCAATGACTAAGCTAGATTGCTATTAACCTGGCTAAACCTTTCGTACATTTATTGAAGTTAATAATTTGTTTACTTTTTTTACCCTGACAGGTTTGGCCAGGTATATACATATATAACCACCTGGCCAAACCTTTTGTAAGTTTATTGAAGTTAATAATTTGAAATTAGATCACGGATAAAATCTTTAATCACGGATATTATAGATTGAAATATCTGGTACTTATGTATTAGCCTACTGAACGCCAATAAATCACTCGGAACACTGACCTAGACACACGCCGAGACAGGCAAGGCGCGCAAAAGTATGACTGATCTGGTATCGTTATATTCGTAACGAACTAAGGAAACTCCGACTGAAATATTTATGACAACCAAAACAACCAAAACCGCCGCAGCGCACTGTATAAGTGTGGCCTCCGGCTAATACATAAGTACCATTTTTTTAAAACGAAGATTGGAATTGTTTGTGATTGATTACCAAAATTACTCTATACTGGGTATGTAAAAAAAAAAAACAAGAAATAAATCAGATATTTGTTCATTCTAAATAATCACCACATGTGATATTACTATACAACAAATTTGGAACATTGGTAATTTTGTTGACAGATATATCCTCCTATGAATAGATGATAAGATATAGCAGATAAAAGAACTGTGAGTTCATTCCTAAAACTAAGTAGAACACTTTTTTGTGCATTAAAATTTTGTTTACTGGATGTTAATTTTGTAATAACATATTGTTAGGTTGTAATGGTTGTAGGTTCGATGCACATAGATATATAGGCTCAATAATAATTTATGGTGAGAACAAAAATTTACGGCGATTTAATAGCAATGGAAGCTTGATATTATGATTCAAATTTTGTAATGAAAAGCCGTCAAGCAGGCTTTTAGGTTGTTTCCCTCAGTATTTATTTATTTTATAATCCCTTTTCCCTACTGATATGTCTACACTTTGCCTCCATAGTTCATTTCCATTACATTAAGATTATATTATAAAATCTTGATTGTTAATTTATTTGATTTTAGCTGAATGACAAAGAGGTTCAAAATCTTTTAGAAGAACGGTTAAAAGTTTACAATAACCTAGCTGCATCTCAGATGAAAATCAAAGCATTCGACACTGCTTTACAATCTGTATCTAAGGTGTTACGTTGCCAACCTAACAATGTAAAAGCTCTCTTTAGGAAAGGAAAGGTAGGCCTATTCATATTGATTACAATATATAAACTATGGCTAAGCTCTAATATAGAAATTCTAGCTGTATAGACCTCCTTCATGAAAACACCATGGGACCACAGATTTTTAACAATATGTTTCTTACTTAAAAGTGTTAGTAAATCCTATGGAGATTAAAACTTTTGTTTAAATATAAGATTAGATTTATAAATAATTGGACAAATTCATTATACTCTATATAAAAATTTATTTTGGGTCTCTACCTCCCACACATGGTCAGATCAACCAGTGATAGTGGGGACTCAACTTGTGGGCACGTTTTAATAAAAAAATTAATTTATTCCTTTATGGGTATTTTTCAAATGTACAGATGTCATTTAATTCCTTGTAACTTTACGTTGAAAACGAATCTGAAGATGGTATAACTACGAGCTATTTGACGTAATTTATAACTATTGTACTGTATACCCAATTTATCGGAAAAATTATATAGAAAGAATCTGAATTTTCTAATGTACAAAATACTGTTGATGAATTCTGAGGATTTTTTGTTACTTTTTATCTTTTAAATAAAAAATGCTAATTTGACATTGTTAAAATTACTAATTAATGGTTATTTGAACAATCTAAGGGATGAACTATATTTTTTATATTCAATACAACTACTTCGGTAAGTTAAGATTATTACATTTACAAAACTATTTTATCTAGAACTTCACTGTGAAGAAACAAAGACGGGTTTTTAAGAATGTTGACTAAATAACAAGTTTTTAAATGTTTATATTTGGTTATACTGTCTCTCATGGCTCAACATCAATATGACATATATGCAGTAGACATTTTGTAAAACTAAAATAACAGTTTTAAGTAGTTTTAGTGACTAACATTTTATACCAACACATTTAAGAAAGAAATTACAATGTTTATATCAATCGTAATATAAAGCATTATGTGGTACAAAACGACTTAAAACCTATTTCCAAAATGAATAGAAAAAAAGAAAAGCAGCATATATTTATTTATAAAATCCTCACATTTCCAAGTATTCATATATATTTGAAACATGTAATGAACATGCGATATGACTATATTTGAATTTATTTATTTATTGACAATCACGTTGGGTGCCATTTGTAAGGAACAAGCGTTATAATTAATCTTATTTATGTATCGACAACCATGTTGGGCGTCGTTTGTAAGAAACATGACTGTACTAACCTTTCTGTCACAGCTCATCTATTTTATAATTTTAAAATTATAGATTATAAAGACCTAATTTTGAGTCACGTATTCTTACCTTCGCTTATTGTACTTTGTACATCAATCCTGCAAAGAAGATGGAAGATAGGTACTTTAATTAAATTTCTATGCAATCATGTTAAATTTTAAAGTATAGTATTTTATTAAACATGAAAAAAGGAACTGATATGTTTCCTATTAAATAAACTTATAATAAACACACAAAAATCTTATAAAGTTTGGTTATGTTAATATTTTCACTCTACTTATATTTGTTTTATGTTGTCCATTCTTTGTAATATCACTTTTATTCAAAACTTGTCACTTTCATTCATGATTATTCTAAATACTTTTCTTTTTATTGACATCTCACATGATTATTGATTTTAGTTAATATTTAAATTTTACTTATAGTACACAGACTCATGTTGATATGTCCATCTCTCTTGATGTTTCAAACAAGAGTGTTGAGTAGTATATGCGTTTTATCACTCCCCCCCCCCCCCTATAGATACAATTCTCATTATATGGAGGATCATGCCATATCGTTTAAACCTGCCTTCCTTCTAAAATCTTCCTTGTGTAAAATGTGACGCAATTATCTGTTTCTTTGAAACACAATTATTTAAAATTATGTTGTCGCATTTTTATAAAAGCACTTTCATGTTAAAAGTTCACTTTTCTTATTAATATTTTTAATTGTTACTCCCGACTTACCTTTTCCAACACATTATTTACAAATCCTTACTATTACTATACATTTCAAATTATTATTTATTATTATCTATTGATTATTATTTATTGGTTGGAGATGTCCTATGCTTATAAACACAATATATTTTCATAACCAAAAATAGGAATATATTAAAGTAATGTAAGTAAAACGGTTCATAGTAATCAGCATGAGAACGAAATTGGTGAAATATAAATTTGTTCAGTAAATAAATGTCAAAGAAAATACAAATAAATATTGGCAATCCTTATAGAAAAATTTTAATAACTTTGCTCAAGAAACAATTTATTTGAACAGATAATGTTGTTTGTTATTATTTTAGCAGAATTTAATATAGCACTCATTACTGTATAAAAATTTTTTTACACATTTTATAAGAATTAAAAAAATGGCCTACTGTAGCATAGACACTTCAATAGGAGACACACTTAATAGAGATTAAGGGTTGATCCTAATCCTTTGCGCTTGTGGATGTGTGAGGAGATGGCAGGTAGACCATAGCCATAACTACCATCGACTTTTGCACAGAATATAACCAGAAAAATTGGTCAGTAAATTCCAAATAGTGATCGATTTTCAAATTTCAAAAATATTATTAAATATATTAAGTAAATTAAATAAAATTATAACCAATTTAAGAAAATTATTGTTTATGTAGATATTGTCAGCAAAAGGTGAAACTGAAGAAGGAATTAGTGTTTTAAAATTAGCACTTGAATTAGAGCCTGATTCTCAACCTGTTAAAACTGAACTAAACCGACTATTGTCTCGTAAACGTCAAGATACAGCATTGCAAAGAGATTTATATAAGAAAATGCTTGGGACCATAAAAACTGAAGCGGAAAAAGAGATGGAACCACCTGGTAATTCGGTAAGTCGTACCAAAATAACTTGTATTTCATAATGTGCATATTTTGATAAAAAATTATTTCTATTTATTTTATCATGATAGAAATTTTATTACATTCATATATTTAGTTGCTTTTATTTTTAGAAACGAAGTTTATTGAAACTGTTGAACACAAGCTTTTAATAAATTGATAATATCGAGGTAATTTCAATATAGATTGGTTTACCTTGTTGTCTAAAGGCGAAAAACCTCTGTCATCATCGTATTATAAAAGGAAAAAAAGAACATGCAATAAAGACCCCTAGCCCTTGAATACTCTAATAAAGTTAGGATTGGAAAAGAGAACAAGGATTGGTCAAGAGAGAAAGGAAAGATGAAAGAGGGATAATCTAACCCAAGAATATGAAAAAGGCTGTAAATACAGTTAGTTAGCCCACCAGGGTCAAATTTGATTAGTTTATTGACATAAGTAGAACTAAAGATTTATATTTTAGTTACCACATTGATGGGAAGCATAGTCATATTGAAGTCACTGATTGCTTTTTTGTATTTAACTTTGGTAAGGGTGTAGATCTTGTTAGTGAGCCCACCAGGGTCAGATTTGATTGGTTTATTGACATAAGTAGAACTAAAGATTTATATTTTAGTTATCACATTGATGGGAAGCATAGTCATATTGAAGCCACTGATTGCTTTTTGTATTTAACTTTGGAAAGGGTGTAGATCTAATTAGTGAGCCCACCAGGGTCAGATTTGATTGGTTTATTGACATAAGTAGAACTAAAGATTTATATTTTAGTTATCACATTGATGGGAAGCATAGTCATATTGAAGTCACTGATTGCTTTTTGTATTTAACTTTGGAAAGGGTGTAGATCTAATTAGTGAGCCCACCAGGGTCAGATTTGATTGGTTTATTGACATAAGTAGAACTAAAGATTTATATTTTAGTTACCACACTGATGGGAAGCATAGTCATATTGAAGTCACTGATTGCTTTTTGTATTTAACTTTGGAAAGGGTGTAGATCTAATTAGTGAGCCCACCAGGGTCAGATTTGATTGGTTTATTGACATAAGTAGAACTAAAGATTTATATTTTAGTTACCACACTGATGGGAAGCATAGTCATATTGAAGCCACTGATTGCTTTTTGTATTTAACTTTGGAAAGGGTGTAGATCTAATTAGTGAGCCCACCAGGGTCAGATTTGATTGGTTTATTGACATAAGTAGAACTAAAGATTTATATTTTAGTTATCACATTGATGGGAAGCATAGTCATATTGAAGTCACTGATTGCTTTTTGTATTTAACTTTGGAAAGGGTGTAGATCTAATTAGTGAGCCCACCAGGGTCAGATTTGATTGGTTTATTGACATAAGTAGAACTAAAGATTTATATTTTAGTTATCACATTGATGGGAAGCATAGTCATATTGAAGTCACTGATTGCTTTTTGTATTTAACTTTGGAAAGGGTGTAGATCTAATTAGTGAGCCCACCAGGGTCAGATTTGATTGGTTTATTGACATAAGTAGAACTAAAGATTTATATTTTAGTTATCACATTGATGGGAAGCATAGTCATATTGAAGTCACTGATTGCTTTTTGTATTTAACTTTGGAAAGGGTGTAGATCTAATTAGTGAGCCCACCAGGGTCAGATTTGATTGGTTTATTGACATAAGTAGAACTAAAGATTTATATTTTAGTTATCACATTGATGGGAAGCATAGTCATATTGAAGTCACTGATTGCTTTTTGTATTTAACTTTGGAAAGGGTGTAGATCTAATTAGTGAGCCCACCAGGGTCAGATTTGATTGGTTTATTGACATAAGTAGAACTAAAGATTTATATTTTAGTTACCACACTGATGGGAAGCATAGTCATATTGAAGCCACTGATTGCTTTTTGTATTTAACTTTGGAAAGGGTGTAGATCTAATTAGTGAGCCCACCAGGGTCAGATTTGATTGGTTTATTGACATAAGTAGAACTAAAGATTTATATTTTAGTTATCACATTGATGGGAAGCATAGTCATATTGAAGTCACTGATTGCTTTTTGTATTTAACTTTGGAAAGGGTGTAGATCTAATTAGTGAGCCCACCAGGGTCAGATTTGATTGGTTTATTGACATAAGTAGAACTAAAGATTTATATTTTAGTTACCACATTGATGGGAAGCATAGTCATATTGAAGTCACTGATTGCTTTTTGTATTTAACTTTGGAAAGGGTGTAGATCTAATTAGTGAGCCCACCAGGGTCAGATTTGATTGGTTTATTGACATAAGTAGAACTAAAGATTTATATTTTAGTTATCACATTGATGGGAACCATGTATGAAGTCATTGATTGATTTTTGTATTTATCTTTGGAAAGGGAGAAACATTAATTAACTCATTCATGCCAAGATGCACTGCCATGTAGTAAAAAAATCTACACTAGGGTCATTTTCTTAGAAGACATTCTATTCCTCTGGACCTCTTACAGACTTGGCAATCTCAAGGAATCCTAACTGAATCAACACTTTTTTTTGCAGCCTGGTGTTAGATCCTTCTCATATTTCTTACACCTGGTCTCTCTTAAACAACTCTTGTTCCATTCCATCCCTGACACTATTAAAGTATTTGAGTAGTAATGGTCTTCATATTATGTTATTTTCTTCATTAGGTGATTTATCACCAACAGGAAACCTTTGAACAATGAAGGGGGAAAAAATGAATACATCAATTCGTCACTGCTATTGGGCGTATATCTGCCTTTTTCATGACACCTCAGAATTTTCGAAATGCTCGTTTTGTCATTAATGTAGAGCAGCACAAATGTATTCTTGGTTTTTGACTAGGAATTAATTTTACATATCATGGGTGAGATGAGAGTCTCACCAGGGAAAAAAAGATGTGGGGATGAAACGATGGTACAGATTTGCCATGCAACTTTGATTACACGCTTATTTATAAATGAAGAATAATCAAAGTTGAGCTATGGAAAAATAAAACCATAATTGTAGGATAATGGTGGACATAAAATAGGAAGCAAGGGGGTGAAGGGAAAGAAAGGAACATCTCAACTCCAAATTTAATTTGTTTTCAAACATGCTC
The DNA here is from genome assembly GCA_963513935.1 of Aphrophora alni. Lineage (NCBI taxonomy): Eukaryota > Metazoa > Arthropoda > Insecta > Hemiptera > Aphrophoridae > Aphrophora > Aphrophora alni. Next base: position 116,058,611 of record OY740770.1, read on the forward strand.
AAGCTATAGGTCAGTAAAATAGACTTATTTCAAGAGACAACAAATTGCCATACAGTTATTTATTGTCGAACATGAATTAGGAAACAAAAGCTAAGTTCATTGTCATGATTATAATTATTTACAAAGTTAGTGAAATAAATTAACTAATTTAAAAGTTTGTGTGTATGCATTAATACTTTTAAGACTGCATTTAATTTCACTGTTCAGAGATTTTACAAAAGATAATTGTAACTTCTTTATTTGTTAATAAATATCGATATTTTTCTACCAATTTGTTTGTAAAATTATACATTTATTTATAAATGTATATAATGCAAAAAATCGTATTGAAACTTATAATTTTATTTTATCTTTATAGAAAATGTTGTTTAACCTGTTGAAAAGTACAGGAAAATACCGATTAACGAGTACGGCCGTTCTTGAACGTCCTCTGTGCTGTTTGCGTAAATGAGTATGGACGTTCCGGAACGTTTTAGGTTACGTCTGAGCAATAAAAGTATTTATCATAAAACAAATTAGTCATGGCTTATTGTGTTGTCACAATTCAACAAGAAATAGTATTAAGAACACATGAAATCGGGTTTTTCACAATTGTAAGGCAGGACAACTCCAGGGGGCGTGGTTTCAGGAGAATTCACCATGCGTATTGATTGGCGCGTAAATGTAGGCGGTGGCATCGTCTTCTCCGCGGTTGTTTCCCCCCTACACACACCTGTGCCTATGTTCCTTGTCTAGTATAAGTGATTTGGCACGATTGAAACCCAGGCAGTGTTTCAACGATTCAACACGAAAGACAACAAAATGGTACAAAAAGTTATTTTTGCACATAATTGATATAGTTGTCTTGAATTCGTTCACCATGCACAAGGCTTTTCATGATAACAATAGCCACATCCACGACTTCAGAATTGCTCTCATAAGGCAAATCTTTGAAATGCACTTCAGGGAAAAGGAAACGGCTGTATCGCGCCCAATAGCGATGACCTTGAGTGGCGACAAACATCCACTGCGTCTGACCGCTCGCCACTTCCCTCGGCTTACATACATACCGGAAGGGCAGACAAGAAAGGTACAACGCAAGTGCTTTGTGTGCGCCAACACAAGAACAAAACCAATGAAAAGGAAAGATTCAACCTTTGAGTGTGCAGAATGTAACGTAGGACTTTGTATATACCCTTGCTTTGAAACCTTTCATACTAAAAATTTTTTCTGAAAACGTAGATTTTTCAGTGCAAATTTTTTTTAAAGTACATTTATCAGTGTAAATTTTTATTCTTACAAGTTTTTAACTCAATATGATATTATTATTATACATTTGTAACCAATAAAACAACTATTTTCAAATTTTTTTTTCTTACTCCTTGACAACAATTTTCTTGTAAATACAGTACTTACTAACCAGCTGGTGGCTATTTGGGACGTTCAGGAACGGCCGCACTCATCAACAGGTTAAAATGATTTATTGAGGCAACCAAAAATAATTTTACCATGAAAAATGATTTAATTTCATTCAAGAACTTTTTTTTTCTTTTTTTTTTTTTTATGGACACTATCATTGGGTTTGTTAGGCAATTTCTAGTTTAAAAAAAATTTAACATCTACAAAATTTCTGTGCAACTTGTTTCAAACCAACCATTATTACAATCACCATTTATTTACATTGGGCCTACACTCCACCATGTTATAAGTGAACTTCCCACTCTCCTGCGTCCTTGCACTTTCCTGTATTTTGGCTTGGTACTGTTCTATTCTTCACATCATGTGTACATATGTGCCTGACGTTCTGTATTTTATTAAAGTTTTGCTTTTAATTAAAGCGATTGTGAAGTGATTTGTGTTGCAGTAAATTAGTTAAGCGTTTATTGTTATTACTGTATTTACATAAAATAATTGTTAACTATGTATACTGTACCATACTGTTCTTATATATAAACTGCGACAATTCGAAATGCATCTAATAAAAGTGTGAATCAAAAATGCATCTTAGGAATTCAATTGAAATTGTAAACGATGAGCATGACATCTAGTGGCCATTCCACCTACAAACGTTCTGAATCATTCCAACTGTCAAGCCAAAGTCCAACTTTCAACCAGAAAAATAAAAATTAAAACCCGACTTCAGAATCAATTTAATTATCTAATCTCTCCGAGAAAATTGTCACCAAAACATAACTCTGCGATTATAAACAAATATCAAATTTAAAGATAGAAGAATACTGGCCTACCTTTTACAAATGCCAAGAATCCAACTCTATAAATAATTCATACATTACAGGGAAACAAAGGCCTATTAAGTAAAACGAACATTATCAAGGTGTTAAACATAATATTTCTGATTAAAATAAAATAAAATGATGTTGTCGGAAAATACCCTAGAACGTACTCAAATATATTATAAAACAAAATAAAGTGTCAATATTAGATTTTTAAAAATGATGGGCTAGAGGCACGTCTTTAATAATTCAGAAAAGGGACACACCCATGAAGGAAGACCAAAAGAAACCTCACAAATGTATTGATATTAGCATGTAAATTAGTTAGTAAGGTATACTCTTGCTAAGGTCATAATCCAAATATTTTAATTGTTTTAATATACATATATGTATTATTTTCTTCTTTCCTCCCTTAATTTGGAATGAAATATTATTATGTTAATTCATTGAGTTAAAGACTAACCATAATTATATGTATTTATCAATTTAATATTCAATTACTTTACTCAAGTGAATATGAGCCTGAGGCATATTAGGATAAGAAAGATGGCATATCTCAATAGATGACGGACTGATTGCGACGAATTTGGACTTGAAGGAGATATGATTGATCAAGTGAACAATTCCTTTCTTATAATTTCTTGAGACAATAATTAATAGACTAAAGTAAATAATTATTCAATCTCAAAATGAAAACTTATTAATTTTGTGTTGTGGACTGATAGATACGTCAACACTAAATAACAGTAAAGACTTTTCTGTGTAAATGTTTTTACTTTGAATTTATGATATTTGAATCGTTCTGTTTTAATGTGTTATCTATGATGAACTTTTAATTAACTTAATTTGAATATTTCCAATTTCTGTTATTGTATTAATTTAAATCTTTATAAATCATATAATTTCTTTGAACATATTTCAATTTGACACACCAATGTGTGACTTTTTACATTTTTTATAAATATATTAAAAAAAACCTTTTGAAATATCATCATGTAATATATATATATATATATATATATATATATATATATATATATATATATATATATATATATATATAGCGTGTATTGCAAAAGTACCGATTTTTGATAAAAATAAAAATTAAGAACAGTTTATTAAAGCAAAATACTTGTACTGTGGTGTTTTCTTTCATTAATTCCTTTATTACAAGGTTACAGGAATAAAAATGTAATCTGAACATACTGCCAAAGTGAATAAAGGTTAGTCAACTTGGGTCTTCTTTATCTCGAATTATTGGATAATTAGAAGTGTTGAGATTAGAGTTATTGAGTTTCCACTGTAAAAATTATTTTTGAGTTTGCTATAATTAGTGATGTTTAATGATAGAATAACTCATTTTATCTCTTTAAAAGAAAATATTTAATTCACAGTCTGATTTATCACCAGCTGGTCTGTTTTGCATATCGTATGAATACCCATTTGGAATGTTTTAGTATCATCAAATTATTGCATAGTGTAAGCATGGGACACTCCAATCAGTAATTAATAAAACATTATTTAATATTAATTATAAAAATGAACTAATAATAGGATGATAGAAATAATAAGTATTTTATAATAATAAGTAATTATAAAGTGTATTTAAACAATCTTCAAATGAACAATAATAGTAGCCTGGTGATTGCTGATAGACGATTTAAAGCGGAACAGGTGAAGGCATAGTTTCAAATTGTGCGCGTGAGGTGAAATAGACTTGTAACCTTCAAATAACACAGACGTTGCAAAAGCCTGTGCTAGCAGGAAATTAAACCCTGGAGATAATTCCCATGAGCCTCAGCAAGGAGCGTCTTCTTGAAGCGTGCCTTAGGCAGTCTTTGTCAGAATTCAGAGTAATACAGTCACGTTATGAGACGACTGGATAGACTCAGTTTTCAACGATAAGATGGAGGATTTTAAGTAGTTGTGATATTGAAGGAAGCTAACACAATATGGACTGGTATTTCGTGAGTAAAGTGAAAGCTGAAATAAGTAATCATTAGGAGATGAGTTGTAGTGGGAAAGAACTGTAAAAAACTTTTAATTTGGATTTTAGCACATGCTTGATAATTTGTATTATAACAAAAATGACTCTTAGATTTAAGTAAATTGCCTGTTGATATATAGTAATGTTTTTGTCCATAGTTTCAATAAAAGGGATATTTCTTGTTTTTATCAAAATGTCTGGCTAAGTCATTGTATTCACCATTAACACGTTTATAGAAATAACTGCTAATTACAACCAGAATGTAACCCTACCCTTAGGTATATTAAAATAATAGATTGAATAATAAGTTTGTAAGAACGCAGACTTACAACTTAAAGTAACTTGATAATAGAAATTGAATAGAGAAATTTACAATTTAACTTAACCCCACTTACACATGATGCCCGAACATAGGGTTAGCTCTTAAAGCATAACTTTAACTTAACTCCACTTACAATAGCAGAACCACACAAATACTGCAACTGAAAAAAAAACTAGTGGTTTTAATAATTTATCAGTTCTTGAGCTTTATATAAATGTCTATATATACAACTGTTGGTGGTTAATGTAAGAACACAGATGGACATTTGCTTAGCCTTTTTTGAGAAATTAAGTATTTTTAACAGCCCTATGATCGACTACTTGTTTTTACCGATAATTCACAAACTGGTATTTTTGTTGAAATAGCGATCAACAACATATTTTGTGTCTTCTTAAAGGTTACACGTGAACAAAATTCGATCAAAATCGTTACAGCCCTTAACACGTTAGCTGCCAAGGCCTAATACGATACTCTTGCCGTGAGTGCCACGATTACCAAATTATTTTTCAATTATTATTTTTGCATCTACCTATGTTACATAATATAAGGCAATAGTATTTACTAATTTTATTTACATTTATGCATATATAGTTCCGAGACCGATCGGACCGAAATGCAATTTTTCGGCTTTAATTTTAATCGTAGTATAACGTTTAGGTCCGATCGGACCGAGGTAATTTTCGTGTTAAAAAAAAAAAAAATCTAAAAATCTATTTTATTTCTTTATGTTGGCAAGCTCACTATTTTATTTGTCTAATATTTATTTTATAAATACATATATTCATTTTACAACTGTATTCTTTGTGAATTATTCATTACTAAATCAAAATGTTTTTGTAAAATTTTTAATCGGTCCGATCTTGTCGACAAGAAAGTGAAAATATCCACTGATTTTAATATGATATTGAGTAACCATGGTAACGGTTATTAAAGCATACAATATACTATGTCTAACACACGTCTTTACCCAATCCAGAGAATACCAAAATATGCTGATAGGTTGCTGCACTATCGAACTGTGAGCCACAAAATAAAACATTACATCAGTGACTTTATCGGTCCGATCGTGCCGTAACGCTGCATGTACAGTCACCTTAGTTTCAGTCCGATCGGACCGATATGGCAGCTAACGTGTTAATATGTTGTTTTCTTATAGTAGCAGCATAAATTTTCTCACATCAATTTGATTAAAAATTGGTCCATGCGAGGGCTGTAGAGCACTGGACATACGACAGATTTCATCCCCAAAAAATACTTTACTCTTTTTTAAAATTTGGAGACGTCAAAATAGATCTGTAAAAAAATTGAGATTGATTTTTAGAACCATCATGCGAGATTTTTTTTTACTAAAAATATGTGAGAAATTAAAAAATAAAATCTGCCTTACATATAAAATTAGTATTAACATTGGGCATTTTCCCAACAGTTTGTCAGTTTAACAGTTCTTATCAGTTAATTAATAAGAAATATTACCATAATACACAAGACAAATAAATACAAAATCTACAGCTTATTTATAAGTTCAGAAGATTATTAAATCATCTACATACTCAATAGCCCAATCTTCCAATTTCATTAGAAATTGCCTAACATTAATGTATTGTCATATTTTAAAACAGCCGCCCATATTGTTTACCTTTTGCTAAACATTGGAATACCTTCGAGGGACTTACTGTATATTAATGAATTTGCAAAGTCAACTAAAGAGCAAATTCTATTCTATTTTACATTGAAATTTGCCCAAATACTGTAAGTCTTATGTATTAAAGTTGGTTTATTATGGGCTAACTTATTCCCATTTAAATAAGTTTGATTAAATAGAAAATAAAAAAAACTTGTTACATTGGCTGAGATATAGAGAATCTAAATAGTTTACCAAATTTGAAGTATATATGCTCAGTTATTTCGAACAAACTCTCTTTGCAGAAAAACACACATTCAATACATTGTATGTATATTTTTAATCTTTTCCAGCATTTACGATGGGGTGTTGTCGCAGGAAGCATTGCAGCAGTTCTGGCGGGTGCTGTCGTTTGTAAATATAAATTCTTTTGATTTTATATATATGTGTATTAGTATTTTTTTCTTCTTTAATATTTTTCTTTCTTTTTTACCTTTGTATAAAATAGATCAAATTTATGTATATTGGTTTCAAGAATAATGATTGGAAAATATTGTTTCTGCATAAAATTAAATTGTTAAAAAACTGAATCAAAATATTCTATAAGTTTTTATTTATTTACAGAACAAATAACTATTTGCATATTATTGTCATAAAACACTGTATTGGAAATTGTAATTCCGTATATAAAATAAGTCAAGAAATTGAAATTATGAAAATATTTTGAATTATTTTTTTATGTTATTGACTTATATAATATTGTATATTTTGAGAGGTATTTGGAATAGTAATATATATTTAAAATTATCATAAATGTAGCCTATAAGTAACATTTTTCTTTGTCTAAATATTTTATTTGTATAAGTTCATTTCAATATTCTTTGCTTTTATTCTTTTTTTCTTTACACATTTTTATATTGATAAAATGAATATACAGATTAAGTTATCAAGTGAGACATAAATTAGAGGCTGAATAATCAAATAAAAAAAAAAAAACTTACTGGTTAATGTTAAATTATGTAACAGAATTTAAATGTGGACCAATAATTAATTCAATTCAATTATTCGAATTTATAATAATTTTATTTTATTTAATATAGCCAGTATTACACTATCAAAGATATCTGACAAAAATCTTTTATAAAAGATATATTGGATTATAAAATATTTGTAACTGTATTGATTGATCATTTATAAAGTGTTTTCTCAGCTAGAACATTTTAGATTAGGTGCAAGATGCCATTAAAGAAGTTTTTTGGAATGTAACAACATTTGACTTATTTTGAAATATAAAATTTAGAACATTTTGATGTGTAATAGAAATAAAATTTCATGTATGAAAAATTAACTTTTATAAAATATTAACTTTTGATCTTTGGTCGGCCTTAAATAAATAATTTTAAATGCTAGAGGCTAAAATGGTACATCATTTTACTATTTTGTGGTATGTATATAAGGAATCTAGTGATGCCAAATTGATCACTGTTATTATTGTATTTTTCATGATTATAAAGAAAAATTTCACTTTGGATACACTGCATTACATAAAGTTGTACTACACAAATTAAATGCATTTATTTAAATCTTGAGGTAAATAATTATGGTTTCTATTAATTTAAATTTTAGAGGTTAAGATTGACACCTGGTGGACATCTGACACCACACCAACTAATCAGCAGTCATTGTTTGATTAATGAACTTAATATTAATTGGAGGCTTAATGGTAAACTTTTACTAATTAAATTCACTGCATTTATAAACCTGCTCACTAACAGGCCTCCTCAGTCATATGTTGCCCGGAATTCTGTTTAACGAAGAAAAAAACTTTTATCATGTGTAGGAAACTTGGCCTCTGTTACAAACCAATACTGTAGAAGAAGAAACATGTACATTGTTTGTCAATGTCTATGACCTCACACTATTGGGGTAGGAGAGGGGGAACTTCCAAACTTCCACATTTTTGAAGAACCGGCTTCTTGATATTGCTCGGGTCTTAAATTGCCCATTCTTCAATTTAATCATTCATAAACTACCTTCATACTGAAACCAAAGTAATCTCTATAGTGTTACAGTTACTTATTAATTGGAAATAGAAATGAAAAGAATCGAAACAAGGAAATTTAAGAAATACATCTTTTGATTAAGACCCTAATTATGCATTACATTCCAATAGACTCCATCCCTCTTTGGAGTCACAAATAAGCATCAATGGCAAAACAAGATGCTACTCTACATCACAATTACACTCCTATTGACTTATTTAGTGAAAAAATTGTCTTGTTCAGTATCATAAGGAAAAACATGCTAAGGATTGTTCTAAAGATAAAAATTAAAACAGCTTATACAAGATCTTGTATAACTTCAGTATACTTGGGTGTAAGAAAGCCAAGGTTATTGAACTGCGAAGATATTAAAAAAATATTTTAATTAGGCTATTAAAGTCAACTAATATGTGTTACTAATTTCATTTTTGATAGGATATTGTAGATATAAATTTAAAGTAACATGTTTTAAAACTGTTGACTATTAACCTTTAGCATTCCTTTGAAGAGGGTTATTAAATGTTGTTATAACAAACTTTAATTTTAAATTCTATAATGTATTAGTTGGTTTTGTTTTGATACTGTGATTTGAACATAATTTTACAAAAAATGTTATCAATATTTAGTAATTAAAGTGTTTAAAATTTGAGCTTGTTTTTATTTAATCTTTTTCATATTCCTAAAATTATTTTTAATGAAAATCCCAACAACCTTGAATTTTTATACCTTGAATATATATTTTTTTAACTCAGGGACAATTGAGTACAGCCTAACATATTTATCAGTAACATTTATCTGTAAAATAAACAGTTGTTTGTTACACTATACAAAAAATAGACAATCTATTATTGATGTCTACATAAAAATGCAACTTCTTTGTAAAGCAGACAACTACTTACAAAGTGTATGTCTTTCTAGAGTCTTCAGTGCATCCTAGAGAGTATCTCTGACAAATGATGTTGAAATAAAGTAAGGTTGAGGTAACCAAACTTCTGTGCATATCATATAATTAGTGGAGAGGGTGCATCAGAATACTGGCGAGTATATCTAATTAAATGAACAAAAAAATTGGATATTCCTTTCTTTTGTTCTATTTTACTCGGAGACGAGACCAATCTTTCTTCATTACACCTTCTTTTTTTTTTCATTTGTTTTAGAGATTTAAATTTAAAAAAGACTATTATAATTGAAGTACAAGTTGGATAACTCATATCTTCCTCTAAAGAATCTTTCAATTCCACGTTTAACTAGTTTTCTTTAACCTCCAACCAACATTATGAATCCAAAATTGTAGATACTTTTTGAACATATAGTGTATATTGCTTATACATATCTTATTACGACAAATCTGTTTTAGAGACTAAATCTGAAAATCCCGGCCATATTCCATATAAGACCTGTACTTAAAAAGGCGCTTACAACAACATCACTTTTAACGACAGGATGATTTATGAGATTTTATTTTTCGCTAATACTACGTCTCTGCCCATTTTCCATGTGACCGGTAATGACTTTGTCTAATCTAGATAATTTTTGGCATCTCTTCAAAATGTCACAAAGAAAAACGAAAGTGTTTAGTATTGAAGAAAAGGCTCATATAATAGATTTCACTCGCAATTTTGACAGTTTGGAAGGACATACACAAAAATAAAATCTATTTTGAAAATTAATCTATTGAGATCTTCCCAACATAAAGTTATCGAGGAAGCTTTATATAAAGTGGTTATAAAATAATTAGTAAAAGAGCTGTTAAATGAGTAGTTTTAGGGGGGGGGGGAATCAGTAACACAAATTACTTGTAGCATTTATTACAGTATATTCATAGTCATTTTCCAGTACTACAGTATTTATTTTAAAAGGTTTGCCTACATATTATACAGTTGTTTTTTGAAAATAGGCCTATTGTATTCTCTTATAGTTCATAACAACTGAAACAATAATGTCCCTTTAATGTTGTTAATAGTCATAATCATTGTTTTTGTTGCTTATTAAAAAGGATTTGACTTAAAAAGTTTGACTGTAAACAAAGTTATGGTAGAACAACTACTTTACACCCTCCTGTATACAATAAGTTGGCAGTTGGGCCGGCCAGCTACCTGGGTTTGACCAGGGTAATCCCCCTGCAGTTCCTCGCAGCTGTTTCCTTGAGTCACTTACTAGCACCTCTATTACATTCATTATCTTTTTTATCCGACTCATAATGTGTAATGCTACATAATATATTTTATGAGTACGTAAAAAAAAATAGGAAGAATGATACCAAAGACGATAACGAATTAAAACCAACATTAATGCACTAGTTTTCACAATTTATAAGATTATAGAAGTAGAAATAACGCTTCATATGGTGTAATTTTTCATATTTTCCTGTACTTTTGCTCAAGTTTTGAATATATGGGCAGTGATTGGTGTTGTTAACCAAATTACGAAGTGTTTGTATCATTATTCTCACTATTTTAACCCCTTGGTAAAAATAAATGTAACGGCGAAAAATGTATTTTAGCTAAAAACAATATATTTTTTTAAACAAAACACATCGTGTTTGGTATCAATCTTCCTATCTTTTTACGTACTCATCAATATATTATGTAGAATTACAAATTATTAGAGTTGTAACGGATATCCGGTTAATATCCGGTATCCGGCCTATCCGGCCCTTTTTTTAGTATCCGGTATCCGGCCGGATAGTTGCAACTATATAAATGAAATTACATAAATAGGTGATCTATACTTCCAAATAGGTGATCTTTTCGTAGCGGTCGTCATTAAACTACAAAAAACTTCAACCACAAAAAACAAATACCGAAAAACTCACTGACAGACCGTTGAATACTAGTGTTTGACGCATGAACGATACAAGCCGCCCACTCCTACGGTCCAAGAGACAGGTTCGTACTTGTCTTTCCGTGAATCATCGCTAGAACTACACACACTACCTGAGTCGGATATCCAGTAGCCGGATATCCGGCGCTCCGGTCTAGAACCTCACCGAATATCCGGTATCCGGCCAAAACGACTATCCGTTACATCTCTACAAATTATGAGTCTAATAAAAAAGATAATGAATGTATTAGAGGTGCTAGTAGGTGACTCGCGAGAGCAGGGGGGATTACCCATTTAGCTGGCCGGCCCGACTGCCAACTTACTGTATACAGGGTGTAACTTTCTTACTTTTAATATGAAAATTTAAAGATGTACCACTTTAAGATTTTACTCAAACATTAACTTATGTGAGAACTGTGTTACAGCTAATAGGAAGTTATACTCTCTCAAAACTTTCTTCTTACACATTTACAATTGTAAAATGTTATTCTAATTATGTCACCATTTAAGCTCAATAAATTTGTGACAGTCTTCTAGTAACTCTCGCATGCTTTGAAAGCCTGAAAGTTCACATGCTTTGTCTATGGGCAACCACTGATATGCTTGATGTTCTGCAGACAATTTGACTGGAGTATCTATGTTGATGAGCTCTGCAAGCCAATATGTTACCACTTTCATCTTCCCCTTCACATTATACTGAAAATAATAGAAACTTTATGAGTTGTTATTATACATTGTTTACTAACTAATAAAATTGTTAGATTACTCAGAACAAATTGATTAGTCTAGATTTCTTGGGAGGCAAATTACAAATTATGTAATTTTTCTAAGCACTAGTAAAAGTAAAAGGAAGGAGTGTAATTCAGGAATTTAAAAGGTGGAAATCATAACATTTTAATATTCAAATACAGTACTGCATCTAAGAAATGTTTCAGGAAAATCATGGTAGTGAGATAGGAGGGCTGGTTGAGTAGTCAGTAGCTTTGGAGAAAATATTTTTTTATTTGCAAAAATTAGATTTATTTTTAAAAATAGTCACTTTTTATGTCAATTTATTTTGTCAAACTTCTTTAACACTTCCAAAAATATAATTTCTGAATTGTTCACCTATAAACAAAGAAAAATAAATAAGAAATATTTTCTTAAAATTTGCAAAATAGTCATTTGTTTCAGGTACAACTTCCTTGTTCAATGTGATATTTCTCTATCTAGTCATTTATTTCTTACCATTTATAGCAAGATAAAAGTTGTAAGGAGTTAAAATCCGGAGAATTGGGCAGTTTTGGGAGAAGTTCATATCGCAATTCGATAAATTTGAGCAAGGAAATGTCAGATGTGTGAGCTGGAATATTGCCATGGTGGGTAACATATATATATGCTTGCTCCAAGACAGCTGTTTTTAAAAACTGACAGGAAAAAAAAAACTTCAAATTAAATTGAAAATAAAATAAAATCTTACATTTTGGTACTTTTTCAAATCAATATATATTTAGCATTTATACTTAAAATTGTATATTAAGATTCAGCTGGATGTGCAGAGACTAGTTTAGAATATGAGATTCTGTTACTAATTTGTAAAATGTGTGACCATCCCCAACTTCTTTGATCAGCTGGTAGCTTCGGCTGGCTGGAGACCGTGTACACTTTGGTGAATCTTGTCAGGATAGGCCAAAGAACTCGGGTTTACATGATAAATGAAGCACGCAACGCAAGCTATTAATTCGTGTTAAGTTTTAATCTTTCGCCAATATTTTACACGATTCTAAAACTTACAAAAACATAACGGCAGTATAAAAGCTTTAAATAAAAACCGAGAAACTTGTTGGTCGAATTTATATATAAGATGGCTGAAAAATGGACTGACCCCGTTCCATCGCAGAGGTGACTGCTTTACGCTCGTTCTACTTACGCTTTCGAAGCTGACTGTCGGTTGACTCCGCTGCCAGTCCACTCTTCATCTCTCCGCCCCTTCCACGCCCCTTCCACGCAGTCTCATACCGCTCAGCAAAATCTTGAGTGCCAACTGATATTTTATAATTTAGAATAATAGGCTATTAGTATAATATATAATGTTTATTTAGTGGGTTCCTTGGCTGGGTCACAAATCACTGTTTCAACAGATAATTCCTAGTATACAAAATTTGGATTTCTCACAAAGATTTGGAAAATAAATGGGAAATATAATTTTTTTAAATTACAAACATTTGTTATTCATATTATTATAATTTACTTAGTTCCTTTCTGAGTATTTTGGAGAGATAGTGTTGTATTGGTGTATTTTCCAATCTATGAAGTTTTTTTTTTTTTTTATGTAATAGAGTGAAACATTCCATTTTTGACATTTCTCCAATTTCTGTCGACAGCCATTCTTTACAAACATACACCTAACACTAAAAAAATTATTTTCTGAATTTCTCAGTAAAAAGTTTATTAAAGTCTTAAAATACCTTAACCTAATATTACCAACAATATCTTGTAGCAGAATTCTTTATTTTGTGGATATTTTCATCTTTGAAGTTGGTATACATCTAGTCACTTTATATTTATCAGTGACTAATTGTCATTAAATTACCAAGAATATCAGTGAACTTTATGAACAAGTTATTGTGGCTTACAAACATGATAACTGTTTCATTAATAATGAATACATTTTCCTAACAATTTCACAATAATTCCTTCTGATTCAAACACATATTTAAGATGTAATTAAGTTCGTTTATGTTCTTTTATAGATCAAATAAGTCTTACTTTAACCCTCCAAGTGCTAAGAATTGTGATCACGATCTATTTTGCTGCCGTCACAGTGCTAAAGTCGCGATTGTGATCAAATTAAACAAGGTTTGCTAAAATCGATGTACAAATGGTAACTTTTATCCAAACTACATGTATTTTATATAGTAACTCTGAGTAAAAGGCGCTCTATTCATTTTGCACAATTTTATCGATGGTTATAAGAAAAAATCAATGTTAGCAAGCCTGTAAAAGACAATTTGATGTTTACTGTTAATGTTTACTGCTGCGTCCCGGCAGTAAATTGTTGTTTAGTGTTTTTGTCTATATTATTTTGGTAAATACAATTTATTTTATGATTATTTAGTGTATCAGTAGTGTTTTGAGTGTAGTTTTACACTTATAATAATGAGTGAACTTGGCAATTCAAGTGATATTCATAACTGTTTGTGTGAAAGTGATACCGCTAGTGATGAAAGCGGTAACTCCGATGTAGGAATCAAAATGTTTGTTTGTTTTTTGTGTGTGTATTACATATTTATAATAACTAATTTTAGTAAATACACGATATTCAAAGGTTAAATGCCAATACTTTCTAAAGACACAGTAATAGAGCACACTAATTTGCAAAAGTTGGATGTAGGTGTCACACAGTGGGCGATATTACTGAATTTGAAGTTTGGGTATGTATGAATGTTTACAACGATGTTGACATTATGAAGAAAAGAAAGTGGTACTTATGTTACATTTCTAGTTTTGTAACAAAATTTGCTACATTTTGTTTATATTAGAAATTGGATTATCATATTATTTATTACCTATGTTTTCACTAAATGGACAAAAGAAATTTTTATTTTTTTATTTTTTGCGGATATGAGTTGAAGCAGACCTCAGTTTTAAAGTGGTATGTTTAAATTTTATTTCATTTTGTTCTATGGGTTTTCCTGAAAATATTGATGTATAATGTGTCATATTTCAGCCAATAAAAGTGTATTATTTCCTGTAATAATAAAAGCCTTGAGCAGAGCGTTGAATTAGCTTAGCACTGAGGACTAATATAATCAGCACTTGGAGGGTTAACTAAAAAGAATGTAAGAATAGTACTGAAAACTTTTTAATGTAAAATAAACTACTTTTAACAGACAAACCAGTGTCACGTCCGTAACGTTTTATCAATTTTTTTATTGAAATATTACAGAATTTTAAGATTGAACACTAATGTTTCTAAGAAGGTATTTATCTTAAGATAAGCTGACAAAAATTTAATTCATAAATTTCCCAAGAAATTAACAGACTTTTTAACAATTGTAACAGTATGTCAGAAGACAAGTGCTTTTCAAGTCACGTCCGTAACTCCAACTTAGTTGAACTATACATCAAAACCAATAATATGATCATTTTCAAATTTAGTGCAAAAATTGTATAAAAAATTACCTACCAGTTGAGCTTTAACAATTTACAAAATAAAATTAACTTTTCTTTTGTTCCAAGTTGTAATGCATGTAACTGTCACGTCCGTAACAAAAGAATGGCTGTCCTGTAATTTTCATTAAAAAATGTATATATTTTTGTAATCAACTTAAAAATGAAACTTGAATATTCAGATTTGTCTTACTTATACATTTTTAATTGCGAATCAAAATTTAAAAAAATTACAACTGGAATGTTAAATAATAATTATGAATTAACTTTTCTTTTTTTTTTTAGTGCAATATCATATTGTTCACTAGATGTTCAATAAACAATTTATAACATGATGAGAGTTTCCTTATATCTACAATATTGTTATGATTTTTTTGAATCATGCACCATCGCAAAAATGCAATTAGTTTTGAAAATAAATAAAATAAATACTGACCTCTATAGTTTTATTAAAGGCTCCTATAACACAAAGATCATTAAAATGAATTCCTGTTTCTTCCACTGTCTCTCTTACAGCTGCCTCATATTCTGATTCACCTTCATCTACATGTCCTGTAAAAAACAAGAACCAAATATAAACCTTTTTATATACATAATTCAAGAATAGTAAAATATTAGGCCTTACAATGTAATTTAAAACATAAAATCAGATGTTTTGTGTTGCACTGGTATTAAATCTTATAGCTGTATATATATGTCTGTTGTTGAACCGACTACCATTTTAAACAAATAAAGGAATATTTATAACCATATCATTTACTAAGGGATTTTCCCTTACCTTTCTAAACCAACATAAAATAGGTAGACCCCCTATAAAATAAAACAGAATACAATGTTAAAATCATTCTTATTACTAAGCAACCACACAAACATGAGTGTTTAGTATCTAGTATTGTAATTAATGTAGCTTATGTATTTATTACACTGCATATCTTGTCAGTCACTTATATCCTCTGTACCCTTGAAATGTGTCAAGACAGAAGAAATAATATCAGATCATACAACCTTAGTGTAGACGTATATTGTAGCATAGTATTTTTATATAGTATAAATATATGTAAGATGGTGTGCTGCTAAAGGAAAGTGAGGGATGTCTCCCAAATGACCACCTTCACTCTGCCAGAAGAGTCCATGACGATGAAACAAACAAGTTTTTGGCACCATCATGGTACTTGCCTTATCCCATCATACAACGGAATACATAATACAAGGATATTCTCCACATGTGATGTCCTAAAGTTGGTTTCTTGGGTCTTGTAGGAAATGTTAAATAGATTGGTAGATCAAGAGGTATATGATATGTAAGTAGGGTAAGTTTGTTTAAAACAGTTGTTACATAGGTTTTCTGAACCTCGTAACCTATTTCACTACTTTCTTGATGTTGGGTTGATACAGGGCCGGAACTAGAAGATTTGTCAGGGGGGGGGGCAAAGATCAGTTTGCCGCACCATCACCCCTCCCTCCTCCCTCCCCCACTATTAAAATACAATACCTCCGTAAGCTATTTTTTTAGATGCGGTAGTTGAAATTACACACCATATGTTTGTTATGAAGAAGTTTCATTTATGAAAAGCACTTATTTATTACATTAATACCCTTATACATGACTAATACGAATAATTTTTTTTGTATTTGTAACTCAATTGCAACTACGCAAAAAATTACGTCATAAATGTCATTTTAGCTTGGTCGGAAGTTGGAATGTTATTTATTTATTTTACACAAACGGGCTTTTAAGCCCAATTAAGCAAAATTAACAATGTTATAAGAAAACAATTAAATTACAATAGAACTAAAGTAGTAAAATGATTACATTAAAACAAAAATATGTATATACTAACACAATTAGATTCAATTAAGATAATTATCACAATTAGACAATTGATAGTCAGTTAGAATAAACTATAGATATAAATACACATTAGGAATATTTAAAAGGAATAATTAAAAAATATATGTATATATTATCACAATGAGATTAAATAAAGATAATTATCACAATTAGACAATTGATATTCATTATAATTCAATATAAATAAACTATAGATATAAATATACGTTAGGAATAAAACTAAATAGCAAAAAATTTAAATTAACTAACAATAACAAAATAAAACAAACAAAAAATTATCTAGACATAGTTGAGAAGAAAATAAAAGAACATATCCATGAAAACAATCACATGTATTGATATGAAATGAAAAATGTTTATTAAATAATGTTACATATTGTACCTAAACTTGAATTCTTCGAGCCTTCTTAGCTGCAAATGTACTGAAGATGTCGTCAAAATTGATAAGGGAAGCTCGTTTGTGTTCAATTGATATTATGCTTAGATTAGAGAACCTAAAAATGTATAGGACCTTATTTGTTCGTCTTGGCGAGCTAAATCGAATGTGAAAATTAGCGCGGTTGCGCGTGAGTGTGGCGCATTGGGAGACCAAGCAACATCCCCCATTTCCTTCGCCGAGTACCCAAACGCCTAGATACGGAAAATGGTTTCGTAATGTCCAGCCTTTTTGGCGTGATTGACACAAAATGAGTGTGTTTCACGCGGGTTCTTGTCGTGAAAATCTTGCACGATTACGCGCGAGTGCGGTACATTGGTAGACTAACTCTCTTATGTCCTTCTCCAGGAAACCAAACGCCTAGATACGTTTCAAAATGTCCAGCTGTTTTGGCGTGATTGACACACACACAAACAGACACTTGCGCTCCCGACCCCGCTACCGAGAGCTCTGGCCTCTAACTCATATTAGTAGTAGGCATAACACTCAATCCAGATCCACGAGCTGCGTTAATTTTTGTCTTATAAGACTTAAGAATTAACTTGGTATACAGTATAATAATATATGCAAAAAAAATCAAATAAAATTAAACAATATTGATTGTATTGTTATTTTGAAAACTTTTTAATAACTTACTATTTTTTTATAAACTTTTCAAATTTTGCCGCCCTCTGTAATCTGCCGCCCGGGGCAAGTGCCCCCCTGCCCCGCCCTAGTTCCGAGCCTGGGTTGATACATATATATTAAATCATCTCCTCTCGCTTTATTCATATCAGTGTCTGGGGCCTCGTAGCTTTGCATATTTAAAAAAGCTTCCATACACTATGCTTGTATCCATGATTCAGCTCTACCAGATCTCATAACTATATTGCAATTGCATTTTTAACAATACCTTTGTTGTTTTTCATTGTATAGGTGAAGTTGGTAACGTCACATTTTTATCTAATTTAATGTGTTATAAGTTGAATAATAGAATAGATATAAACAAAATAAACTGTTGAAATTGCCACCATTTAGACATTTTAAATTACATTTTCCTGAATTTCAATAGCATTCTGTATAACTTCACTGTCCCTTATACCAAATATTAGATTCCTATATACATTTTTGTAGCTACTACCATGTTTATGTTCACACAACAACAATAGATAGACACCATGTTAAAAATCACTTTTGGTTTCCTATGGCCATGAAATGTAAAGATCAGTCAAAAAAACAGATATTACAATGTTTTTGTGATTAACAAACTGCCGCTATATGGGGGTTTAAAAAGTTAGGTCAGTTTAACATATTAAGGTAGACAAGAAAGTTCCAGTAAAAAGTAATTAATTGGAGAGTGCATGTTGGAAAGATGATACCATATACCCTGAGATTTAAAAAAGTGGACTTGAGAGATTATTTAGGACTAGGGATGCAAATAAGCAGGTAGGTAACTCAGAAACATGATGAATGTACACAATGTAGTAACTTAAACATACCTGGAATTTTTGTTATTAAAATTATCATTTTCTATTAAATTAATGTATTTTGGTACTTCAAAAAAGTCTTCAGACATCAAATATGATCTAATTCTTTCAAATTTAAGGTAGGTAGTACACGATTTCATAATTTTTCGCTACTAAATTCAACCGACATGTACACTCCATATTTACCTGTCGGCAATTAAAAGCTACTCGAAGACTATAGATTAATACAGTATTCTAAATTTTCAAAATCATATTGTTTTTTAAATTTTTTTGTTCAAACCATGGTTAAATAAATTACCATGGTAATAATTTTAGAAATCATTTTTGACCACATGAAATCCCATTACAATGTTTATATTATAACCTATGCATGCATGAATTTGGTATTTTTCAATTTGTAATTTTTCAGTGAAAAAGATAATTCATTCCGCATTGAAATATTATATTACAATTTCAAAATAAGGTATGTTAGTAAAAGAATTAGCAAATTTTATGGTATTTATTTATTTATGTAGCCTGACTGGTAGTTTTCAGTATTTTTTTTTTTTTTTTGTATATATGTTTACTACATACCATACTTCTTAAGAATAAATAATGATATTTCACCGAAAATCACAATTTAAAAACTATGATAGCAATAAGAATAGTGTATAGTTTGACCCATGCACATTACATAATGATTAAATCAGGCTGCTATTTTTATGCCACGGCAGGTTTGGCCAGGTGGCTTTATAACCCCATATGGCCAAACCTTTCATAGGTTTATTGAAGTTAATAATTTGGTTAACTTAATACGTAGGACAATATAATTTCGCAGCCGCTAGGTTTCACGTGACCTGTGATCTCGGATATAAACATTGCAATTTCTTAAGTAACATATGAGACGTGAATGTGAACATTTGCTATTATGTCTAAACTATAAATTTCACATAACTATGGATTTCATAGTTTTTAAATTTTGATTTTTCGGTGAAAAACCATTATTTATTCTTAAGAATTAAGGTATGTAGTAAATGTATTAAAAAAATACGGAAAATTACTATTCAGGCTCCAATAAATAAATTTGCTAACTCTTTGTGAAAAAAGTGACTTCTGCTTTGAAACCATTATTTTTAATCTTAAGAAGAAAGGTATGTAGTAAACGAATAAAATTTTTTTTTTAATCCCGAAAATTAGTATTTAGGCTACAGTAAATATCTATTTGGTAAATATGTATTGATGTTGTCCAAGGTATTTTACTGCGAAATCTTGGCAATTTGTCTTCCAAATTGTGTTTTCCATCATTTCGATACTTCTTTGCAACGCAAAAGTGGCTTTTTATCTTTCACAATTATTCATTATTTAGGTTACTTAAAAATCATTGAAAATTAGCAATTTTAACATTTTCAATCTAATAGCCTTATTGAACACACTCATGCACACTTAATTAAGTTCTACAGGTTGATATTACTATGCTTCTATGATCTAAGATTCATGAATGACTAGGTCTCTGAAACCCAGACCTAGTAAAAGAACTATAGGTCAAGTAAGGTAAATGTAAATATATAATATTTATTTAATGATCTTCCTTGATCTGTAGTTCTTTAACTAGCTCTGGGTAGGTAACTATATATATATATATTTTGACAGTTATTAAAACAGAACTATTTTCCCATAAACAAAAAATCCATAGATTTTACTAATTTTATAAAAGTAATCTTAATATCGAGTTATCAAATAATTAACTACTGACTTTGCTTTGGCTAACTTAATATTGTTACAATTGAAGATAAATATGATATTGTATACATTAAATATATATATAAATATACTTAAATTTACCTTTTGGAGGTGTCCAATGATGACTTCCATAAGAAGTTTGCAATAATAAGTATTGGACTTCCGTAGAAAATAATCTATATATCACAAATCCTGCAGCCTTAACAACCATCTTTTTGATCTGGTGATTATTTTAATTTTTGCTGTACAATTATGGAACTATGACGTTGCTATTGACTGATAGTATTATTTTTGTGTTATAACATTTCACAAATACATAACCTTATTCAATGATTCATATCAAGTTATCAAGTCAGGGTTGATATCAGCTGTCAAACTTCGTTGGTTACAAATTTTGTTTGGCTTTGATATTGTATATATTTTAGGCTAGTTCATACACTTTACAAAACAAGAGTAACAAGTACCACATCGTTTCACTAACGCTGTAATTCTCAGTTATTAAACTACAATACTTTCTCAATTAATTGAGGTTGAAAATAATCTGTTACTTTTTATACAGGTGTTGATATTCACCAATAATGATAACGTAATTAAAATGAGTTACACATAAAATTTTTCCTCTATCATCTAAACTTACTAATTATTCAGTACTTCAATATTATAGTACACAAATAAATGCATTAGTTGTGTTGGCAATGCTTTGTTGCTAGTTATCCTAATTTCCGGTGTCTCTGATATAGCAGTTTCCGGTGCCGCTGAAATAGTATGTATTTCGATTTCAATTTACTTTGTGTTTGTAATTAATTAGTGCTAGTCTTGTTTAATTGATTGTTTAAGTTTGTTGAAAGTATGAACATTAGATTTTGTTTATATTTTAATTAAGTGTAAGCGACTGACGATAAAATGTCTTGTTCATAAGAAATCCCCATACATGTACCGTAGGCTTAATATCACAGGATTAAAATATGTATGGCAATCATTCTAAATTTGACAATTAAACTAGTTAACTATGGAAGGAAAAGTACAATAATAAGAGCAGAAGCTACTTTATTTTTAGGTAAGAATAAATCAATTTAAAAATTAATTTAACTTAACCTGTTAAAAGTACTTAAGGTACGTTAGCATAGGCTAGGTTGTATGAGGTTATTATGCTTACAATAACATTATTGGTAGAGGCTACATGAATATCTGCCTATCTTATTAATTACATGGAGTTCCAAGTACCTAGATCATCTTTAAGCTATAATTATCTCAGCCATAATTCAGATAAAATGTTGGATTTCACAGCAAATTCACAATAAAAATACCAAATTTGAAAATATATACAGCGAAAAAGAATGCCGGGATTTTGAAGGGCCGTTGCTTGGGGACTATTCAAGATAACTAAACGATTTAAACGTCAAATAAAAGAGAAAAAAATATTGGGTCTGCTTCGGACCAGACGGTTGAAGTTATACTTCTTTGGCCATTTACTCACCGACACGCACACAGACAGACAGACAGGATACATTAATGAAATATAACACATTTTCCCCTGTTATTCAATATATTTCTCTTCAATATATTATAAGTGACTTCAGTATTATAATATACACCTATATATTATCATTATCAGTAATTTCTTCTTTAATCATTCTTTCAACGTAGTCATTTTCTGTTGGTCATTAGAAATCGTACTGTATTCCAGGAAAGACACAATCGGCTTATGATAACTAAAGTAACTAACAAATATTCTAGATTCAAACTTTTCAAGATATCTACTAAATACAGCATCGATGGTCGTTCCGTATTTGGTCGTACTTTGATTCTTAACATTCGTCATTACACAGTCTAGTTTTTCTTTTCGACAATTTATCAATGGCTCTGTTTTTTTTTTTATCGGAAAAATTGATGTTGAAATCGCCGCTCATTATCATTGGGATTTCATGAAAATTTGCATCGAGCAGTGCGGAACCTTCTCTGGTATAAATTAATAATTTTTGGTGTATTAACTTTATGATCTGGTTCACAGTTTTACGGTTTACCAGGAGAGATGTATAGCACTACAACTACGAATTGTTGACCAGTTTGTGGACCGCATTTACTAATACAAATTTCTCCAATAGCAGATTGTGCTGCAACAAGAGATTCCAATGGCCTTGAATGAACATCCATGTGAGAAGTGACTATATTATAAGGGTACGAACAGAACAAGTGGGTCGCGGTGGAGGTGGAGGTCGCGGTGGATGAAAGAATCTTCCTTCATATTTATCACTTGAAATTCAAAAATTAACTTAATACGCTAAAGAGATTATGGAAAGCAACTAGAGTACCCTAGCGCACGGAATGACAGACGCCAGACGTGTTCTATGGAAGGTGCTGTGGAGGGGGATGACAACTTGGCCTTGAGCGCACCAATCACAGGGAAGCATCCTTGTAGATCGCACAGTAGGCATCCATGTAAAAACAAACTCATTTGATTTTCAAAAGCATCGATGTAAGCCTCCTGGATGGCATCGCGTTAAACCTCCACCGCGAATTACCTGCTCTGTTATCTTCCATTCACTACAATGTGTTTGTTTTACATGGATGTCGACATCGACCGCGACTTAACTAGTAGCATCCACCGCGACCCACTTGTTCTGTTCGTACCTTTATGGTCACTTTCATTGTGGTAAATTGCTACTCCTCCCGCAGCAACATTCTCTCGCTTATACTTTGCTATGCAATGAAAATTCGGAATGTCGATGTTTTGCCCATCTCTCAAATGTGTTTCCGATAGTATAACTATTGTACATTGTTTGAATACGCTGTCATTTAGATTGAGTGCATGTGCAATTAGACTTTGACTATTTATTGAATAAAAACTTATTCCTGTCCTATTAGAAAAAAATAACCTTCCCAAAGACTCAATAATTGTTGGTAGTCTATTGAGTGATAATCTTTGAAATTCTCTCTTTATATCTGTTGTACCTATAGAATTTCTTCTGCCATGGTGGAAAATGTTGTTGTCATCTTTTGTAGTGATATATAGACCATATACTCGTCACTCTCGATAAGGCAACATACACTAATTCTATGGAGTGACTTTTGTCGTACTATTCATAAACAATCTCATCGAAAGTCCCACCCTGCGATTTATGTATCGTGATAGAAAGAACATGATGATACCAATGGGAAATGATTTCCCCGAATGTAAATTGTTTTATTATTATTCATCGGTATCATGGATGACCTTCGCCAAAAACCCCCCTTCGCCCCTCCCCCTCCCCCACCAACACCCCTTCGCTTGGGTGGTTTTTGGGTTAAAAAAACTTTCTCCCAAAGCCAGAACGTACAAAAAGTATACAAAAACGTATAATCGTCGATTTTTCTCAGTTTTAGCGTGACGCGGTTTCTCGACCAAACACCCCATCCCAACGAGCTCAAAGAAGTATGACTTCAAAAAAACAAAGTTTTTTTCCCATACCTTAATATGTTTCGATGTGAGCTCCATTTGTTGCTCTGCAGACATCGAAGCGATATTCGATTTCTCGCCAAGTGTTGTGTAGCAACTCTGGTGTCACAGTTGCGATCGCTTCCGAAATTCGCCCCCGCAAATGTGGCAAATCACGAATGTTATCAGCATAAACAATATTCTTTACGTAACCCCACAAAAAAGTCCAAAGTGTCAAATCAGGACGCCTGGGAGGCCAGGGAATAGGCGCATCCAACCATTTGGAAACCTGTTGTTAAGTGTGTCGCGCACGTCCCGAAGATAATGAGGCGGTGCACCGTCCTGCATCAAAATGACTCGTTCACCGGCATGGTCTTCAGTTTGAGGAAACAAAAAATTCTCTAGCATATCTAAATAAATTATACCATTAATTGTTTTTTCGGCGAAAAAGAAAGGCCCTATCACTTGCTCATACGTTAATCCACACCATACGTTCACTTTTGGCGAAACGCGCATATGTTCCTGCACAATGTTAGGCTGTTCCGAACCCCATATACGACAATAGTGATTTGTAGACACGATGTCTCAATCTTTTACGAATAACATCATGGATTTGTCGATTTGGTATGTTTAACCGAAGACTTCGTCGGACAATCGATTTTTTCGGGCTTCTGATACAAGAATGTCGGATTTCTTCAACTTTGTCATCACTTCGTTTTGGCCAGCCAGGTGTCCTTTCATAACACTTCCTAATGTCACGAAACTGGTTAAACCAACGACGAATTGCTTTATCATCGGGCGAATTTTGATCTCGATACGTAACTCAAAACCGACGTTGCACACTAACAATCGATTTAAATTCTGCGTACAACAGA
The DNA here is from genome assembly GCA_963513935.1 of Aphrophora alni. Taxonomy (NCBI): domain Eukaryota; kingdom Metazoa; phylum Arthropoda; class Insecta; order Hemiptera; family Aphrophoridae; genus Aphrophora; species Aphrophora alni. The sequence continues at coordinate 116,083,534 of OY740770.1, forward strand.
ACACACTGTGCCTTCTGTTGCGCCGTAAACATCGTACTCGCGACTGGCGTCAGGCGTGCGAGTTACAATGGCGGCCTGCCACCGCGCAGCTGTTCTGCGCTGTTCTACGCTTCCTCCCATGCTACACGGAAAACAAAAATTTGTTCTTTTCTCTTCTATTTGACGTTTAAATCGTTCAGTTATCTTGATTAGTCCAATTTAAATTATGATGTGGGATTTAGTATATTTTCTACGTTTTCCTTTGGTTGATCTAATTGCTAGAGCTCTCGCCTTTTGTACAAGCGGTTGAGTTCGATAACTACTTAGAATGATATCTCCAAACGCCATTTTCTGTATTCTTCTAATAATTTCTTGTTCATATATTCCACGTCCTTGTAATGTTCAGCCCATATGGCCTGATAGCTTCAGAATATTCTGTTTAATATCAAATAAAATCTTACTTTGTTATTGTGATTCCTGTAAGATTTTATTAAATCCAGTAGGTTTATTATTTCTCTTATATACATTTCAATATAAACCTCTGAGAATGATGACTGTCATCAAAATGTGCACAAGGGAAATATAATAAACATAATGAATTTATTACCTTCTTAGGTTTATTTTTTTTTTATTTTTGAGGTTTGGGAATCCATGTTTCCTTTATTTTGAATATCGCCACAGTTCTCCTCTTGACATTTGATCTTACTTAGTATTGACAACATAAATTATAAAATAAAGTAATAGTCAATAAATAGACTTACAGATATTGTATTAATTAAATTTACTGATTGTATAAATATTGAGTGTCAAAATATAGATTTCAATTTAAACAACAACAAAATTTAATATATTTCTCCAACTAAATAAGGTGTTTAAGTTTCCATTTTCAAGAATCTTTCAGGCTTGTCTGGAGTAGGTGTACTGTTAGGACCCCTGAGATGGCCTTTATCACAATGGTGGCTTATGATTCAAAAAAGTTGGTGCACCCCAAACTACTGATATTGGTGGGGGAGGGGATGGCAGTCTTGGTCTCTTTATACATGTTTGGTTTCACGCCTACAAATAGCAAAAAATAACAATAAACATGAATTAACACCAATATTGTCAGTTTTATAGATTTATTTTTATTACAAAATTAGTTTTACGAACTACATATTCATCTTTAATTGATATAAAACTGTGACTCTACTTGTCAACACTAAATATATTAATATAGTTATCGAAAGTAGTTTTGTAATTACAGTAAATAAATAGTAGAAATTAACAATTCTGCGATATTATTTCATTTAATTACGAAGGAATTTAACAAAATTTGAATCTCCAAAAATAATTAAGTTTAGGAATTAAATTGTATTAAAGATATGAAATACAAAATACAAATAAAACAAAGATATTTCTTAATAATAAGATCCAATCACCTCTCTTTGTGAGCAGTGAACTTAATAACTCTTCACAGAATAGCATTATTTCCAGAAGCTCACCAAGCAGTTTCTTCTTCACAAGTATTGTGAAAAGTTATTCACCCTAATCTTGTGACGTGGCATTTGTTAAATACATTTGTACAATCTTTAAACATGAAAAATTTCTTTCTACAGAGGAACAATATGAAGATATTGTCAGAATCAAGGAACATATAATGTATATACTTCTTTTATGTCATTTACATTTAAAGTCTGAAGAATAAAGTCTGACATATAAAAATTGAATGTACTAACAAATTTACCATGGGCACAAAAAGAATAAAAATAAAATAACTAACTCACTTTGAAACTAAATGGTTAAAACAAACTCGCTACTCATTGAAGCGTAATGGAAACAAAATTTGCTTACTTAAACTAAAATTTAGTACAACTAAAACAGTCAAAATTTAGTTACTAGCCAACATTTAATATTATTGTTAAATGTTGCCTAAATTTTAACGAAAGACTTACCTAAATCTAATGATTTGTGAACAATTATTTTTAAAATTATAATTTGTCAATAGTTTTAGAAATTAGGTGTTCCGGGCTGTATCTGCTGCACTTGATAAGCTGCCACTGCTTATGTTTCTAAAATGTAACATTTTCTTAGATTAATGATTTGTGATTTTTTTTTTTTACAAAGAGTCCTTTATCACACTCCACACAATGAAATCCATTGGTGATAATGGAGGTATCTCAATAAATTGCACACAAGCCAATTATTCTTATGTTGAAATCTTAGTTTATATAATTGTGGTTTGCGTGGTGTAACGTAGTAGGCCTACGCATCATTGTGTTGGAAGTAAATTGCTTGGAAATTTTGCTAATGCACTATAGGGTCCTTTAAATCCTTAAATATTATAAGTCAATTCTGCACTTAAACAACTGCAACAGGTTGTTATTATTATTTGAGTAGTTCCTCCAAAATAAGATGCTTATTATTAGGAGCCCATTCAGCTTAAAATTGGCCTTTTCCGACTAAAAGAACAATTGCCGATCATACATTGGCCATGCATCATTTGAAGTCTTTAATTGACGTCATTTGTTATAACTCATATAGTAATTATAGAATGTAAGCCTACAATTTATATTCGGTCATACAAAAATCTTTTGCACTAACTTTTGAAATATCATATTGTTCAGAAGTCAATCTAATCACTGCCTTCAAAAATATGTAACAGAAAATGCTTTTATTTGTGCCATTTTTGGCGTCCTTTACAGATCCGTGTTATATTTACATTTTCTACTGATTAATAATGTCAGTAGCACCACATTTATAAAAAGTTTTAAAGTGAATAATATATTTTTTAGGTAACATTGTATAAGATAAGCTAAAGTGAAATTCAAAATAGGTTAACCGCAATTCATCAGAATGATTTAAAATGATTTAAAACAAATGAATAAGTTTATGCTATTTAAATTACTTTTATCATGGCATCATTACAAGCAAAAATTATTGTACCATGATTAAGTTTTCTTACTTCTGATGGATTTTTAGCATCAGGTAACACCAATGTCTGTTATACATTTCAGCTACAAGTTCCTTCAACATGTTTATTCATTTTTATAAATTCAAACAGTAATTTTTCGCTTTGTCAAATGACTTTTACACCATTCGGTGAAAAAATAAGTTGAGCCTTTTGAGAGTTTTATTAATACTAAGGACAAAATAGATTATAACCACAATTGCTAGATAAAGGGAAACCATGGTCGGAAAGACTTACTAAATTGTAGAATTTTACTAAATATTTTTTCAAGGACAACATAAAGCAATAAAGCTTAAAGTTTCAAAATATTTTAATAATAATCTAAGCTACAATTGTTTCACCTAGCGGCATCATTGGCATCATCGACATCATCACAGAATGTTGCCCTATGATGTCGCAAGGCGAAACAATTGTAGCTCATTTTATTATTAAAATATTTTGAAACTTTAAGCTTTATTGCTTTATTTTATCCTTGAATATTGAGTTTCAACAAGAAATATCTGCTATTACATTGAAATTAAATATTTTTTCGTTTCATATTTAAAGTTCAAACTATAACTAAATTGTTCTATTTAAATGTTTAATAGAAGTCAGTCAATAAAAAAAATCCACTTAGTTGGTAATTCATTGCTTTGATGTTGGATGTAAATTATTGAGAACCATTAATTAATGTCACTGAAAATTATGATGTGTGATGGACCGATTCGAATTAGAATAATACAACAAAAATACATTCATGAATGGATGATGGGATGCAGTCAATTATATATTCAAAATGGATACTGAGACCAATGCATGTCGTGCACGCATGAAAACATAAATACAGTAGTTCATCAGCAGCCTAGAATACTCTTTTAGATTGCTTTTATATCTCTATACTATCAGTTTATCAGTCATTTTTCTATTCATCACTGTTAGTTGGTAAACAAGTAAATAACTTAATAGACTTGACTTACCCTAAGTTCTTTTGTTCATCCTTTTTACCTCTACACTGTTCTTCATATGGTAATAGTGGATGTACAAATGATTAATCGAGTCATAGCTTCTTCACTCTTAAATTGATGCAGCAATCTAAAATAGCATCAGTTAAATAGCAACTATTAATCGTCATTCTATTTTTCGGTATAGAATATTCCCAAAGTGAATTACACGAGTTCTTATTAATATATCTTAATTTTGTACAATGGATTATTTTATAATGAGAACATTATTATAAGTATACTTTTGTTTTGATACAAGGGAGAATTGCTTTATGCACAATGTGTGGGACTCCTGGGCCATGCCAGTTTACTTGCTGAAACACAAATCCTCTTCTCAGGCAATTATCCACCATGAAACTGCTTAAGCATTTCCTCATGATGATGCGTTTTATTTAACATCTACTGAAATCCTAAATCATACATATGAACATCAGATGTCATCTATCTATGTTACGCTTCCTTCTGTCCTTCTGTATCTTTTTGACAGTGATAACTGAATCCCCCACAATAGGATTTTCATTTTCCTCAAAGGTATTTTCTGTTTTCTGCGGGGCCAAAATAAGCTTCCTAGATTGCCACCACTCGCTGATAGTTACAATAGCTTCGTTAGTGTGGCTTCCAGAATCATGCACTTCTTAGTATGGCATCTACAGCAAAAAAGCGTCATCTAGTACAGCAAGATCATTTGGATATCCAAATTATCTTAGGCCCACTCAAGTTTGTGCCTAAGTTACATAAGGTTGTACAATATCAAGATTGAAATGATCTATAAAGAAGACTGCAATCTTACCACTGCCTTATCAGTATATACATATACAGTAAACTGATAATAGACATTCAAACTATAATTTGTAGAAAATAGAAATTTAAAATTGTTAGTAATTACCTAATGAGAATTATATATGAACAGTAGAGATAGCAGAATTATGGCAGATAATGACCAATCATCTTAACTATAAACAAGATGATGTGGTACTTACCCAACCCTATCATACAATGTAATACAAGCTGTTCATCTATATGTATGCTCTAAAGTTTGATTTCTTAGGCCTTTTAGGAGTGTTAAATTGTATTGTACGAGTCTTGACCAGTAGGGTAAGTTTGGTAAAACAGTGTTGTTAGACAGGTTTTATGAACCTCGTAATTGTAAATATCATTACTTTATAAGATTTTTTATTCCCCATTCCGAATGTTGATATATTTAATAATAAATAAATGTAAGACTCACCATTCCACAATATTCTGTTTGGTCGTTTTTATAAGACGGCCGTTTTGGATATTCAGCCATTATCAAGTTTATTATTGGAGAAGCTCCTCCGTTGTCGTGGGACACTAAAAAAACAACATAGTTACACATTAACACAAACACTGATTTGGAACGAATATTTATTAAATTAAATTAAAACGCGACTCATGAGTCGACACGATTGTTAGATGTCCCGGAACGTACTGCGTGCGGGTGTGCACATAATCATCGGTACTGGATTATGTCTTATCTAACTGTGTCAATACAGTGTCGTACAATTAGAATCAAAGTTCAATTTTTCATTCAGCAATATGTTACTATCTGTTATATATTTCTTGTAAATTTCAAACTGTTCTAACGCATTCATGAACTTTCCCTTTTTACAACGATGTAATATTGTTAGAGTCTTATCCATGCAGGAGTAACTATGGTTATTTTGGATGATGTGTTCGGCAAATTTCGATTCAGTTCTTGTGAGGTTCATACTTTGTTTAGCCGAAGGGATATGTTCTTTGAACCTTTTCTATGACCTTCCTGTTTGCCCTATATAGATTTTCGGACAATTGTTACAAGATAACTGGTATACTCCTGTGTCTTCAAATTCGTTCTTCAATTTCCTTTTATTGTTTAGGTAACCCCGTAAATGATTTTTTGTTTTATATGCGACATTGAAGCCATGTTTGTTAAGGATATTCCCAAGTATGTGTTCAAGCTGTTTGCAAAAATTAAATATTAAATATTTGTCTTTATTATGTTGTGATAGTTCTTTAATTTTATATTTACTGTTCTGTTTTTTGAGCAACTTGTCCACAATTGAAATGCTGTAACCATTTTGGGCGGCGATGTATTTAATTGTTTGAAGTTCATCTTGAAAGTCCGTTTCTGTCATGGGGGTATTTCTTAATCTGTAAATTAAACTATTATATGCTGCCATCTTATGTGATATTGTCTGATCGGTGTGAGTGGGCTTCCTGTATATTTTGAAAAGGTGTTTTCCATTTATTCTGGTTATTGTAATGTCTAGATAAACTTGTGACCGTCTCCACTTCTTTTGACCAGCTGGAAGCTCCGGCTGGCTGGAGACCGCATACACTTTAGCCGAATCTTGTCAGGATGCGCCAAGGAGTCGGGTTAGGACGCTAATGAACGCACGCAACGCAAGTGAAATTAAATGTTATATTTTATTTTAGTGCCGAATTAAAGAACAGAAATAATTATAATTTATTAAAAAGACATAACGGCAAGATAAAGCCTTAATAGTGGCCGAAAAACATACCGTTTAATTTAACTAGCACGTGGCCGAAAATGGACTGACCTGACCTCGTCCCGTAGCGGCCTTCCTTCTCGCGGCTCTCGGAACAGACTCTCGGTCGGCTCGCTGGTTCAAGCCCTCCACTCCTCGTCTCTCCCCTCCCCTTCTACGTCATATTGCACTGCTCAACAAAATCGCAAGTGCCAATTCATATTTTATTATTTAGAATTCCTTTACATCCTAATTTATAATTATTATGGTTTTGGTTTGGTGGGCTCCTTGGCTGGGCCACAAACTCACGGGTCGCGTTTTAATTAAATTTAATAAACATTCGTTCCAAATCAGTGTTTTTGTGTTTGTGTTAATGTGTAACTATGTTGTTTTTTGAGTGTTCCATGACAACGGAGGAGCTTCTCCAATAATAAACTTGATAACGGCTGAATAGCCGAAACGGCCGTCTTATAAAAACGACCAAACAGAATATTGTGGACGGTGAGTCTTACATTTATTTATTATTGATATCATTACTTTTTTGATATCAGCTACTTCCTAACTGATCTTATAGATATGTATATACAGGGTGTAACAAAAAAGGTGGACTGGCTATTTATTTTCGGATTATATACAATAAAACCAATAAAAAAAATGACAAGTAACATATAGTCGAATTCCTCTTCATTTTCTGTTTATCCGCCATTTTGTTTTTTCAAAAACATTATAACTGCAGAAATAGTAAAGATATTGAGTTCAAATTTAGTATAAGTATTTTGTATGTTACGTTTTACAAGTGTACCAAACACTAAGACTTTATTTTATTAAATTTAAAAATGGCGGCCATTTTAAATCATTATCGAAAGATACAAATTGTAAACATCAAATGCTACGTAACCTTTCATATTAAATGGTTAATGATAGAGTAAAAAGAACACAAACAATTGTGTAGGAGCTAATATTTACCACAAGAATGACAGTACCGTCATATTATTTATCTAGATTAGTTCGCCCATATGTAGCGTTTACAATTTTACCAAAACTTGTCACATTTAAATTTCAATTTTTGTGGACACTTAAAATGTAAACATTTATTTTGCATCATCTATTTCAAATTTCTGGAGAGACAGATAAGTTGATTGCTTTGGTTTTATTGTATGGGTTTATGTGAAATAACAGCCTACATATTTTAGCATGGCGTGTGTTTGACTGATGGGGCCAACATGGAACAGTGCCACCGCAAACTGAATTCCTGCTATTGTTTGACGCGGTACAGTTTGTAAACATGGAAAATAGACAACTATTTGTAATTGTTAGGGATCCTAGCTAGTGCGATGACCGACATTGATTGGCACCATCATGGTACTTACCCAGCCCCAAGCATACCGTTCTGGTATCTGTTTGAGGCAGCCTCCATCCTAGTGTGGAAGACTCCGCATTGTCGAATTTCTTAACTATCCAAATTTTAATATTGTGTGTTTTTTCTTATTACAGTTACCTTAACATTTTGAATTATTAAACAAATTTAAAAAGCCCCGAGATTTAATACGATCGATACATGCTAATGGAGCATCCATAATCTACATTCACAGAGCCCGAGGAATCTACTATAGAGGACAGCTCATACGGAAGACAAACATGACTCGGGGGGTCTCAAAACGGATATAAATAGTACAAAATTGACCCATCACATAACTTTCTGTATACTTTGTTTCGTATATGCCAGAAAGTAAAATATAGCTAAAAATGTTTCGTAACAAAAACAAAATTCTATGAGTTTTAAATACTTACTTTCATTGAAAGAAAAGGATTAACAGTTTCCTTTTATGCTGGAGGAAATTGAAGGGTTTTAAAATTAGTTTTTTCACAAATATCCACATGGTTTGGTTAAAAACAAAATCACAGTTTTTGAAGTTTGTGAAATAATTAAGTTTTTTTTTTTGTTTTATTCCTCTACAACAAAAATTGACACATATAATTTTGGTTTGTAATGCACGGTTTTACTCCTAGCACAATACCTGTAACAAAATATCACATGCAAAATAATTTTAAATAAGTTTAAGGCTATTCAATTTTCTTAATTTGTTTTGTTTTCTGTCATTGTTATGGAACAATAATTATCGACGAAAAAAGTTAAATATCCTGTTTTTTAAAAAGACCTATTTTTGATTTTCCCTATTTAACTGCTAACTCCTGAACCAGCATTTCAAGGGATTTACAACCAACACATTTTGTTTTTTACTATTTAACATAATTTGATCAAAATCGTTAGAGTGTATTTAGAGAAATTGGAAATCTGAGTTTTGTACTTACAATAGTTATTCTCAAATTGTGGGTTATTGGAAAATTTTAAAACGATTGTAGATAGCCTATATGTTTTTTATTATAGCTGACGTTTTTAAATTACAAATAATCTTAATACTTGATTTAAGAGCAATTTGTCTGAAAATAAAAATTATTTGATTTCATTCAACGGTCTTACAGATTAGCGACATTGTACAATACAAAACACATAATTTATGCTAGCTCGAAAAGTTTTGTCCATTTTAGGCTTCTTCATCATCGTCATACACGTCATTACAGCACCACATTCCTGCGCCTGTCCTCAGTTCCTAGCTTTACTCCTTTTCTTCTTCTCCCCGAATTCCCATTGACTAACCTGTCTTCCTCCATCCAATATCTGCACATTCCTCTTAACTCTTAATTTGTTCGTCTTCTCCATTTATATTATTCTCTCTCTCTCTCTCTCTCTCTCTCTCTCTCTCTCTCTCTCTCTCTCTCTCTCTCTCTCTCTCTCTATCTCCCTCTCTCTTTAATATCCTTCTCTCCCATTTCCTGAGCCAATCTTCTTCCTCTCCCTACTTTATGCCCTGTTACCTATGATCTGCACATCGTGTTGAAAGCATATACTTAGTTTTTATCTTTGGTAATTTCAAATGCCTACTTTCTGGTTTTTCTTTGTGATACTTCAAAAGTTCCCCTTATTTCCCTTTCAGTTCGTGCAATAGTGCCACTTCAGTAAGTCATGTACTGTACCAATCGATCTGTTATGGTGATTGCTGGGTTTATTTGAATAACTTCTTTCAATACAAGGTTATAAAGAATTGTGGACAAGACATACGCTTGTCTCAAGCCTCTAATTGAAGCTCAAGCCGTTTAAAAATCTCACATTGATCAAGCAGAGTGAGATATTTCACAATATTGATGTGAAAAAAAATATACGCACGTACAAAAATTGGTCCATTCATTGTGGCTGTAGAGGACTGCACTGATTGCAAAACGTACATTATTCCTATAATTAGTTTTTTGAGTTCGCGATTTCAAAAGGATATTGCGACTAAAAACTAGACGGTTTTTTACTCTTTAGGTAACTTAATATATGCTACCTAAATTGGGAATTACATTGTTTATTGAGGAGGAGTGTGTTTTGAAATTGAATGTGACATCAGGGTTTACGCTGGTCAAAAGCTGAATGGTTTTGCATTATTCTTGTCTCCTCCGTGACGGATTCACTATTACAGATCTACTTTGATTAGATTGCTTCAAGTAATGTACATTATAGCCAAGTCTGAGATTTATCTTACACAAGTAATCAGCATGCAACATAGAAGGAAGGATATGGTCAGATAACGTTCGGATTATTTTAGGGGTTACCTGAATATTAATCTACTAAGAGATCAGAGACGTCTAATTAGAATCGAACTGGTATAGGTATAATTGAAATGATCTATAGTACTGTATAAGTAACTAAAGATGGTGGTTGATAGCCAAGCACGGCATTGCCATATCAGCTGAAATCGGTAGCTTTGAACCCGTGTCGTAACAATGAGATATGTCCACAAATTTCATTGAAAACTGTCATCGCTTTTTGACTGGAGTGCACTTAATGGGACGACAGACAGACATAATTCCTAAAACCACTTTTTTTGACTAAAGGGATCGCAAAGTTGATATATCCCTAACACCACGACATTGATTTTTGACCATCACATACTTTCCCTATACAAAGTTGAGGTGATTCTGCTACCATTATGTGATGATCTGGTATATTTTTGGGAATAAAGTGTCAAAGTTGATAGATTTGGTAAGCGTGTCGGTTCTTAAATTAATTAGCCAATTATTCCAATTACCACTCTATGTCACTGACACATTAAGCCAGCTTATAATGACTTTAACAATTAATTATTATATCGAAATATGCTAATCGAGTGATTACTGACGTATTAACAGTTCGATAAGGGGAAACGTGGTCTGGTTCAAAGATATCGTAACCGTTGTCCGTCATCTCTGATACAATTACGGTAAGATTCGCGAGTACAATCATCCACATTTCTGGTGGTCTTCAGCCCCCTCCAAATGGTTTTAGCCGACCATTTTTCAAGATAATATGGTTCGTTAAACTTTAATCGATCGCCGGTAAAACAACTGCGACTGTTTGATTCTGCTGCCCGCCACACACACTGTATGCGCGCAAGGCAAATGAACCACCGCTGTCCATTTCATGCAACGACAGTTTGAATTGTCGCTTAATGCCACAGCCACCCCTGCTGGCGTAAGAGGAAAAAGAAGGAACTAAATGATCTTACAAAGTATATGTGGGAAAGTAAAAAGAAAAGCATAACATCGATTCTCCTAACCTTCCAATAGCTAACCTAACAGCATCGGGGTTAAGAAAGACCCGATAGGAAAGTGAAACAGACGAATCATTCACAAGATTAGAAAAAGAAAGATGTAGATCGAGCTACGCACGTTGGAATTGACACACCTTATTTAGTTTAAGCGACCCTCTGAGGGGGAATGCCAAAGATTAGCTGTAAGTAATAAACTTGTCCAGGGTGGAACAATAGTTTCCAATTATTTATTATAGCGTGACAGTTGTTTCAACATTAAATTATTTCCTTCGATGTTTGTCAATTTATAAAATATACAATACATAGAATACAAATCACAAAAAAACTAGTTGTTTGGTTGCCTTCATGGTACTTAATTAGCCCATAATGCAAAATAACACAAAGAGAATCTTTAAATGTAATGGCCACAAATTGGTTACGTGGGCATTGTAGGAAATGTTAAATTTTATTGGAAGATCACAGGGTGTTGCCCAGTAGGGTAAGTTTATATAAAACAGTTGAATACAGGTTTTATGAACTTGATATCAGTTACTTCCTAACTGACCTTGTAGATGTGTAAATATTAAAACTTTCTACTTGTTTCGCTTGGCTCTCGCAGTTGTACAAGTGAAGGGACCCCATTAAGATCGTGTCTATGACTCGCTCCTGCCGGATATCGTAATTATATTTCTTGGGAGGACAGAGTTCGAAACTACATTTTTAAAATAATTTTAGAGGGTTGGTAACATTACATGCGGTATTTAAATCTCTGCATTTTTTATGTAATTTAGTGTGTTATAAGTGGAATAACACTTGAAATGTGAACAAACAACTACTTAAAATGGTCGCCATTTTAAATTATATTTTTCTGGATTTCAATTGGGTTCTATATAACCACACTATAGTCCAATATATGGGTGTCGAAGTCGGACGGTACTCTTCCACGCAGTGACACCTGGAAACTGCACATGTCTAGTATTGACTACGAGTGTGCAGGCTAATGTACCGACCTATGTAATAGAGGAAATTACATCATTCTCTGTCCCAGGCAAGTACCAACACAGTGATGATTGGGAAGTGCGACCAGTGCAGGACCTAATAAGGGCTTGGTTAGGGGGATCCTCCCCCTGCTGGGAAAGTGGGGCGTCCAGGTATACCCTGCTTGAGCGATACGGTGACCCTTGATGAAGGGGTGGCTGGTGATTGAGGTGAAGATTCTTTGTGGAGGGTTGGATCCAACACATCACTTTGCGCTTTGGAGGCTTGAGTGAGCCGCGATCGGGTCTGGCAATCCCAGATCAGGGGTTCTCGCTAAGAGAATGCGCAGTGGGGCAAGTGCAGTTGCTGTGAGTAGGCCTATTGAAGGAGGAACAACCCAGATTTCATGGTTCGGATCTGGGAAGGTTCTCTGGATAGACAGCTGAGGGGCAGTGGCTGGACTACGGAGAGCCTGAGTCGCGGGAGTACTTTTGTCTGGCGAATGCCTCACCGAGGATGGTGAGAACGTTGCTCAAGACCCTAGATGGGGCAAAAACCCAATATAACTCTCTATGGATAAAAAAAATGAACCGGAAGACAAAATCAATCAAGAGCAGAGAGGAAATCTCCAATAGAGAAGGTCACCAGTCTGCCTCTTGATGAGGACATGCGTATGGAAGTCCCAATGGGACAGGCCAGCAAGAAGGTAGAAGCTCCCGTTGAACAAGCTACCACTTCCTCAAGGGACAGTGTGGACAGGTCTGCTGATGCATAAAGTCAATCAACAGTACTACCCTCTGAGGGAAGACCATCAGATGAAGATCTGAAACAAACGGCATCCAGGATAAACCGGATGCAAGTTGAAAACACAGCCAAGAAAGGCGCCGCGTTCTACAGGAAGAAGAAGAGGCGGCGCAGAGAGGAGAAGATGGCTGCGGGCACTTGGGTGGAATACCCGAAAGCTACTCATAAGAGTAGGGGGAGTTGCTGGCAAAGGAACGCCAAAAAGGCAAAGGCCTGAAGTCAGCACTCCTTCAAGCTCTGGAGGTAAACAGGCACCAAAGAGACCTAGGAGTGGGTTAGAATTCTCATATGCAGAAAGACTGAACTCCATAAAGGTTGCGGTGGTGCCTAAGGACTTTCCGGAGAGGCTTCTCACTGAGGAGGACATCCTGGAGCTCTCGTCTGCCCTCATCGTGCAGATGAAGCCCCTCTCAGACGGATGTCTACCAGGCTTCAATGAGTCGCCGAGGTTGGAAAGTGGAGCTATGGTGCTGCAGTGCTGCAATCTAGAAACCAAGGGGCGGCTAGAGCAGGCTGTTACCAAATGCAACCCCTGGAAAGGAGCGATCTTGGAAGTGGTGGACGCGAAAAAGGTGATAAACGTAAGTAAGGTTATCACCAGGTTTTCGCCCCCATTTGACAAGATGAGGTTGGAGGAGGTGCTTGTCAGGATCCAACAATAAGACCTCAAGATCTCTACAAGAGACTGGAGGATTATAAATGCGTGAACCATGGGCCCTCATGGGAGGACAGTGGTTCTTGGACTTAATGAAAAGGATCTGGAAGAGCTCAAGAAGAGAAACCTCAAGGTTAGGCTCGGTCTTGGGCAGATCCAGTTCCAAATCATTGGGAAAAAGTCCAAGGATGGCGAGGCCAAGGAAGTTGCTGAAGGTGGTTCAGGCCAACCTTCAGCATAAAAAGGCAGCCAGCCCTAACCTAGCCAGCAGATTCAAGGCCGAAGGCATCGACGTGGCTCTGATCCAGGAGCCATGGGCGGTGAAAGGTAAGGTTCTGGGGCTGGGAGATTCTGAGGGCAGGCTGATGTACGATACGTCATCAGACGCGCCCAGAACATGAATGATAGTGAATAAGGATCTAAGGTGGCAGCAAAGGTGAGATTGGAGGATTTGGAGGTGTGTGGAGAAATTAACATAGGCTCTGAATACTTCCCGTTCGACTCGGCCAATCCACCACCAACTGAAGAACCACCTAACCTAACAGTCGTATAACAAGGGTGAAGGTAGTCGTAGAAGATATGAGTTTTTATTTGATTATGAGGGTGGGTGAGGCAGAAAGATTGTGCAATGTTTTTGTACGATTTATTCTTGTCTGTATTTGCATCAAATCGGAATAAGCTAACAGTCGTATAACAAGTGGGAAGTAGTGGTAGAAAATATGAGTTTTAAATAAATTTAGTTCCATTTAGATATTAATTCTTTACTTAAATATATAAACACTCTTTTAAATATTTTATATAAATATAAAATTGTTTCCTTGCTTAATTTATACCGACAACTATACAAACGTGACATTTTTGTCTTTTAATATTAGATAATATTTGTGTGTGAGAGTCTTTGTCTGATGTTTATTTAATCTGAAATAGAATTTTTAATGTCGACGGCCAAGGTTGGATTTTAGTAAAGCCAATTATTGCTGAACCGTAATATTATTTACATTCGAATTTGCACACTGTGTACAAAATTCGTTTAAAATTGATCCACGCATTCGGGCCCTAGAGCATTGCACATACGATAGATAGACATCAAAAAAAAAAAAAAAAAACACTTTTTTTAAAAAATATTCAGTGGACCACAAAAAGGATATATCAGCAAAACACCGATTTTTTGACATAACTCGAAAAAGGTACAAAATATTCAAATTATTGTTAAAACACCAGTTGCTATTTTGAAACTGCTAATTGAACTATTTTCATTTTTGATACGTTTAGTTTAATCTGGGTTTTTATACATCATTAGTCTACCAAGAAGTTATGTTTTTATTTTCGTATTGATAACTCTGTTATTTTTTGAATAATGTAAAAAAAATACTGTCTTATAAATAGTCTATGATTTTTAAATTCCAATGCAGTACTAAAATAAAAATAAATAATTTTGTCAATCAGATTAATACCTGCTTATAAATGCAGTAGATTTTAGCTAGTTTTTATCTGCTGTACAAATTAATGATTTTTTCTAAATATTAGTCTTACATTGGTATTGAACTTCCTAGACTATACCTCAATACATTTTTAACTCGATTCAACGAAAGTAAATATGGGATGTCGTCTCCCAAAAATGCATATAACTTCTAAATTCTGAAAATGCAAGCGCCTGTAACTTTTAAACCAAGTGGGTTTATCAAAAAATCCAAGAATAAAATGTTTTAAAATTAGGTGTGAAATATATAAATATTTCGTTAGGTTCCACAACTAATTTTAAAGACGCCTACAATATTGGATAATTTTAGTTATTTTTAAAAGTTTAGAAAACGGGTTTTGTCACGAAATGTCACGAAAATGTCACGAAAAAATAACGAAGTTCTCCCCCCCCCCCACATTTAAAGTTTTTTCATAAGATGAATAGTTTACGAGGTAAATTGGTCCACTATAAATTGGTCACTTTGTATATTAGTAAGTTTGTACTTTTTGTGTTAGTATTTACAACTTTCAATCAAAAGATATACAAATCCTGTCTCATATTGATTAACAAATTTTCCAAGGAGTATTTGTACTTTTTTTTATTTCATATGTTTTAGGTAATAAAATATTTATGGAGTAAATAAAAATTAAAGAATTGATTCTTAATAATCCATTATAGTAGAAAAACGCTAGTTAAATTATTTAATTGTAATATTATTAAAAATTCTAAATGAGGGTTTTCTTATTTCAGATTTCCTAGGTGCACCCTTACAGAAGAAATGTAATGCATAGGGGTGCACTGCACGTATCTGCATGGTTATCCATGTGGTTGTCAGGAGGTACGAGCTGCGCAGGAGATATGCGCGAAGACATCAAGTATCGACCGGACATTGAGAGCGTTCAGTCAGTGCGCGTCCAGCAGGCCGGGGACCATGAAGTGCCCGTTCTGGTTGCGTCTACTCCTGCTGGCCACCAGCTGCAGATTATCTGTTCAACATGGCCATCAACATACAAGATCGGACAATAACACCCTATTCTCCAACGAGACAGTGGAGAAGGATCCGCTTTTCCCGGAGGATTTATTTACAATGGAACAGAGACGTCAAGGATTCGTCGTTTTCCATATAATCGGTGTGATTTATATGTTCGTAGCGTTGGCTATAGTTTGCGACGAGTTCTTCGTACCTTCTTTGGACGTGGTTATAGAGAAATTAGGAATAGCGGAAGATGTAGCCGGCGCTACGTTCATGGCCGCCGGAGGATCCGCCCCGGAGCTGTTTACCAGCGTGATCGGAGTGTTTGTTTCGTTCGATGATGTCGGAATCGGTACTATCGTAGGCTCAGCCGTTTTCAATATTTTGTTCGTCATCGGAATGTGCGCCCTTTTCTCTCGTACGTTACTGACGTTGACCTGGTGGCCGCTCTTCCGGGATTGTACGTTCTACTCGGCTTCCCTTATCACGCTTATCATCTTCTTCCGTGATAATTATATCCACTGGTACGAGGCTGCCGTTCTCTTCTCGATTTACTTGATGTATGTGTCTTTCATGAAATGGAATCAAACTGTTGAACGGTTTGTGAAGAAGCTTATCTACCGGAACAGGGTCACAAGAGTCCGGAGTACTGATCAGCTCATGCCAACGGTAAGCTATAGTCTAGCATATTTGTAACGTATTTAATTAATAAGGAAGCTAAAAATTAGGAAAAAACTGTTTTTAAAGTAATTTTATTTTTCATCTTTAACAAATTATAATTATGTCTGATTACTAAAGTCAATAATTAAGAAAATTTGGTTCAGGTATTAAGAATAAGGATGGATTCCTCGATTCAAAAACACAGGAAACAAAAATAAGACTAATAAATCGACTATATTTATTATATTACTCTTATGTAGCTTACATAGTCATCGCAGAGAGTATGTTTTTATACTAATGTTGAATATCAACTAAAACATTGCTCGAATTTATCTTGTATGTATGTAAAATTACGGGTTGATCAATGTGTTAAAATGTAAAAAAAAAATGAATCCGAAATTGCGTTTTTATTAACTGAAATACAAAAGCATTTTTTAAAAAGATAACAAAATTAAAATCTACATTTTTGTAAGATTAACATATTCAAAAATTTCATGCAAATTGGCTGAAGTGTTTATGAGAAATAGTCGTGCTTACAAGAACATTTAATAATAATTTTATTTGTATTCAGGGCTAAGTCATTTATTAAAAAAGTTCGGTGATATGTACATAAATTTTAACCCATAAATACAGGGTGTCCCGCGACTAACTGTCATAACTTGGGAAGACCTAAGAATAAGAAAAAAGTGTTCATGTGAAAATATATCCTCAAAAACATTTAATTTTCCGTCCATCTGTCTGTTTTTTGTAGAATACGTTATGTTTAAAGAACGGTTTTAAAGTTGAGCTATGCAATTCGGTATACACTTTCATCTTAATAAAGACCATATTAACATTAAATTTGCAAGTTGTATCTTTATCAGTTTCAAAATAACGGCCAGTAAATTTTTTCTCTGCAACACGAAAACAAGAAGAAATACATATTACTAGCCGCCATTTTAAAACCGATAAAGATACAATTTTCAAATTTTATTTGAATATGTTATTTATTAAAATAAAAGTGTATACTAAATTTCATAGCGCAACTTTAAACCGTTCCTTGGAAATAATTTATTTTATAAGAAACACAAACAAACGGAAAACTAAGCGTTTCTGAGCATATGTTCATATGAACTTGTCTTAGGTCCCCCATCACCTGCGGTTTATTGCGATACAATAGACACAATGTAAAGAGTTCACCAAGCTAAATAAATATTTAAAAAAAATCACTGTTTTAAAAATTTACCGCTTAAAAAAATTAGTTACTGAGCTTTTATAGGCGGACTTACTCAATACTCAAACACACAGATTCAATGAAGAGCTTAGCAATCTAAAGTAGAGATTACCCTTAGGTTAAATTTGTTTTAATTATCATTTTAAAACATTTTAACCTTGAAATAATTTCTCTCTCTCTCTCTCTCTCTCTCTCTCTCTCTCTCTCTCTCTCTCTCTCTCTCTCTCTCTCTCTCTCTCTCTCTCTCTCTCTCTCTCTCTCTCTCTCTCTCTCTCTCTCTCTCTCTCTCTCTCTCTCTCTCCACAACCACATAAATAATAAAACAATACAAATACTATAATGAGCTTATCAACTAAAATAAAGTTATACACTTTTTTTTTAATTTACACAATTTTTATTTCTTAAAATGTAAAATTTGAATGTGTTGCAATTTAACGAAATCTTGAGTTAAAATTGTGTTACTATTTTAGTCAAAATACGAAACCAAGGCTTATTATCGAAAACATTTGATTATGAGTATAGTGTTAAACAATCTTAGACGATCATGAAATGAAAACCAAGAGATATAACCAAGATAAAGGTGTAAGAATCTTAAAATTTTGATTCAAATCGGTTCAAGTGCTTATGAATAATGTCGTGCATACAAGAATATTCACCACAAACATATTTACGATGTTCCAAGTAATAGGTTAATTTCTAAGGAAATTTGACAAAAATTGGTTGTCCTTTTTTTATGAGAAACAGTATTTGTTCCAATGTTCCAAACAGTATTTGAACAGGTTTCCGTTCAAAATTAAATTATTTTGGAATTAACATGTCGACGGTCGCATCATTGTTCTGTAGCCAACCCCACTATGCAATGCAATATTGAACGAAAATTATTCTCTTAAAAGAAATATTAATTTGTATTGATTGAATATAGATCAAGAGGTAATTCCCCAGTAGTTTAAGTTCGTTTAAAACAGTTGCTAGACAGGTTTTCTAAGCCCTAATATTTGTGTCTTTGCTTTCTCGACGTTGGTTAGGTTTTCAAAGCGAGTTGTAAATGTGGATTTATTGAAAACGTCTTCACTCGTTTCTTCCCGATCTCGTAACTATACGAATATCACATTTTCATGGAATAAACTTACCTATTCGTCATCATAGAGGGGTGGGGGTTGATACCGTTAAATGCAAAATTAATATCTGCAAATTGAATAATACACGAACTACATAATTCTAAAATGATCTCCATTTTGATATTCGTATATTTTAAATTCGATTTTTCTGAATTTCTATAATTTTGTAGTCTGAAATGTAAAATGACGATGGACGGTCGGCATGTCGAGAATAACTTTTTTGGTTTCCTGAGGCCATGAAAAGTAAAAATCGGTCGAAAAACGTAAATCGAAATTTTTGACGATTACTAAACAAATAATTATGCTGGATAAATAAAAATATATACGCAAAATGTGCTTTGTAAAATTCAAATTATACAAAATGAAAGAGTGTATTTCGATTTCATAAAAATCAGCTCTAACGTTTTTGACTACATTTTGCTCAAGGGTTTGCCTTTAATTGTAGAATTGACAGATATGTACATATTACAATACAACACGTATTTCTGAAGTTAGGGGGTGTTTAAATTGTATATATATAAAAATATTCGATCATTTGATACTTTCTCCAGTTAATTAATTTAAATTTGGTTTCACAATTTTTAGTGGATTCATTCAAAATAGGAATACCAATATAAAAGTGGTATGATCATTTTACTGTCTCATATAGTATAGGGAAAGCTATGTAATGGGTCAAAATATATGGGTCCAGGTATTTGTGGATAACGTTTTGAAATCGTTAACGTTATAAAAACGCCTGGACCACTTTGGTATGTGGACGTATTGTGGTAATTTCTTTTGACTATTTTTTTTATTACTTAAAATTTGAGTTAAAACACAAATTTTTAAGATTTTCTCAAAATAAAATTTTGCTCAATTGTAGCCTCTAAGGACCCAAATAAAACGTATTGGTAAAAAAATACAGGTTCGTGAGTTATCAAAAAAATTCTAAAATTAAAATGGGGTTGTTAGAAAATACGTAAATTCTCAAAATCTGCGATACCGATATAGTTGAAATTTGATTGAATTTTAAAGATTAATTACCCAAAATGTTTGTAAAATACAAAAATTAAGCTTGAGTGCCTCCGTTTTTATCAAATAAGATTTAGACTGAAAACGCGTTTTATAATGTATACATGTTTTATAAGACGACGTCCATGTTACCTTTCACTTTTTGATTGACGTTTTGGTTAATTTCGGTAGACGATTAAGTGAGAAAGTTTATGGAGTCTTTTCACACCATTTATATATCATATTTTGTTGAAAGTATTACATTCTACAAAAGATTATTTAGACCTACACTTTCCTTATACATTATGATCTGTAGAATAATTTCAAAATGGAGGCCTTATTAAACTACTTTGTGTTGATATTGTTGACGTTCAAATTTAGAAAGCACTATATTAAATAACTCTGCACGTATTTATATGTATGCTCGTATTTCGACTTTCATCTTTGTATAAATATATACATTTCACTAGTGCACAAAATGAGCTGTTATAGCTTTTAGATAAGAAGTAAAGGGAGAGAAACATTTATTCAACCTCCTGCCATATTGAAAGTGTGATACATTTATGAACCAGATTTAACGAATTTACCTGGTACACAATTTCGATCATTAAAGTTATTATCGCTAATTTTAAAGCCCGATTATGACAGCCTTCTAAAAAAAGTCGTAATTTTGAGGTTATGTTGAACTTTGACCTACGTTAAAAGCTCGATTTTAATCGAATACGATTTACATCGATAATGTGTTTAAGGTTTAAGTAAAGCAACTTTTATACACTTTTAAGAAATAAATGATGAGCCTGACTTGTGGGATAATATTAGATAGAATAAAACTCGAACACAAGATTACAAATATTACGTTTACTCAAACGCGTTTCAATGACAAAGTCGCCGTCCTCAGTGATACATGAGCTACAATAACTAAACTATAACTCTATTAAAATACATAAATATTTTATTTAGAGACCATGATTCATTTTTAATTTTGATTGTTAATAATTTCTTTGCAATGAATAGTGTTTATATTTTACTCTCTAACTGTTATGTAATTAATAATTTATTAGGTATTTTTGTAACTCTATAAAATCCGATTTATTGTCTTTGTTGTTTAAAAGTCAGGGTCATAAAAGATTAAGAGTTGGTCAAGAAAGGAAAACTTGATAGGAAAACTGAAAGAGAGGGATATAACCCAGGACTACATGAAAGAAAGTGTAGATCCAGTTAAATTCTCTCGGCCCAAGACCAGATAAGTCAAAATAGGCCTACTGGTTGTCGAGTTATCGATAAAAAAACACACAAAATGGAGAAGCAAGAGAAAATAGACTGTTATAAAAGTCTAATTTATCAAAATCGAATCTACCGATGTCGTTGAAATTTTATTGAAATGTGAAGATCGACGATGCAAATTTGTGTTCAGGAATAATTGGTAAAAATAAATTTGAACCTTTACTAACCGTTATGAAAAGCTGAATTTTAATTAAACGTGATTTATGGCCGAGGACGGGTTTATGATACAAGGGAAGCTATTTATGCCCTATTTCAATTTATATTATTTGAAAGGCGGTGTCCATGTTTCATTTTGACTTTTTGATTGACAACTACCGAACTGACACGTAGGTCCTTTTTGATTTGGTTTTGTGAATGAAAAGCGTAGACCGATTATAATCACATTTTCTATGTGGGCATATTTTGGGTATTTTCGAGATGTTTATTTATTTCCATAACTAGGCCTATAATTTGGGAATAGATGCCAAAACACAAAATTACGATTTTCTTAAATACCAGTTTGATTAAATTTCGGTCAAGTGTAGGTTTCAAGGATCCAAACAAAACGTATTTGTCGCCATCCTACAAAATTGCCGGTTTGTGGTTACCAGTAAACAATCTAAAAAACATAGTTTCTTAAAATAGACTCGACTGATTTTAGTGAAATCTGAATATTACTGACGCAAATATGTGTACAAAATAGCAATTAAAAAAATTACGATTCACTGAAAAAATAAATTAACAAAATATGTATGAAGAAATCCGACAAAGAAAGTAGATGTGCCATCGTGGTACTTACCCAGCCTCATCATGCAATGTATTACAAGCCTATCCTTTAATGTAATAGATGGTTTCTTGGGTATTGTAGGAAAAGTCAAATTAGATCAAGTATCGCTTCGCTCGTGTACATTTGTGAAGAAGCCTTCACTCACTACACTCATGTCGGTGATTTGCTTCTGGGTATCGTAACTATATTACATTTTCTTGAGAGGTCAGGGTTCCAAATTACATTTTTGATGATAACTTCGCTATTTATCATCGTAGAGAGATGGTGGTTGGTAACACTACATGCATAATTGAAATTTTAAAATTCGTATATAATGTAATGTGTTATAGCCTAACACGTGAGATATAACTGTATGAATGGGACGCCATTTTGAAATTTTCAATTCTGTTTCTCTGAATTTATAGCCCCGAATTCATAACTTATTTTTTGTAGCTTCTATAATGGTTACGTACAGATGAAAATAACGAGTGGTGGAAAACATGTAGAACCATTTTATCGATTTCCTGAAATCATTCAAGTGAAGATTAGGAACCTAACGTAACCTAACCTAACCTAACCTAACCTAACCTATCCTAACCTAACCTAACATAACCTAACCTAACCTAACCTAACCTATCCTAACCTAACCTATCCTAACCTAACCTAACGTGACCTAACCTAACCTAACCTAACCTATCCTAACCTAACCTAACCTAACCTCACCCTGTACTTCTAGTAGTCCATTCCTGTCAGCGTATCAGTTTGTCAGGTATTAGTGTAAATTTGAGCGTAAAAAACACGGGATCGAATTAATTTAAAAAGGCCGCCATTTTGTAACTGTTGGACTGATCATACTAGTTAAGGAACGTGTTCCAACATAACTCTTGGAAGAAGTATAGTGGGAAAAGCTAGTCAAAATGATACAGTTTTTACTGAGACCACGATTTCAAATTAAGTTTAAATAAACTTGTTTGGTTTGATATTCTCAGTGGTGCCCAAATTTATCCAAAACAGTGTCGACGTGAGGTTTGCATCATTACTGTACTATTTCTAATATAGTGGTGATACAGTCGTCGTAACAAAAGTTTTAATAAATTTGTTGTTTAATTCTTTGTTATTCCGGCTAATTGGTGTTAAATAGGTCGTTTCCTGTGTATAGGACACGATGTCCCAATTTATCCTGGAAAGTAATTAAACATAATTTAAATACAGTTTAAAGTGTTTATTCTACAATTTTATAGAGAATGTTATGCGTCAAAAATTTGATGTGTGTTATTTAGCTAAAATATACATTTTGATGTCGTTTGAATCTAAAATTGTGGTTTTGGAATGATGTCTGTCTGTCGTCTAAAGCCCAAATGAATTGGATTATTTTTTACTTACCCAGTTTACGAAGCGTAGAGTAAGTTTGGTAATCGTTAATAATACCAACCTCCGTTTTTTATCTGATCTTCACGTTGCATGATTTCAGGAAACCAAAAATTGGTTTTCGACGTCCCCGTCCTTTCGTCGTTGTTGTCTGCACGTAAGCACGAAAAAAGATAGGAACATGAAATTGGTGATATACTGTGCTATTTTAGAATTATATTGAAATTCAGAAAAATCGAACTGAAAATGTTAAAATGGCGGTTTAAAAAAATGTTTTTGTTCATATATCGTGTGTTATTCAATTTATAACATACAAAAATAGATACAAATTTGCATATTTCAAATTGTGTAACCAACCCCCACCACTCTACGATGGTAAATATTCTCAAAAATGTAATTTCTTACCTCTCAAGAAAATGTGATCGTTTAATTACGAAGGCTGCGTCACAGACTTGAGCGTAGCGAGTGGAAGCTAATTCACGTACACATAACTTCAAAAGTGACTCTTCAAGTATCCAGTAGAGCCAAACAAAAAAGTGATTTTGGAGCTGTTTAGGTGTTATCGTTGAATAAAGGAAACTAAACAATTTTTTTTTAAATATGCCAATGTAAGTAATTTTATTTAAAATGGTGTATTACGTTTGACAGTAGACATCATCCCAAAGTCATTTTTTTGGCGATTATTCTACCTCAAAACAAAGCCTATATTTTACAATATATATATCGGGAAAAAATTGTCAGTGAAGCTCCTATTTAACTTCTCAAAATCGGTTTTATCGGTTTTGTTAATTTTTGTTAAAAAAAAAAAATGTATATCTCAAGAAATGTAAAATTGCGGTTCAGTATTAATTTATAAAAATACGATAACAAAACCTTGACCGTGGTCTTTAAAACATCAATTAAAAAAAAGAAATTAGATTTTATATAGGTCAAAAATATCTCAATAATAATACTTTTATTAACTAAACACGTTTCAACGACAATGTCGCCATTTTCAGTGGTGTAATCACTCGTGCATGTAATTACTCATGCATCATTGAAGAAGGTGACATTGTTGTTGAAACGCGTTTAAGTTAATAAACGTATTATTTGTAAGAAATTGTGTCCAACTTTATTTTTAAAATATCTCACTGTTCAAGCTCAGTACGGTATTTTTTATATTTAAATTGGGATGTGCAATTTCTGTTCTTGAGCCATAAACGGGACCTTAGGGTAAATCTTATTTTCTTAAAATCGAGCAATTGTATTTATTTTAGTTATTGGGGATTACTTCTGAATTATTTTACTTCCGATTTGGCACACTGGTTTCGGCCATTAATATTCATATTTTACTAAAATTTGAAGGAAATTGGTAGAGATGATTTTGAGCAGTTAAGTAATTTATGATTCCCAAACGATAATTTAAAAGAAGCATTTTAGAGACATGGCGACCAATATTTATTTGGGCTGAAATTGTAAAAAATATTATCACAATTATGAGACAATTTTGAGAAATTGGATGTTATTATTTTTTTTTACGACAGCTCCTAAGTTTTAAAGAAATGAATAAGAGTCTCGATATATTCCCAAAATGTTCTTAAATAACAAATTTCATTAACATTGGTCGACGCGTTTGTGTTTTAGAGCACAGTACAGATTACTGACTGACAGACAACATTCTAAAAACCACTTTTTACCACTCGGTGGACCTCAAAACTGATTATTCACACAGATTGCTTAATAAGATTGCTGATTTGGCTCACCACAAAACTTTTTCTCTACTTGTATACGTGAAAAAATAAATTAAAACAATCCCTTAAAACGTCTGCAGTTTAAAATAGTTTTCGCAAACAGCTCATACGTCTTGCAATCACCTGCTATTGCTCATTGTATGCAAATTACATTCTACATGCAATGATACAACTAGGTAACATTTAGAACAATAAATTTAGGACTTATCCAGAAGAAAAGGACGTTTTCATGCATAACCTAAACATTAGAAGAAAATTGGTAGTTAATATTCTAGTAGTTTCAAATCTATTGTGATTATTTTTGGTTTAAATTTACTTTAGATTTACCACTTGATAACGGGTGTTGATTTATATTCTTGAAACGTCGGGTTAAGAGAATTAATTTAGTTGTAATCCAGAAGGAAAGGACGTTTTCCTGCATAATCTAAACATTAGAAGAGAATTGGTAGTAAACATTCTAATAGTTTCAAATCAATTGTGATTATTTTTGGTTTAAATTTACTTTAGGTTTAACACTTGATAACGGGTGTTGATTTATATTCTTGAAACGTCGGGTTAAGAAAATAAATTTAGTAGTAATCCAGAAGAAAGGGACGTTTTCCTGCATAATCTAAACATTAGAAGAAAATTTGTAGTACGAGTATATATTGTAGTAGTTTCAAATCTAGTTTGATTTATTCTGGTTTAAAGTCATTTTAGGTTTAACACTTGATAACGGGAGATGATTTATAATCTTGATACGTCGTGTATTAGTTTGTATATACAATAACGATGGGATAGGTCGACTAAACCATGTTAATAATATTCTGATTTACTTAAGATGTAGAACGTAGATTTTATAACTAGAACTTGCTTTAGTAATATTACACTACTTCCAATACTAACATGAAGCTTCATTCAAGGCGAACTAAAATCTACATGCAAAGTTACTTAGAAGCTACAATCAAGCTGACGTTGAAGCTACATTCAAGGCGAACTTGAAGCTACATTTAATGCGATCTTAACTACATTCAAGACGAATTTGTAGCTACATTCAAGGTGGATTAAATTACATTCAAGGGAAACTTGAAGTTACATTCAAGGCGAAATTGATTACATTCAAAACGACTTAAAGCCACATTGCCAAACATGAAGCTTTGTTCAAGGTGAAATAGATGCTACATTCAAAACGAACTGAATCTACTTTGAAGGGGAACATGAAGGTGTATTCAAGGTGTATTTTTAGGTAAGTTCAAATCTAAGTAGGAGCTACATTTAAAGCGAACTAGAAGCTACATTCAAAGAGAATTAGAAGCTTCATTGACGGAGAATTAGAAGTTACATGAAAATCGAACTAGAAGCTACATTCAAGGCGTGCTAGAAGGTAAATTTAAAGCAAATTAGTAGCTAGATTAAAAACGAACTAAAAAATACATTCAAAGCCAACTAGAAGATACATTCAAAGCGATCTAATAGCTACATTCAAGGCGAACTAGAGGCTTCATTTAAAGCAAGCGAACTAGAAGCTATATTCAAAGCGAACGAGATGCTACATATAAATCGAAGTTCAAGGTGAACTTGAAGCTATATTCATGGTGTACGTTAAGGTAAATTCAAAGCCAACTAGAAGCTAGATTCAAAGCAAAAAAAAACAACTACTTTCAAAGCCAACTAGAAGATACATTCAAAGCGATCTAATAGCTACATTGAAGGTGAACTAGAACTACGTTCAAGGCGAACTTGAAGCTACATTCAAGGTGAACTTTAGGTATATTTAAAGCCAACTAGAAGGTGCATTCAAAGCGAACTAGAAGATAGATTCAAAGCAAACTAGAAACTTCATTCAAAGCGAACTACAAGCTACATTCAAAGCGATCTAAAAGCTACATTAAAAGTGAACTACAAGCTACATTCAAAACGATATAAAAGCTACATTCAAGGCGAACTAGAAGCTACATTCAAAGCGATGTAAAAGCTACATTAAAAGCTAACTACAAGCTACATTCAAAGCCATCTAAAAGCTACATTTAAGGCGAACTAGAAGCTACATTCAAAGCGATCTAAAAGCTACATTAAAAGCGAACTACAAGCTACATTCAAAAAAATCTAAAAGCTACATTCAAAGCGAATTACAAGCTACATTCAAAGCGATCTAAAAGATACATTCAAAGTGAATTAGAAGGTACAAACTGAACTTGAAACTACATTCAAGTCCTTGTAAAATATTTAAAACTAATTAAAGGTGCTTTCGAGGTCATTTTATTGTTGTTTAATTTATTGCATTACATTGGTAAATAAAGAGATAATTAATTAATGATCAAAACAAGTTGATGGGGTCTATCATGGTACTTACCCAGCTCCATCATACAATGTAATACAAGCAGATCCTTTAAATGTAATACCGACATATACTTGGCTTTTAGGAAATGTTAAATGTATTGGTAGATCAAGGAGTATTCTATAATTCCATAGACCAAATTTCATGTTTCTATCTTAATTTTTATACCCGATATTTATACCCGGACTTGAAGCCGTGAAATGTGAAGTAGAGTCATTAAATGGAGGTCGAATTATTTTAAAATTATGTAATTTTCCCTATAATTCGTACACTGAGTAAGTATATACAAAATTATTTATTTGAATAAATGAAAACTGAAATACAATATTGGAACAAATCAATATGTCCTGTATTTAATGTAGGGGTTATTTCTGTGAGTAGAACTCCTACAGTTTTATTTTTTATTTTAGACAAAATATGATGTCAGTTCGTTTTGACTGGCTTATTAAATGTTTTAAAATGCAGTTTTTTAAACCCGATGATGGACGATAAGTGTCCCAAACAGTATTGTCTATAAATGATTGACGACAAAGTAAATGGGGAATGTTATAACAGTTAGCCTATAATAAATAGTGAAAAACATTGTACAAACTTTCTCACTTAACCATCCCAAATATAAAGTAAAAATTAATTGTCGTTAAAAAAAGTTAAAATGAACCATAGACGTCGTGAATATATATATATATATATATATATATATATATATATATATATATATATATATATATATATATATATTAGTGATGTTTCTTATCAGGTAGCTCCAAATTTTAAATCATTTTTTGTTTTGTGGTAATAATTTCGGAACTGTAATATTTTATCTCACGGTTTGAGATCATTAATCTTCACATATCAGAAAAATCAAATCGAAATTGGTTGAGACATTATTTTGAGAAATTACGTAAACATCTCATGGCCGATTTTGTTTGTTTGACTTTTACTAATAACTCACAAATTGGCATTTTTAGAAAGACAGCGACTACGTTTTGTTTTGGTCCTAGTAAGCTACATTTAAGCAAAATTTTATCAAAATCGTTTGATCCTATTTTGAGAAAATCGTACTTTCATGTTTTTCCTTTTATGGTAGCTACCTCCAATTTTGAATTATCTAAAATATAATAAAGCTCTCCAATATATGGCCAAAATATGCCCAGGTATGATTAAAATCTGTCTTTGCGTTTGGGTTTTAGATAATTTTAAATATCGATTTTGTCTACCATCACATTATACTACGTATGTATGAGAGAGAAATAAAAAGAAATAATATAAATAGATTAATTTATACAGTAACCGTATTGTACAATCCATAAATGATTTTATTTAAACATAAATTAAAGAGCATAAACAAGTTATCTACAGGAGGCTTACTATAAGCAAAGTAGGTTTAACAATAATCTATTTCGACTGCTTTAATCGCTATATAATTAGTTTCTTTTTATTGTTACCATTGAGGTTTTAACAGTTATGATCACCAATTAAATCACTGATGACAACTTTGACTAAACTAGTTTGATCATATACAGGGTGTTTCTGTAATGCGGAGATAATTCAGAGGATGGTTGCATGGGTCAAAATAAAGAAGAAAGTTCTTATAAACATATGTTCTTTTACCAGCTATACGCCATTTTTTATATATCTCTAGAACGGCTTAACCGATTGAGTTGAAATTTTGTACATAATCTGAGATCACGAAACGTGGAAATCAGTTAAGAAAACAGAGGTTGAAATATTTTGTG
This sequence comes from Aphrophora alni, assembly GCA_963513935.1. NCBI lineage: Eukaryota > Metazoa > Arthropoda > Insecta > Hemiptera > Aphrophoridae > Aphrophora > Aphrophora alni. The sequence goes on from OY740770.1 coordinate 116,112,572, forward strand.
GTTACCTAATTTACCCTCTACTTTGTACTCTGAGTAAGGAGTAAAACTTAGATAAACCTAGTTCTGATAAATCTGTTAGCGATTGGTATAAGTAACTCCGTAACATCCAGACAAAATGATAAATGTTTGAGTTAAAAAAGGACCATAATTCGTCTGATCTAAAATATTATTTCGTTTTTTTTGTATACAAATCTATCTCAACAAATATTTGAAACGGCCTATATCGGTAATGTACCTCTTCTAAAAATAACCATGAACAACGTGTTACGGTAAACGTTTTAAAGTAATCAATTAATTGATTAATAGTTAAAAGCTTTTTTAATACACTTTGTCAGTTCAATCATTTTTACGTTCAAAAACGTTTTCCCTTGCGGAAAGTATAATTTCATCCCGATTAGAAACTGAAAACAAATAAGTTGACGTTACTAACACAGCCCGATCATACAATCAGATTAAATGTAACGCTCAGAAGGTGGTTTCTTGCGACTATTAGGTTGTTAAATTATATTGGTAGAATAAGGATCTTATCCAGTAGGGTAAGTTTGTTCAAAAGCGTTGTTACACAGGTTTTTTTAACCTCTTAATTGTGTATATCATTTATCTCTTTACGATGGCTACGCCCCAACGAACCTCGTACATATGTATATTTAGAAAAATATCCACTCGCTTCGCTCGTGTCGGTTATTCAACCCTGCCGGATCTTGTAACTATATGAATATCACATTTTCTTGGGAGGTTAGAGTTCTTAATTATATTGTTGAGAATAACTTCTGTATTTGTAGAAATGTGAATTGGTGCCATTACATGCAGAATTGAAATCTGCAAATTTCTATCTAATTATAAGTTGAATAACACACGAAATACGAACCGGAAAATGTTTAAAATGGCCGTTATTTTGACATTTTCAATTTTTTTCCTAAATATAAGGTCTAAATATGAGTACACTAGTCCTATCAAATTTCATATTGATATTTTAATTTTTTAACAGTTATCGTGTTTCCATCCAGACGACGAGAGACTGAAAACATGTCGATAATAAATTTTTCAGTTATTCTGAGATCATAAAACTTAAAAATATGTCAAAACAAATTTTTCTAACGATTTCCGAACTGAACCTACACTTCGACTATTGGGTAAGTATAGAAAATAGAATTATTGTACAATCAAAAATGATAAAAATATAACGATCCTAACAGTAAAAATTTTATTCAACAAGTTTTCTATTCGTTTAATTTGATTGAAATGACTCAACGGTTTCAAAATGGCGACGGTTTGAAACGATTTTCGGTAGTATCATCTTATGTAAAGCTACATTTTGTGCAACTGAACACTTAGGTTGAAGGCAATAAACGAGTGAATACTGAAAATAAATATCTTATCATATCCAATACTTACCGAAAGTATTTAAAATGTTAATTACTTGTGCTAAAAGTTTGAAACTTAAGTACAAGTTTTGCTTAATCCTTCAGTAATTAAACCAGAGTTCCTGACAACTTCGATGTACCTAAGTCGATATTATGCCAAGAGGATTATAAAGTGATCAAGAAATAATATTAGTATACCTTACTTTTACGTTGTTGAACAGTTCGCGAGGTCTAGGACCAATCGTTCAGTGCGAGCGTATCAAGTTCTGAAATGAGAGGTGAGGTGAGCGATTTTCAATCTCTTGAAAAAACGTTATTTTTTTGTCAGTTTTTATTTTGAAGTAGGTTTTATTTTACGAATCGTTTGATGAGTTCGGTTACCAAAAAATATGTTACTGAATTACAAAATGGATGCAAAAATAGTTTATTCCGAAATAGGTGGTTTCATGTGGGTCCTTTATCGTTATACTAAGTTTTTTATATAGCTTTAAAAACGGCGTTTAAATGTTTTTTTTGTACAATAAATAAGAGATTATTGTTTTAAAAGAATTGATGATTCTATAATTGCTTATTGAAAGGGAAAACAGATTTTGTAATTTTAATCCCGAAAATAGTTTAAAACTCGTGAAAAAGGTGAAGTTTCTCTATATACTGCTTTAATAGTATTAAGAATGTGTTTTAAAAGATATTAAATTAAGATAATAACAAAAACTGATTACATTAACTGACTGATTTTTATGGGGGGGGGGGGGGCAGGAAAAATTTGGAGTATCAACGCTCTTCAAAAGAGTGGTTTTCATATTAATTTCACTTTCAAAGTATACCTGCTAAATTAGGTTTAAATTCAAAGTGTACCTGCTAGATTAGATTTAAATTTTCAACACCCTTTATGTAACGTCTAATGATATCCTTCATCAGATTGTTATAAAAATACCCTTAGGGGTAATGTGTACGGGCTTGGCGATCCCGAAAGAACCTTGCTCGATTTACACCCTTTTTAATATATTCTTACGTTAGATCCCAATATATTATCTTTCTTGTGGATACTTAAATTTCTTTCGTGTGAAATAGAGAACCCAATAAAAAACTTTCCACAAGTTGTATTTCTGTGGAAATTGTAATCATAAATCCTTCTTAAAATGAATAATAACATTACTGAAACAATTATTTCATTATATCCATTAATATGCAATTCCATCAAGCACAGCCCTTAGTCACATTAAATAACGTTACTGTTTTATAAAACAAATATATGCTTATAAAGCTTGTTGTATTCCTTGTAACAACATTATTTTACAATACAAAATTTATACAATGTTTATACGCCGTTTATTTACATTTTCTTTGTAACATAATGATTTTGCTCAGTTATCCTGTAACGCAGACATGTAACCTATAATTTGATTTTTATTAAATCTTACATTATAAAACTATATTGATTAATTTCAATTGAGCTTAAAAAACTGTATTCGTAGTGAACTATTTGTTAGAGATCACGCTCATATCAGTTAGAGAACAGCTGATTTAAAACTGGATCAGCTGTTTGATTAATGATGACACATGAGTAATGATGATGACCTTAACAGGGATATAATTTATATAGAAAACAAGTTCCGACTAATTGGGAATTTCGTCTCCACGTATTCAGGATGTTTTTACATAGATAGAATACGAAGTACAGGGTAAGTTTGGTGATTTCGACTTCAGCTTTTTGTCTGATTTTCACGTTTCATAGCCTCATGGAACGGGAAAGATGATTGTCGATGCCGTCGTTGGCTTAATTGTCATCGTCTGTACTTTAACACGATAGTGGCTGCATAAATTAAGATAGAAACATTAAAGGGTTTCATAAAGAAAATAACCCTATTAAAATTCAGAAAATTGATCATTTTCAGCATTTTTGTTGCTGTTCCTATCTATTATGGTATATAACTTATAACACACTAAATTAAATACAAATTTACAGATTTTAAATTAACAGAAAATATTATATTTATGTAGTTATGAGATCCGAAGAGGGCAAAATGGCCGACACGTGCGTAGTAATTGGAGGCTTCTTTACAGTGTGAGATAATAGTTATTGAACGATTCCAAAGCAAGGACAAGGATTCACCAAAATGGTCCCTAGGCATTGTATTTAAAGAATCTGCATGTTTTATATTGTATGACTGGAGGTAGTTTATTATTTATATGAAATCAATAAGAAATAGTTTTCAATTTATTTCACAACATTTCAAACATCTCGAGGACAGCAACTAGGTGAATAAAGAGAGGTAAACTAAAGAACCAGTAGGACAGAAGCACAATTACGTAAAAAACCCGATGGGAATCCAGAAGGATTTGCAGCCAAAACAAAAACACAAAAAAATTAGGGCAAGGTGATAAAATAACGGACATTCGGTCTTCAGAAGCCAAAGCATCAACAATCAATATGTCTGGAGTATACTTTGGCAGGATTAGTTGTGTCTTTTATAATAGCAGCTACTCAAAAACTATTTACACCTCAGGGGTTCATTTAGGTAAGTAAGGGATATGTAATCGCAAGAGACAGGTGGATTTACACCTTTTCTTATATAGTCTTGAGGTAGAACCCTCTCTTTCTTTTGGCTATCGGGTCTCTTTTTTCTTTTATATAATACGAGAATGGCCGAGATAAAGTTACTGGACTATCCCATTCTTTGTTAATCATACGTTACGAATTGTTAAATATAATGGTGTGAACTATACATAACGAGCAGTTTTACAAGAAATAAACTAGTTGATGGGTACCATAATGATAGCCATTCAACCCCATCATATAATGAATAGGTATATCGTCTAAATGTAATGAATACAGTTGCTTTATTTAGGTCTTTTTGGAATTGTTAAAGTGTATCTTTAGATCAAAAGGTCTTGACCAGTATACAAAGTAGAGGTTAAGTTTGGTTATAATAGTTGTTACACCTGTTTTCTGAACCTTGTATATTATTTACCTACTTGATGTCGGCTAGGGCCTAACGACCATTGTAGAAGTGTATATATTAAAATATTAAAAAGTTTGTGTCAGTGCCCTGCTTGATCTCTTAACTATAAGAATATCATATTGTCTTCAAACTTCAGGGTTTATAGTTACATTTTTGACAATAACTTCGCCATTTGTCGTCGTAGAGGGATGGTGTTGTAGATATGAGCTAAATTTGTTTAAATTTACCGTCATTTTGATATTTTCAAATATAATTTTCTGCTTTTCAATAGGGTTAAATTCGTGTTTGCCAGAGTGAAATATAACCTGAATACCACAATTGAATTTATGTGCAAGAGGAGAAGTGGGATAATGTACTATAATGTGAGGCTTCGTAATGTTAGTTGTAGTTTTGTGGGTTCAGTTGAGAATGCGCCAGTGCAAGAGGAGTTGTAGACCATACTTAAAGTTAATAGAAGTGGACCGCTAGATATCAGCACTAACTAAAAATATCTAACCATAAAATGGCGATGGTTTATCTTTACGATATTATACTAGCGAATTGAAAATAGTTGAAGCAAAACAAAAATAGGCTACCAACCTAACAACCTCGAACTATCGTACATTAAAACTACGACTTAAAATTTAAAAAAACGAATATCACTTGTGTGATATATGTATTGTAGTAACATAACCTCTATTCATGTTGTTTTACAGTTAGGACTATCAGCTGTTCATATTTAACGTAAATTAATTTAAAACACTTGACAATTACATGATTTGACAACTAAAGCGTTCATTTAGTTTAGAATTAAAGTGCTCAATCCAAATATAGTCAAGTCTCCTTCACAAATATTAATCTGGCTCAGTTGAGGAGTAATATAATGTGTCAAAGATGTAGGTTTATATACAACAGAGTTTCTTGTTCAATACTTCAAAGACACTCCTTTGGTGACACACTTATGTCTTAAGTAAGCCTACTTGTTTATGTTTTCATCTGATGAACTCTTCGCATGAAGATAACTGTCATGTGATGATTATTTATTACAACATCAACATTTTATCATATTTCTATCATCTCATATCTTGTCTATGTCAAAGTTCATTAATTTGAATTATTATTTTAAAAAAGAACTCTACTTCTTTGAAATTTGGGGGCTTCACAAGGTTTCTAGCACCTAGCATCTGCTTGAGAGGTTAATAATTAATTAAGGTTAAATAAAATAAGACAAATTGTTTGAAATATCTTCTATGATTCAAGTTTAAGTAATTACAACAGTGTAAGATAAAATTTGATAATCCAAATAAATTCCTATTTGTCATTCGCCCTTGTTACTTAACTCATTATAAAATCTCTTTAAAACTATAATCATATAAAACTATATATATTGTGAGTCTTGAAATTTATACAGGATATTCCAAATAAATCCCTTTAACTAGTTCTCCTTTGAACTACTAAACAATTTTGAAGATGATTTAATTTGTAATTTTAATCCTAAAATAATATAAACCTTAATCTAATATTCTTTAAACTATCAAGTTCTATTTGACTTAGGGCTTAGATTCAAATTATTTTATTAAAATATATTTTGCTAATTTTGGGATTTGAATTGATTTTAATTTACACCTTGTTTTAATAATTTAAACTACTTCGAAATATGTCTAAAAACATTTAATGTGAAGATATTACTTAGATTAGTTTTGATAATCACGAGTTTCATCTTGTGTTGGGTTATTTAAATGTACACAATATTAATACTTTGACTTATAACTTTATGAATTATATGATTTATTTTATTACTTAATAAAACACTCTTATTTATTATCCTGATATATCGATTGTTGATAATTTGGCTATGTCTGATAATTTTATCAGTATTCTTTGATTTTATGTGTTTTTGTTTTGGCTACAAAATACTTCTTGATTCCAATCGGATTTTTACGTAATTGTGGTTCTTTGATTGACCTGTCTTTAGTCACGTAGGCTGGGTTCCTGATATCGCGATGTTTGAAAGCTTGTGAAATAAATTAAAAACTAATTATTGTGTTCAATATTCTTTGGTTTGTTGTACTGTTAAAATACTGATGGATTCGATTTATTATTTCCTGTGTTTACTTGATTTCTTATGTTTAGGAATGTATATTAAATTATATATATATATATATATATATATATATATATATATACACACACACACATTTTTCATTTATATTTTGTGAGAAATATTTCTAAATTTAAGCGAAAGAACTCGATTTGTTTTGTAATTTTCGCCTTAAATGTATGAATCTCAAATATTTTTTGTTAAGAAAAATTGAAAAAACAAACGTAAAAAACAAAATAATAATATTGGCAAAATAAAAAGCTAACAAAAGTATTTGAACAAGTTTATGGGAGCCATCATGTACCTATTTACTCCCGTCATACAATATAAAACATGCAGATCCTTTAAATATAATGCCTAGGGGCCATTTCGGTGTACACGCATCCTTGCCTTGGAATTGTTCAATAACTATTATGTCGGCCATTCTCCTCTTATATAAAAGATATAAAGACCCGATAGGCAAAAGAAAGAGAGGGTATAACTCAAGACTGTATGAAAAAAGTGTAAATCCAGCTGTCCCTTGGGATTGATCCTACTAAATGAGCCCCTGAGGGGTAAAACGTTTCTGAGTGGCTGCTATTAAAAAAAAAAAAAAAAAAAAACCAAACGACACGTTATGCTGTATATCTAACAAAAATACAGCCTAAACGACGACTGGTCGTGTTCAAAACAGGACTTCGCAATACAAGGTCAGTAGCTATAACAGTATTGTAGCTACTTATTGAAGTGAAATCAATAATTGATTTAGATCAGATATGTTGTTCATATTTTGAAAAAAATATACACGTATTATTTAACGTGGACCTAGGCTACTAATTAACTAACCAATAATTTAAAACGTATGTTACCTACATCGTGTAATATTTACTGCAAATAGCAATTTTAAAACGTAACGTTCACACGGATCATTAAGCTAAATCATTGAAATGGAGGTATTTTGTAAATGATTACACTACTCGACAATTACCAAAACTAGGTCAAAACTGAGTGATTGAAAAGTCTCAGTGCACAGTACAGAAAACACGTTTATGAGAGCTATAATGGTACTTTACCAGCCATGCCCTACAATGTAATACCAGAAGACCTTCTAAATATAATGCTAAAAAGTTAGTTTCTTGAGTATTGTGAGAAATGTTAAATTGTATTTGTAGATCAAGTGGTAATTTTGTTATAATAGTTGTTACACAGGTCTTGCACAAATACTTCACAGAGAAGTAATTTTGTATATGAGACTGGACACACTTTATATGAATGTGTAGGTGGTCTAGGTAGGTGTATTATTGGGGGGTACGGACAGATTTACATGTTTAATAAAACAAGAAGAAATTGGATGCCCAGATCGAGGACTTTAAACTACGGTATTATTTTACTTTATTACTTAGCTTATTTTAAACAAATACAGTGCAGACTTCCTTGGAATAAAAACAGATTGTTTGAGTTTGCCCTTATAGTAATTTTTCCGAATTAAGTGATTGGTAAAAAATCTATGTCTAAAAAATAATATCCGTTTTGAAGTACTCTGAGTCCGAAAATGTAGTTTTAATCTGTGTGTCGTTTAAAGAAATTGAAATGCTTTACAGTCTAAATGGTTAATCAAGTTTGACATTTAGGCTTGGTCATATGTCGGGATGTTTTACATTTTTTGATAACCAAAAATTTGTGGGGAACGGAATACTGAAAAAAACAGAAAATTACGATTTTGTTCAAATGCAACCTTTAAGGACCCAAACAAAACGTATTGGTTATAATCTTTCAATAAATTGCGGCAAATAAAAACTAAAAAATCTGCAATGGACTTGTTATAAAATATTTAATTTCTCAAAAGCTTCCTTTTAATTTGAATGGAATGTGACCCTACACAAAAATTACCTTTAACCGCCGTCAATAAAAGCTCAATTTTAATAAAATAAATGTACCCCAATGGTACAATCGAAAGTCCTATTTAATATATACATTTATTTATTTTTTCTCAAAGTCATAGTTCATTTTCACTGACTGAACTGACATTTTTGGTTAGTATTACTATTACGATACGTGACAGAGTTTGTGCAATGTTTGTGCACCGTTTATTTGCAATACTTTCATTTTAAAAGTAATATCTTTTTTTGTACGTTTTAATATCTTCATTATGAATATTATTCTCATTTACTTAAACATGTAATGTACTGGTTTACAAAAGTAAATCCCGTAGGAAGAGAGAGAGAGAGAGAGAGAGAGTGAGGTTTAATGTGTATCGCCTTATCGTAAGAGCAAAGTGAAGAGCGGAGTGGCGTATTGTTTCAAACCATGTTACTTGAAGTAACTTCAATAATTTAGCTGGGTTGCAAATTCATCGTCAGGTCTCTTAGTGGAAATACAAGTTGTCTTGATAAGACGTGGATTCTAATATCCCAGTATTGTTTTTGACTGATCTTCACGTTTCATGGCCAAAGGAAACTGAAAAAGTGATTTTTGAAATGCCGTCCGTCTGTACGTGAACATGATAGCGGCCACAAAAATTAAGGAAGGGACATAATATTTGGTGTATGGCAATATCGTAGTGTGCTCATAAACAACCTTATTAAAATTACAGAGAAATCGAATTGTAAATGTCATGTTGGCTATTTGAAACAGTTTTTGACCATTTGTTGCATACAAAGTAATTTTAAACTCTGACATCCCAAGAAAATGTGATATTCATATAATTCCAAATAATTTACGAGTGGAGGCTCTTTTACATATATGTAGACTACAGTTTCAAGGTCCAATAGGGCCAAGATGGTGACTTCAGCGAAACGATTGCAGATTTTTTAAATTTTTATACATCTAGGCGACCCAATAGGGCCTAACTAATGTTATGAAAGTATAGTGATATATATATAATTACGAAGTTTAGAAACCCTGTGTAACATCTGTTTTAAACAACCTTACCCTACTGGAAAAGACCCATTGATCTACTAATACAATTTAATAATTCTTATAAAGCCCAAGAGAGACTTTTGGATAATACATTTAATGGATCTGCTTGTATTACACTGTATGATGGGGTTGTATAAGTACTATGATGGACTCATAGACTTATTTTGGTATTCGCTCGATTACCAATCTTTAGTTTGGTAGATCGCCATATGCACAAATAGACCTATTACAGGAATTTGACCAATAATAAATAGTTACCTAGTTTACATGATAATAAATTTAACCTTTATTGCGATTTCTAGAACTGTTGTTGTTATGTTTTTTTTTCCTTCTAATTTTGAGGTTTTTTTTTTTTAGTAACAACTGTGTTATATTTTTTCGTAGTCAAATGTTACTATAAATTACTTCGCTCCGAAACATGGGATATCGCTGAATGTAAAGTTTTTCGTCATTTTCATTTCTGATA